>BMAU01000692.1:0-443775 GCA_019973935.1 Trichonephila clavipes | reverse complement strand
ATTAATATGGACCACTTGTGAAACAAAAATTGAGTATTTCCTTACAGCAGGGTATCATTTATAATTTTGAGTTTATTAATTGAAAATTTTAACATCTGTAATCCTATGAGCTTTTCCCCTATAACACCCATATATATATATATATATATATATATATATATATATATATATATATATATATATATATATATATATACAGGAAAAAATAATGGTTATGGGTACAGGCTTAAGATTAATGCGCTCTAATAATAATAAAGCTATTAAAGCAATAAAAAAAAAGTGTCTAAAAGATATTAATAACTTCATTACAAAAATAGCACTTAAATACAACTTTCCTCTCGAGGCTTTTAAGGAGTTTAAATGCAAAGTTTTATGTGAATTACTAAGCTGAACTATAAAACCGATAAAATATTACGTACAAAAGATATAAAACACCAAATTTCAAATCTTCAAAAGATTTCATCATTGTTCATGTAGATAAAGATCCGGCAACTATGCAATCATTTGCAAATGGTTTTATAACTTTATACTTGACAAACAGTTTTCAAAACAGTAGCGCGTTTATTAAATCTAATAGCAGCAGTGGAGAAATCAGTAACCGTATTTCAGTTTTTTTATAAAAAAAAAAAAACTAGATTTATATACAAATAATATCAATTTTCCTTCTATTTTTTCTAACACCAAAATTTCATAAGAGTCTAATTAAATTTGGAACTATTACTAATGGTTTTAATACCTATATTGCACAACCAGGCAGGAGTGTTGCAAAAATTTATACAACACACTCTAGACAATATCTCAAACTCAATTATTGTAAAAATAGTAAAGTATCGCTGAGAACATGCCAAGGCAAAATTAATATTAAATCTTTGCATAGCTTTGACTTCAAAGACTTATTGAACTCTATTGGATATAGAGGATATGAGTTTAGTACTTAGAAATGTCTATATTAAATATTCATTGTTGGTATTTCAGGGGTGTTAAATTTCTCTAGAGGTCTGAGTGGTATAAACAATTTTTCAAACATGTATAATTCTTTTAAATTTATATTAAATAATTTGATTCTTTTACACATTATTAATAAAGGAACGGAGCTTCAGAAAAGTATAAAATGTTTAAAATATAATCAGAATTTTAAAAATTATAAGCATATGAAAATAAGAAACTTTTCTATAAGAAATATTTATTAAGTTTTACGTCGCGCATGCTATTTTCTAAAATAGTAGCTTTAATTACTAGCTATAAGTTGATTAATAAAGTTAAATGTATTCTCATTACACTTCAGCTTTTTTTATATAAATAGAATAATAACTTAGATATTTTAACAAATAAAAAAATACGTTTTTTAAAAATTTTTAAAAAATTGCAATGCTTTATAAATATTTTAAATACAAAAGATATATAATACTAAAATTAGATAGGGCTTAAAGAGTATGATGCATTTTATAATTCTATAAAGTTTTATACATCAGAGGCTACTATTTTAGAAAATACCTTGCGCAACACAAAAAATACTTAATATTTAACATAGAATTTTCATATGCTTATGATGTTAAAATTATTATTATATTTTAAACATTTTATACTTTTCTGAAGCCCCATTCTCTTATAAATAATGTGTAAAAGATTGGAATAGTTTAATTCAAATTTAAAAGAATTATACCTGTTTGAAAATTATTTATATTTTCAAACCTCTAGAAAATTTTAACACTCCTGAGATCCCTTAAATAAATTGATAAATTGTAATAAATTTAATACTATTTTACAATTTGTTTTGAAAGAAAATTACGTATTTCATAATAACTATTATTATCAACAAATAAATGGTCTGCCACAAGGTGGCCCAGCAAGTAATATTCTGGCTAATATTTATTTACACTATTACGAGAATGAAAAAATTGATACAGACTCTTTTTCCATTTTAGATACATCGATGATTTAATTATTTTCAGCAATAAAATTGACTTTACCCTAATTAGTGTATCCACTCTACTGAAATTAATAAATCCAATTGCAATTTTAGAGTCAGCAAACTTCCTTGATCTCCAATTAAAAGTTGAAAATAATATGCTAAAAAAAGTAATATTTTTGATAAAAAAGAGACTCTTTGATTTTGATGTTATAAAAATGCCATATTGGAATATGATCTCCCTTCACATTTCAATTTTTGAAATGTTATTTTAAATTACATAAAAAGAAATAAAGATTTAGTATCTGAAGAAGTTTTAACAATTAATAATTATAAAGTATTCTTTCAAAAGTGGCTAGGACTATAATTATCTAACTAATTTTATATATAAAATATATGTCTTCAAAATTAGAGCCATTTAATTATTTATTATTTAATATATTCAGTTCCATTTAGTTTATAGTACATTTTTCTTAATTTTCTTATAATAAGTTTAGTTTACTAAAAATATATATAGATGGCGCCATTATTTTTAGTTATGCTGTTTTTGTGCTTGGCGTTAGTATATTCTTGCAATCAGAATACATCGGGTAAGATTTTTAGTTTTCGCACATTTTCATTATTATTACTTATGGTCATAATCATTATTAACCTCTATTGCAAATATTTTTGTTTATACATATTTATATTTGTCTATTTCGTCCGGATTCCTATAGTAATTTAATTTTCAATTTATTCTATTGATGTTATATTCCCCACGTGGTTTTTTTTGGGCCTTTGCCTTGGTTTATCTCCTATGCTCTATTATGTCGAAAGTTTCCACTGAAGGGGAAGGTTGAGATCTCGCAAAACAATTTCTTAACCCTGTTTCACTGTCCTAAGCCAGTGACAGCTCGGGAAACCATATTAGTTTTCCACTCTAGCTATTTCTCTTTTTTCGTTTGTAATGGTTCCATGTTTCTTGTTTCTTTCGGCTTGTTCTTAAGATGTTTTGAGATTTATTAGTCTTCTTTTAATTTATTTACTGTTATATATATATATATATATATATATATATATATATATATATATATATATATATATATATATATATATATATATATAAATCTGCAGTAGAAAAGGCTCGAAGACCAAGAAAATACAGAATATCACAAATATCTACTCAAAATATCACTTAAAGTAAGAGAAACGCACAGTTGTAGTGAAATATATTGATGCTTGTAGAATGTTTTTTCCAATACCATTCCTAGACTTTCTGAGGCATCTGTTTTTGTCACCAAATTAGTCACCATGAATTACTCTTACTTAATATCGTTTTGTACTGTATTGTTTTTATTAAAAAGATATTTAAGAATTTTATTGAACGAAGATATGTGAAATTATTGTCTTCGACAAAACCCAAGAAGAGTAATTTAAATTATCATCGCATACTTAGAATCACTCCTAAAAAAATTATTTTCTGATTTTTTGAATAATACTAGGATATATGTGAATTCTGTCATTCGGCAAATATCACAAATCTTCGTATTTTTGGATTTCATTTGAAAAAGAAAAAAAAATTGGAAAACACTATATGGAATAGTTTATCGGTAAAAATATATTTTTTCTAGAAAGCAGTTTTAGAAGAAATATATTCCAAAGAAGAAAGTAAACAAAATTCACATCGTTCTTAGTTTCTTCTTTAAAAAAACAACTGCGAAATCAAAGTTTATAGTTTCTTTTGTTATGCAGTTATTTTACATGGAAAAAACCTCACATCATTCGGAGGAAAATTTAAAATCTGTGAATCTTTCCTTCTTTACGGAACCAAGTATTGTGTTGACTTCTCTCTCTCTCTCTCTTAAGTAATTTTTTTTAATAAAAATACATTTGAGTGATACGGTTTAATAATAGTTCGATTTTATGCTTCTTACTGAAGTCAGAATTTCCTATTTTAGAAAGGAAAATATAAAAAGGTGGTAGGCCAAATTGGAAAATGTATACTTTTCTTCAAGTTACAATGTTCTTTAATTAAGATGCTTCCAAAAACTAAAGCTTTGTTTACTAAAACATCTTTGAAAAAAAACAAAAATCATGCAACTATAGTGAAGATTTAAATCGCGACTTGATCTATTTGAACACTTAAACTTTGAACATTTTTGCTTCAGTATTTTAGTATCGTTATTACAACAGTACTCTTCAAAATAAACGAGTGAAAATGCCCTTAATTAAACTATGTAGAAATACATGGGAAATATTCAAGCGAGTTTATATATTCATAACTACCTTTTACTCAAATACCAGCTGAAGTATTCATTCTTCGCATGAGTTAATATTTAAAAAATAAAAAAAAATATTATTCTTGATATATCAGCTGAATTGTAAGGAGAGTAAAACCCGGTTCATAAAATAATGTATAGAGAAATGTAAGGAAATTTTTAATGGGTGACCTTATTATTTATCTATAACGCCCCTTAAGTCCTAGTAATACCTCTACGGGCCAATTTTTGCAAACCTTTTTTTGTAGCTATTTAATTCTACTACATGAAAGAAACGTGCTTACAAAATTTCATGTATGTAGGTCTAATAGTTCAGAAGCAAGGACATTTATCTGTAATTCCCCTTAAGCCCTCACAACTCCCTTTGGGGGTTGTTTTTCGCAAAACATTTTTTGTACTGTTTCTCTACTTCATAAAAGGAACACGTCTGCTAAATTTCCTGTCTGAGTCTAAGAGTTCAAAAGGGAATATTTATTTATAACACCCCTTGGCGGAGTTGATTCGGTAAAAACGGTAAATTTTTAAGGATATTTTATTTTAATGTATGGTTACATTGTGAAGATCCCCTTGTATCTCACTTTGAGAACGAGAATAATTTTGAGTCAAAAAAGAACCAGTAGCCATTTTTATAAATAACTTTCTTTATTTGGTTGCTCTTTCCCAAATAGAATCAAAGACTTTTAACCAACAAATAAATCAAAATAGCTTTATGAGGTTTAAAGGTTTTCCTTTTATATTAATCCAAATATAAAATGATCCAATTGATTAACAATTAGAATATCGATCACGCAGAGATTACCGCAATAAGAGATCCCAGAATTATATTCAATAATGTTCCTACTGAACATTTTAACTTTAATCTCAAATCCTAATCTAAAACTTTAATGATGCTTTAATTATAAATCAATATTTACCACTGGAATATCAGCTCTTCCTGTGCTTAATTTATCCACTCAGAAATCTTCAATAATAAATCTCTAACTTCACTATTATAACTATGCTTCAATCTCCTCCTACTGTCTCTCACTTTACTATTCCGTTTGACTTAAATACTTTATCTAATGTGCATAATAAGGAATCACTGTCCTTTTTTGAGTTGATTGAAATGGTAGGAAATTAAATTTCTAAAAGACGTCTCAGAAGGTTAGTGATAAAGTTCCGTATAGATTTGTCACAACATTATCTAAAGTTTTGCATCATCCAGTTTATAAAATAGATGCTCCATACCAGCGGTCAACAAACTTTTTGACCTAACGGACCAGTAAATTCATAATTACATCACTCTGACCAATAATAGGATTTTTTAAGTGTTAAATATGTTTATAAAAGAAATTGTGAACTAAGAACACATTCAAGGTATCTTGAAACATAACTTGATGAGTGAGTATATTTCACATTTTTTGGCAATGAACGAAATTTTCTCGCGGATCACCAATTTCGCGACCGCTCTAAACATATTCCATTTATTTACTTAAGCCTATTGTTTAAATTTATTTACCACAATTTTTATTCCTAATTTTTAAAATTTAGTTTACAATATAATTCCGATTAATCATGTTTTTCTTTTTAAAAAATATTCAAAATTCAAAACTTGTATTTGAAACGGTTTGAAAAAGAAACCGTTCACTATAATGAGGGCGAAAATATTGTCAAACGGTGGGGCATTTTCCAATCTAAATGTTATAATGTAAAACGCAGACGTTAACGACGGTTCATTTATTTCGGGTAGCCTTCTCAGAAGCCCGCACTCACATAGTTTCCGTTTATTCGTTATACTGTACATATCTGATCAAATTATAGTTTGTTTGTATGGGAAATGAGTGGGAAGAGAAATATGTACAGGTCTCGTGATCATCAATCTGTTTCATGCCCTGGAAGAAAAGTTGCTTTTATGCTGATCATAAGCATCAAGGCATCTCATCGAGCGAATGTGAATTTTACGAACTATTCGAGATTTCGGATGAAGACCCTGATTTTGAAGGGATCGATTGGATTTATTATTTTTTTCAGAATAAATTTTTATGTTCAAAATACCAAGTAAATAAAAGATTTTAAATAACTTGCACATTGATAACGATAGATGAAGTACAAAATTTTTTCTTTAACTATGTTTTTTTCGAGTAACTAGGCCCCTTTATTTTAACTTTAAAATGTTCCAAAAAATCTCGGCTTATACACGGAATTATACGGTATGTATTAATAGTGACACTATAATTTGTATACTAACATTATTATTCAGTTTTCTTTGAGTTATTAATAGAGATATTGATTTTTTATCCGTAAAAGATGAATATAAAAATCGATCATGGTGACGCAAATTGTTTTGACTTTACTTTTCTCATGTTTAGAAAACAAATATTGAAGCATGATGCCTTGACCAAAATTAATCTGCATCAGAAAATAATGCAGTTGAATAAATTATTGAAACGTCTCAATATTTTCATCTAGATATGCTTTAAACCTTATTAAAATGTTAATACTTTTGAATAAAGCGTAGGTTATTGTTAACCTGTGAAATAGGAGACATATAGAAGGAATACATTATAGGTGATGCATACTAATATTAACCAATAAGTGTCTCTTCAATTATTGGAAATGCTTTGGGCATTATAATTTGCATAATGTTTTAACATTGAATAGTAACTTTTAAAAGATAGCTTCTTAACTGGAGGAGATGTATTGTAATTACTATATCACAAACCAATCGATAGTGGATATATTGAGTGTTTATTTTAATTAAGTTAAATAAAGGAGAGTTGAGGGATATATTTAAGCTTTGTAGCTTAAATTTATTTTCTGTTTATTACTTTCTATAAATATTTATTAAACTTGACTGAAATATAAATGTATATTTTTTAATTTCACAAAACAAAATCAGATATATTTTTGAATTTTTGAAGTACTTTTGAAGAATGGGAAATTTTATCTGAAAAAAGTTGTTCTTTGGGGAAAATATTTGAATCATTCTGGCAAAATAAGGATTTAGGATCGGAAAAAAGTAAGAAATTCTGTCTGCGATTTTCAGAAAAGTAATCTTCGTACGTTATTTTAAGCAAAACTTTTACTTGTGAATCTCAAAAAAAGATCAAATATGAAAATACATCTCTAAATTCATCCGAGTCTGAATTTAAAATAAAAACTTGCTGAGTATGGTAAATTTTTAAAATTTAATATAAAGTATTTTTAAAAAGAGTATGTTTGCAAATTAAGGATTATGAAATATACATTGCTAAAAATATTTTCCATAATAATATTAAAAACATAATATATATTTACATAAATAATATATATTTACATAGATAATATATTTTACATACATAATATATATATTTCCATAATAATATATGATTACACAACAACGTCTCGTAATTCAAAAATTAAATGTTTCATTTTAGAAACTTTTCCCTATGATATAAAACTCAATAGTCAATAATATAATTCTTTATGCTTCTCTTAAAAAAATAAAACACATATTATTATATATACGTAGCTTAATATTGTTTCAAAATTTTATGGACAGAATTATTTTTATTGGAATCATAACAGAAGAAAAAAAAATAAATCAAGAATTTTCCCATTTATTATATAATGTTCACTCTTATTTAGGTGTTTTTAAAAATGATTTTCATTTATGGTATAAATTGCACTTTTCTGCTTTCCCATTTTTCGTTTCCCTTAAATATTATAGAAATACTGTAAGAACTTAAATGAATTGTCTTTGTAAGTATTCTATTTAACGATCTTCATCTTCTAGGAGGAATCCAAAGGTAGAGAAGAAAACAGATAAACACTGAATTTTATTTCCTGAAAAAGAAATATAACTGAATTTTAAATTAGCTAGCATCTGACTTGTTGAAGAAAATGATTTAGGTTGACTGTATTTATTGCACATATTTGTTGCTGTTAAGTTAATTGTAAGTTTGTCCTAAATCAAAACCTGCTATTGTGTCTTTAAAACCGAGAGGCTGAATAACGTTTCATATACGAGTAAGTGGACAACATCGGGTAATTTTTCTTTACCGAAGCAACGAAACGATGATCATTCCGTAAACGAAAGCAATTAGTTCTGTTCCAAAATAAATCAGAGCTTTTGTCAGGAACACTTGAAAAAATTATATTTGAAACCTTTATTTTTAAAAATAAAGGTTTACTAAACACATGAATAAAGATAAAATATTACAGCAGTAAGTGACAGATTTCGTTCGTACAGCGTACGGACTACCGAAAGCTGGCCACAACCGGTTAAACCGTACGCTGTGCGGGCACTAATATTTTCTTCTTTCTAACTTTGATTTGCACACATTTTAATACTTATAGTGAGATTGTTAGTGCTTGCGTTTTTAAGAGATTCAAAGTACTGAAGGTACTAAAATACTTAAATGTACACCAAGGTACTAAAGTACCTTTATATACTCCAAGGTACTAAAATACTTTCATCCGAAATTTTCTTTAGAAGGGAAGGAATTTAGATTTTTGAAAATATTCGATTAAAAACAAGGATTGGCAAGGCGATGTGCAATTTGTTGCTTGAGAAGAAATGAAAATGGAAAGATAAGGCAAAACTGACGAAATTATCTCTGTAAGACTTAGCATTATATACCAAGCTTCAAATTGTGTGTGTGTATATGCACACACGCACAAAATCCTCAACCATTTGAAAAGGAGGAACGAACATGAATTTTTTTATAATTATGAGAGAAATTCTTTTAATATATATGAAACATTCTTCATAGCATGCATAGTGAGTATACTTATGAAAAGCAAACTTTTAGTGGTTTTGTGTTCCACGATTATAAAATAAAAATTTTTTGTGAAAACTTTAAAATTGAAATAAAACTCTTCCTTTTCGTATTCTGTAAAGTGGTATGCTTAGTTATATGCAATAAAAAATGTGCCCTTTCTTAAGTTTATTTTGGGCAAAAAAAAGTTATCGCTTAAGGGGTTAAGCAGACGTCAAAAAATAATGTGTCATTTAAACAACGTAGACCTTAAACTAAGAGGTTTTTGAAGAACTGGTCATTTACTCTATCAAAGGAATTAAAGCAAGAGATGTCCTTTAAAGCATAAGCACCGTTACGGCAGCATGCTAATAATGGCCACCGACGAAAATATTTTTTTATTTTCAAACCTCTTTCAACTGCCAAACTGACGGAGTATATGTTACCGTTAATGCGTGAAATCCGCTTTTTCACAGAATAACCAGGTATTTATTTCATGAAATAACTAGATCAGTCAGTTAAAGTATATAAAGTTTTTACTTATACGGTTTAACTAGGTATTCTATAGAATAACGATTACTCGATCGTTAAAGTATGAAATATGACACTCCAAAGTTCTTTGAACCGATTCTAGCTGCTTTTGGAAGAATTTTTCCGATTAGGCTGAATAAAACAATTGTACTCTAAATATTAGGGAGCATATGCATATGTCAGCAAGAATTAATTTCCATTGAAGAAGTTCCAAATATTGACACAACACTTCGATCTGTTGCAACAGCTCAAAGTAGCGGTACTGAACAAGAACTTAAAAAGTGCTCGTGTTAAAAAAATGTGTGATACTAAACGGTGTGCTTGTTTCAAAGATAACAAGCAGTTCAATCCAGAGTGTCATCACAGCAATCCTTGTACTAATAAATAATGAAAAGTAAAATTATGGTACCTCAAAAAATTTTAATTAACATTCTCTTACATTTTTGTTTTAAAAAAATTACACAATGTTTTTAGGAAGCAAGTTTTTTTTCCCAGCCTGTATTTTTGTTGATAATGTTTATATATAATTTATTTTTGCAACAATTCTTTTTCCTTTTTTCTGTTTAACTAATAGCAAGATGAGCAATATAGTAAATTATATCATCTCTGCCCTTTCCCTATTTATTTATCAATTATTCATCCACAAAAGAGATAAAATGTATTTTTCGAGAAATTTTAGCTATTTATGTTTATCTAATTTATAAAACACCTTTAAAATTGTTTACTTTTCATTTTAACGGTCCATGCTTAGTTATTTCATGGAATACCTAGTTACTTCATAAAATAACTAGGTAAAATATGACATTGTTAATCTATTATATACTTTAACAGACTTGTCTAATTATTTTTCAAATACCTAGTTATTATATGAAGCAACTGATTTATACACTTTAACGGTAACAAATACAAAAGAAATGCTCAAGAAGCTAAGCAGAAAAAAAACTCACTCAAAGAGCTGATCATATGACTTTCATGATAAGATGGAGAACCAGCTGTGAAAGTGCCTCAGGGATTCGCTTTTGCGAGAAAAGAGTAAACACCATGGTGAAAATTATAAAGACACTCTCTGAAAACTCATAGGGAAGCTTAAAAAAGTAAGACCGTGCAATGAAAGCGGACTTTACTCCTATTCATAAGGTGATGATGACCCAGCGGATTTTGAAAGGAATGTGTTGAACTTCAAAAAGCACAATGATTGACCTTTCGGAACATCAAAATTGAAATACATTTGCCTATAAATTGTGGTGAGCATTGATGATGAAAGTGTGCCCAAAGAGGCATCCCAATTTGAATAGTCTTCAATGTTTTTGAAGGAAAGCAGTTGTTGAAATTCCCGTAGAAGTAGCTCTTGCCTTGATAAATGAGGGGTAAAGACACTTAATCCCTTGACCACCAGACTGCGCTTTCTAGTATCCCAAGGAATCTCAGGTATCTCAGCATACTGACCTTGACGTTAGGACTCGCATTTTATTTTTCCTTTTGACTCTGACTAAGGTACACGTTTTTTCATGTTTTATTTCGCTTTCTAAAGTTTATATAACTATTTTTATTGTTTATTTTTACTTTTTCTTGCCAATGTGGCATCATCGTTAGATTTCAATGAGTCACACTGAATAAGAACATGTGCCGGAAACCGATGTATACGACAGTGACTCTCATACGGATTATTCTATTTGTAATGAAGAATATAAAGAAATAGAACAAAAAATGACAATACACTTATGTAATGCATGTGGAAAAGCTTTTTGTTCCAAGGAACATTTCACGCCAGCCAATTCACAAAGATTTGTAATTTTAATTCTAATGTCCCTATTTTTTTTCAAATTTTTGTAACCCAGACATTTTGTAACTTAGCATTTGTAATTTCATGCAATCCCAATGAAAGAAGATCTACCTTATAATATTTCCTGTGCTGGCTACACTGGTTGTACATCTAAATATATAAGCCATGCCTCCATATGAGCTTACAATGGTATTTTGCCCTCTAGTTATATGGTAATCAAGGGTATAAGTCTGTGTGAAGTAAAAAAGTGATCATTTTGAGTTAAAAGGGCATAATGTTAAATTTAAAGGTAAATTAAAACTGCAAGAAAATTTAACTTTACATTTCATTTTAAAGTTTTTTAAAACTCTTATTTTATAATTGTATCAGAACATATATGTTTCTCGACAAGGTAGAATACATTTTACGATGAAGTTCGCTTTTTATAACGTTAAAGGAACCGTAACTATTTTTGAACCATATCTAACTTTCCTTTTTTAAAACGAGGGATCAATGCGACTTGAAATCGTACACCATAAAATCCAAAGTGGTAAAAAAGATTCCTTTCCGAGTATAAAAGGACCGCAGCAGAAGCGTTCAAGGTAGCTCGAGACCAAGTGAAATGCAACGAATCCTCCACAATTTCGAGATCCTTTTTCCATTCAGGTGAAAATATCCAACATGAATTGACTGGAATAAAGACGAAAGAAGAGATTTCAAAGGAATATGGGGTTGTAAAGCCAAGTTTGTATTTTTCTATATTCTTTTTAAGAAAGAAAATGTTGCAAGCTTCTTGGTTTCATTTCATTTTCTTCAAAAAGGATGACTTCGTTTGAGTGAACTTCAAAAATTATTTTTCCGCTGTAGTAAATACACTTGTTTTTCACAAAGTTGTCTTTTGTGCTGGGTTATCTTTCTAAAATGTAAGGAAAATATGATCTTGCTACTATTTTATTCTGTATCACTGAAATAATCTGCTGACTGTTGGGTTTTTTTAACAATGATTCTATTTTTGTAGACAAATTTTAATCGTACTAACTTGTAAAAGTGTTTTCGGCAAAATCATTCTATAAAAATGCCAACTTGGAAATATTACACCTAACACATAGTAGGTTGTCAAAATAATAAGAACCAGAAAACAATCGTTTGAAAATAAGCAATCGTTTGAAAAATTAGAAATTGTTTGTTCAACGCTCAAAGTTTTATTTCATACCTCAAATTTTGTATTGATGAATAATTTCACATATCTAAATTTAAATGTGTCTTAAGGCTATATTTTCTCCTTCGAGATGTTTTTCGAATAAATATTGTTATAATTCTTTTTAATGATCTCAAAAAATAAAATTAACTGAAAAAATATATTTAAAATAAGTATGCCAGATTCTTTTATTGTATTCATTACCATTCTTGCTCGTACTCGGTGTAACATTAAAGAAAAAAGATATAGCAAATAAACTGGAAATTATGCGCGTCAAGAAATTTCTTTTCACAAAAAAGGGGAGGGCATAACTAAGGAAATCAATTTGGGGATGAGACTTTGTGTAATATTAGTACTTTAGAGTGTTCAACCCTCAATGTAATAGCGCCCAATGGCCATTCATTTCGGAGAAAACAACCTTCGAAATTCATGCCTAACTTTTTGTACAATTAAGTTTTAACTATCTCCAGCAGCGCAGTGGCACAAGTGGTAAAGCACCTGTTTACCGCGCGATCGGCCAAAGTTCGAGTCACGTGAACGGTTTTATTGGTAATAATTTTATAAATTCTATGAACTATTTTTACTACATAAATTTATTTGAAAAAGACTTATTGAATATTTTATATAAATATAAAACATTTAAATTAATAATATATAATATAAGATACATATTGCTTTTTTTAAGAGTACAATACAATAATTTTTTTATAAATAATTATTATAACATATGTTATATATTGTTATAATTTTTTATAATATTTTATTTATAATAGATTATATTTCATATTATAAAACTATTTGTAACCAATTTTTATATAAAGTATTGTTTAATATTTTTATAATAAATATTACTTATTAATAATTATATTTATAAAATATACTATAACTATCTATATAATTACAGTATATTTTTTTACTTTTTAAAATACAAAATATTTACCCAAAATATCTTTTAATATTTAAGAAACCTTTTTTGAATTAATTAAATTTTTTTGTAAAAATAATTAAACGGATATAAAATAAAACACAAAATCTGCGCTCGTGACTCGAAGCTTTGGCAGTTACGTGGTGAACAGGTACTCTACCAACTATGCCACTGCGTCGCTTGAAGTAATTAAAATTTAATTTTACAAAAAAAAGCTAAGCATGGATTTCGAAGGCTATTTTCTCTGAATTGACTGGTCATTCGGCGTTGTTACATTGGAGGTTGAACATTCTAAAGGAGTACTACAATTGCACAAAGTCTTGTAAGTATAATTAATTAAGACCCATGTAAGTATAATTAATTACAAAAACAGCATTTCTAGGAATTTTCTCATTTTATTATTATTTTTCTATCTAAATTACAATAAAAAGTAAAAATTTTGCTCTAAAAGTGAAATTGAAATAAAAATTATACTCTTAATGTAGTTTAACCCTTCGAGGGAAAATGGAATTTGCATAGTGAAACCTCCTATTCATTAATTTCTTTCATGCATAAAAGTCAGAAAAATCTAGTAAAAATTGGTCTGGAGCTAATTTTTTCTAAATGCGAATCGTGTTTTATAGTGAAAAATCCATAACAATTTTCATTAAATTTATCTGATTTTATGCATAAAAGAAATTCAAGAAAAGGTGGTTTCACTAGGAAAGCACTCTTGCTCTTGATAGGGTTTAACATCATTTACAAAACAAACATCAATATAATCCGTCCAAAATGGTATTATTACTCCACTTACTAAGATTATATCAAAGTAAGTAAGTTACAATACAATGTATGCTTCAAATCGCATTCAGTCGCAACCTTTAATGAATAAACAGTTGTAATGAAAAACACTTGTGAGAGGTTGACAGCTCTCTCTTGGGCAACTAGATATGTGGGAGGTAGGGAAGAAACACTCGCCATGATCTAAACCATCTATTTATTTATCACACAATGAAAATACACAATTTCAACTAATAATAGTAAGATAATGTCTCAGTGCTAACAGCAAAAGTGGAACAATGACGGTAAAACAATTTGGAGACTATCAAACTTGATCCTTGTTTAATAAAGGATATAACCGATCATTTGATTTAATCTAATATAAATTTAATCTCGGTGAACAATCGTCACTTTAAAACTTCATCCAATCAAAATAGTTCAAATATACTGATGGGAGGCCAGAACGAATTATTCAGCAGACCTCAAAATTTCAAAAAGTCCGTTTTTTGGAATTCGTTTCTTTTTTCCTCACTGGAGGGTGAAATTCATTTTCCAGCGCCTGGGGGTCACTAGACCCATAAATTGCGGGGTGTGTCAAGAGATTTCCCGCGCTCCCGAAAGTTCATTAAACCCTATGCTGTAACTCTGCGCTGGTCTCTGGACCAATCAGAGAAAATTAAGTGGACAAGACAAAGAGTTCGCTCTAGGATTTTTGTGTGAAAAGCCGTAAAATAAAACGGGACACACCCCGATTTTGAGAGAGACAGAGCCGATCCCAGAGCTAGCGACAATCACGAAAACTCCGGAGTCTCCTGGCATCAACCATGTCCATTCCCTCGCTCATCCCTCTCTCAAGCTAAGTTAAATTTTGATCTTGTAGTGAAGTAAATTTTCAGATACTTGTGCTTAAAAATAAATTTAATAATGTTTTAAAACTATACGATCAGTGTATAATTTATTGTGAGATGAGTGTTTTAATTTTAGAATTAGTTAACTTAATTAATTGTCATGATATGCGATGTGAAATTAGGAATCTGGGTTCAAAGATTTAGATTTAAACAAAGTTATAAAATAGCGTCGCATCATCTGGTGTCGTGAACTTTTTCTTGTCCTAGACGCGATGTTGTGTTGTGAAATTAATTTTCTTCAAAATTTTATTTGTTGTTTCCTTGTAAGTTTAAATTTAAACGAGATGTTGGGTCACCGAATGATAATCTTAGTTCATCTGTGAAACATGTAATAATTTCTTATTGTGTGCCATTGTGTTTTGATTGTATTTATTACTCAATTTTTCCAGTTGTGAAATTTTTTTTTTTCTCGCAGTATTTTTTTATTATTTAGATACTTGGAGATTTTGTTAATGTAATTTTTTTCTTATGCTCTTTGTTAGTATATGTATGTGCGTATTCATTATCTTAACTGATCTAGCTATGATCTCAGTTTCTTATGTGTTGATATGTTTGTATTGTGGATTTTAGTGTGCTCAAATTTTTTTTTCGTTTAATTAAATCGTATGTATATTGTCATATGGAGTATGTGTTTCGTTGCTTGTTAACAATTTTTTTTTTTTTTTTGGCCCGAATGTTTGAAGTGGTTCAATTAATTGATGATGCTTACTGTTCTCGTAATAAAATTTCTTGTGTTGTTGCTGTATCAAATTGTAGTCGATATGATGTTGTTAAATTTAGAGAAAGTGAAAAGAATTGGCCGGATTGTCATTAGGGTAGATATTAGATTTTGAGCGATTTAAGTGTTATGAAGATGTTAATTCCGTCAAAAGTTGGTTAGATGTTGCGCTGCTTAAATTAGAGAAATTAATTGTGTTAAATTTTGATAGTAATTGATTAGGTGTTTATGGCTGTAGTACTTGGAATTTGATATATTGAAGTGATAAGGTTAGTAGTTTTTGAAGAAAAAAAATTGGTTAGATGTTCATTTGTGCAGTATTTGAATTTAGAGATATTAAAGTGTAAGGAAAAGGTTAAGCTTTGACGGAAATAGTTATTGCGTGTTCATTATGTTTGCGCTTGGAATTGAGTTTCTCTTTTATTTTTTTTGAGATGTTAAGGTTTGTCATTTTTTTTGTTAATCTGTTGTTCTGGTTGAGATGAGATTTTAATTGTTGGAGCGATGTTGTGTTTAGGGAATAAGTATTGGTTATACATCGATTTTTTTTCAGTGGACATGTAGAGCATGTTAGAGCATTGGACTTCGTATATGCGCTTGATTTGTTGTTGTAATTTTTTTTCTCCCTCTCCTTGCTTCTGTTAAAATTTGATTTGGGGTTGTCATGCAAATTAATTTTTTGGGGTCATTTTGTTGCTTGGACGTTTTGTGTGGGTTTGAATCTTGGTGTGCTTGGGCGATAGGGGAGGACGTCCCATCTCACGCTAGCCGCTGTCCATTTCACTCTGGTGAACTCCTCTCGGAGCATTTTCGTCGGCGCTCCCACCCCCCGCGGGTGCCACGGTCCAGGGGTGGAACTTTGGATGTTGGTTCTCTCCTTCGCTTTAGGAGGAATTTTCTCCCTCGCGCCCCCCTGCTGTCGCAAGCGAGATCAGAGACTCAGACTCTCTTTTTCTCTATAGGGTCTTCGTCCCCCCTGTTGTTTTTTGTTTGTTACTTTTCTCTCGTAGGTGCTCGATGCTAATTTTTTTTTTCTCGACGCAATAGCCTTTCTTTCGTAATATTTTGTTTTGTTGAATTTTATGGAAATCTATCTTGCATCATGATTGAACTCGGTTATTTATATTGCATTTTTCAGAATTTTATGAAACTTAGCTAAACTTTACTTGGCGCTCGTTCTTTTATAAAATAATAATAAAAAAATAGAAATTTCTTTTTCTTCATCATCATGTTTTGAAACTCAATTGGTATATTGTGTTATATCGTACTTCATACGTTAAAGTTGTTAATTTCTTTTTTTCTCTTACATTTAATTCACATACTTTCCGCTGGAATTTTTTTTATAACTATTCAACTTGTGTCATGTCGTTTTCTGATGTTTAAGTGAGACATTGTTGTAATTGGTTAATTAATGAATTTTTAGCTCAGATTTTTTTTATGCACCTTGTTTCATGTCATGTTTTGATGTTTAAGTGAGACATTGTTGTACCTGATTATTTAATTAATTTTAGCTCTAGATAAAATATTTTTGATGCTATGTGTTTTATGACAATATATAAATTTTGTTGTTTGTAAGAAGATTGATATTTAATTTTGCTATGCGATTCATGTATGCACGTCAACTTTAATTTTATAAATTTTAAGCTTTAATTCATGTTTGCAACAGAAATCAAATTTTGGGGTCGTTTGGACACCTGTCACGAAATTTGAATGTTGTTACTGTATATATATTTGGCATTTTTATTAATCAAATAATTTTGTGTTGCTGTTATTATCTAGTATTTTAAATTTTTTTTTATACAAAAGGTTCTTTGCTTGAATAAGTTAGTTCATGCTGTCTTGATTGTGTATAACTGTGTACTTTTCTTGTTAAATTTTGAGTTTGCATAAAAGATTTTTTTTTTAATGGCGGTATTTTGTCAGAAGCAATTTAGTGATAAGTTGTGTTGGTGTATTAATTTTAAGTGCCTGTGTATTACTGAATAATGATATCTTTTGAATTTATGCTTGTTAAGATATGGATATAGGTGGCTTTTTGAATTTTTTTTCCCTTAAGAAATTATGTTGACACTTAACTTTGTTTTGTTCAAGTTGTTTTGTTCTGTCATATGATTGCTAATTTTACTTTAAAACTTTTATAGTCTTTCGGTTGGGTGTTTCAATGCAAATTTAATTTTTTTTGTGTGTGTTTGTTTTGCCATAGATTTGGAAATTTTTTGTTTGCCTAGGGCTCTAGTTAAATTGTGGTTTGGTTAAATGAATGGGCAGTCAATAATTTTGTCTCGCTTGTGTGCTAAACTGTACTAGGAATTGAATGTTTTGCTTGATGTCGTTACAGTAGTTCTGTTGGTTTAGGTTAATTTTGTTTTATTCATGGTAGTGCTTGGGTAGATTATTGATATTAATTGAGTTTTTTTTATGGTTTTGGATTTTAATTGCAGTTTTGTATTATTTGGAAATAAATTTATGGTCAGACAATGGTATTGTTAAATTTTATGTTTTGTGTACGCGTAGTTGTGTTAGCTTTGAGTTTGGTTTTGGCGAAGAGGAGAATTTTGATTTAGTATTGTTTCAGTTTTAGATATTGAGTTTGATAATTTTTTTTGGTTTGAAAATGTTGAAGATGATCAGGTGTGAATTTTTTTTGTTGTATTAATTGTTGAAGGAGTTAGATAAGTTTGAGTTAAGGATTTTGTGGAATATTTGAGAAAGTTATTCGAAGGAGATAGATAAATTTTAATTTGATGAATTTGTTGAATAATTGGGAAAGTTTTTTTTTTGAGATAGATAAGTTTGCGTCCATAGTATGTGGTAAATTCGAGAGTTTTTTTATATGGAAATGGAAAATTGAGTTGTAATAATTATGCGGTATATTTGTTAAAGCTGTTTTGATGTAGAGAAGGTAATTTTGAGTTAAGGATTTTGTGCGATTTCGAGAAAATAAGTTGATGAACATAGATAAGTTGAATTAATGATTGTGTGGTATATTTAAAAATGTTTTGAGATGAATCTAGGAAAGTTCGAGTTGAGGATTATGTGAGATTTTGTGTAAATAAGTTGATGAACATAGATGGGTTTTAGTTAATGGTATTGTGGAGAAGTGTGTGTCGATTAATTATTTGGAAGTTGCAGATAAGTTTAGTTAGTGTTATTGAGGTACAGGATATGAATGATCTTGAGGTAAAGGCATTTTTGAATGATTGAGGAATCATTTTAAGGTTACTGAGAATTTTGGGTTAATGTTATAGAATGATATTTGAGTAATTAATTCGATGATTATCGATGAATTGAGTTAGCGGTATTGTTGAACATTGAGGATCTTTATTGTTTTTTTGTATATTTGTTGCGAGAACAGTGAAACATTGTGATGAGTTTTTTTTTAATTATTTAGAATTGATACATTGAATTACATGGAATGTTAAAAAGTGATGTTGATTAGTGAAGTGAAATTTTTTTGGGGAATTATGTTTAATTATGTGTAGCACTTGTAATAATTTTTTTTTTTTTTTTTTTGTTTTAGTTAAAATTACTTTACTCTGTAGGTGTCGCCTCATATGTCATGGGTTGCATTATCAATTTTATGTTTATAAATTTTTTTTCTCTGAAATTTTCAACTGCATGTGCGATTTCTGGAATTCATTTCTCAATATGGAAATTCGAATGTATTGAATGTAGAAGAAATTGTTTTTTTTTCTCTCAAATTTTTTTAAAAGTTATTAATCGATATTGTTGGTTTTTTGTCTTGATTGTACATTCTGTTTCTTGTGTTGGCGTTTGCGGCATGCATCAAATCGCTTGCGCAGGGAATGGCATGTGCAATTTTTTTTCTGCCTTTGTAAACATTGAGGGTGCATCCTGATCAAATGCACACTCATACTTTGCAATTCTAAATTTCATCGCATTAATTTGTTTTATTAATTTCAAATTGTAACCAATGCTTGTAGTGAATTCTTTAAGTTTCTTAGGCTATTAAGCATTCTTAGAGGTTATAATTTTTTTTTTTACCGTGTACACTATTCGCTCCAATTTATAGATTTTAATTTGCAAATCCGAATTGAATTACATTAATTTTTTTTAACTTTAAATTGTAACCAATGTTTGTAGTGAATTTTTTAAATTTCTTAGTCTATTAATTATTCTCGGAGGTTATATATTTTTTTTTACCTATGCACACCCATCGCTTCAATTTCTAACTTTTAACTTGAAATAAATTTTTTTTTAACAAAAGATTGTAATCATTGCTCTTAGTAAATCATTGCAATTTATTATGTTTTGAGCATTGTTGAAGGTTAAAATTATAAATTTTTTTTGGTGGTCTGATACATGCACATCATATTAGTCGTGTCAAGATTTCGATGTTATACGATTATGAGGTGTCTGTTTCTTTGTGCCACGTTTGTATTGATTATATATGTTTTCACTTGTACTTATTTCTTATCACAAAGTATTTTGTTCGATGTTCGTATGTGTGGTTATTGTGAATATCGAAGCTGTTATATATGCAATTTTTGAATTTACTATGTGTTACTCGTCTTAATTTTTTTTATGATTTAGTGGCACATGATTCTTTGTGATTATTTGATTATTTTTATTTGTTATTTTATATATGTTGTCCTTGTTAATTGTTTGGTGACCCATTCGACAATTATTTTTTTCGTAACATGAATTTAATTGTAGTTGTTATTGGTTATTTTTTCCCCTCTCACCACTAAAGGAATTGGGACTTAATTTTTAGAATTTACTTTATAATTTTTTTTCTTCCTTTCTGTTACATTTTCAATTGTAAATTGTAGGAATGACGTGGTTGGTGCTTAGAGTCTGCGGCGGAAGTCAAATGGGGTCAAGTTTTCTTTCTATACACTGGTTTTGGTTTCATGACTAATATGGTTTCCCTGAGAGACAATTCTTTTTCTTACAGCATGCATCAGCTACTTGTTCACCACCTATCGGGGCCACAGGATGGCCGAGCTCTCCTATAGTTGAAGGACTCCAGTGGATGACATCGTTCAAGGATTGGAGAGAATTGATGTGCTGCCGTTTTTTCTCCTGCTGGGACATTTATAGATGAAGGACTCCAGTGGATGACATTGTACAAGGATTGGAAGGAATTGATGTGTTTCCGTTTTTTTTCTGATGGACAATTCTGTTTATACGTTATTGTGCATTTTTTTGTGCTGTGCGTTTGAGAGAGGGGAGGAGTGATAGGAGGCCAGAACGAATTATTCAGCAGATCTCAAAATTTCAAAGTCAGTTTTTTGGAATTCGTTTCTTTTTTCCTCACTGGAGGGTGAAATTCCTTTACCCGCGCCTGGGGGTCACTAGACCCATAAATTGCGGGGTGTGTCAAGAGATTTCCCGCGCTCCCGAAAGTTCATTAAACCCTATGCTGTAACTCTGCGCTGGTCTCCGGACCAATCAGAGAAAATTAAGTGGACAAGACAAAGAGTTCGCTCTAGGATTTTTGTGTGAAAAGCCGTAAAATAAAACGGGACGCACCCCGATTTTGAGAGAGACAGAGCCGATCCCAGAGCTAGGGACAATCACGAACACTCCGGAGACTCCTGGCATCAACCATGTCCATTCCCCCGCTCATCCCTTTCTCAAGCTAAGTTAAATTTTGATCTTGTAGTGAAGTAAATTTTCAGATACTTGTGCTTAAAAATAAATTTAATAATGTTTTAAAACTATACGATCAGTGTATAATTTATTGTGAGATGAGTGTTTTAATTTTAGAATTAGTTAACTTAATTAATTGTCATGATATGCGATGTGAATTTAGGAATCTGGGTTCAAAGATTTAGAATTTAAACAAAGTTAAAATAGCGTCGCATCAATACCTTAAGTAACAATCTCACCTGATTCGAGTAAATCTTCTCTCCGACTCCCTATTCAAGCTAGAAAACTTCGACTATATATGGTATGTTAATTTGAATATCACGATTTTCATCTTTCGAAGTGTTGGTTGTGAATAACGCGAATTGATAGCCCAAAGATTTCCCAAAAGAATTAAGTGAAGAATCGCGTATAGATCCATCACATACATTCACAAACTCATTCACAAACATATATACCGTATATGGCAGCGATGCCCGTTAAATCTGTCGAGAGCTGAAACGTCCTCCCGTTGGTGTGGTGTGGTAGTTAGGAGAGGGGGTGCCAGCTCAGGTGTCGTTCACGTCACTTGACCATGGTTCAAAATTACGTGGTTTATTGCCAAAAGCCCTCGTGTAGCTGAACTTTGCGACGTTAATATTCACTCACTCAGACACAAACATGTATATATATATACGACGATGATGAAGTCATGCCGTAATTTAAATGATTAAATGCAAATAAAAATCGACAAATCAGGGAATTACCTTACCTGGGAATCAAATCAATACTTGGGAAATACCATATTTTGTAATTTTTAAAACTAGTAAAAAAATATTAAAAATTATTAAATACAATTTAATTATTCATTCAAAATTTTTATTCTATCTTATGAAGTAAAAATTAATGAGGAAAATCGATTAATCAAAACTGGATTTTAACCAAGAAATGATTTGTATTTAATAAAGAAAAAATTGTCAGAATTTTTTTAGTCTTCAATGAACTAAATGTAGATGAATTTTGTACTATTGAAGGAGGTAAAATATGTAAAAGAGTCAAAAAATTTTTTAAAAAGAAGTATTAAACTCGCAATTAAATATCAATTTAAAAATGAAATTATTTTAATGCAAAAAAATTTCATCCCTATTCTAATCTTTATTGTATTAAGGGACGTAGCATTTTCAAATGAATTAAATTTAGAATGCACTTATATTTAAAAATCAAAGATTTTTTTAAAGATTTATTTAAGAAAAAAATGATGTTCACGGCTCAAAGATTGAATGAAAATCATATATTCACACTTTTATGTTTATGTTCTAATATAAAAGTGAGAAACTGCACCATTTTTGATAATTTAAAAAATTTATTCAAAAATTTCTTAATTAGGAACCCTTTTGGAAAAAAAAAAGTTGAAAATTCAGAAATGTTCTCCTTGTCCATTAACAGTAGAGTAAAGACATTTTTGTTACACAAAATCTTTATTTTTTTATCCGAGTATAGAAAATTTAACAAAAAAAAAAAACATTGTTTTAAACATTAAACTATTAATAATGCAATTTAAATATAGATGAAAAACAAAGGAAAAGCTTCGCAAATCAAAAAATAAAATCCAGGTTATTTGTTTTTGAAATCTTTTTCATGCTTTATACAAGCAAACTTTAAACGTCATTTGGAATAACTTCTACAAATACCCATGAACAAAAAAACTAGCTTTTCAAATTTTACATCCTTAAAAAGAAGAATGCAGATTTGTGAAAGTGATTTTCATCTGTGATTCATTGTGTTTGTCCTTAATATTTTATTTTCATACAAAGGGTCCGATGTCATCCATCAAGGATTAGGAGGTCACCATATCTTTAAGCACTTTATTCAAAACTGTTGTTAAAATCTCAATTAGAAATAGTTTTAGTTGACCTACAATTTTAATCCATTATTTAGCAGTTTTAACATCCTCTTTGACTTCATTTTCACACTCACGGAAAAAAACATTTACAACAATTAATTTACTTATAATTACTCTTGTAATTAGCTTTAATGAAGACCATTTTAATAAATGACTCTGTGGTAGTACACATAAAAAATACAACGTATTTCATGCATATTTTATTTAAATATTTTTTACTACTTTTATTATAAATCTGCTTTGAATGAGTGAGTGAATATTAACGTTGCACTGTTAAGGTATGTGACTACCTTCGGAGCACTTTTTTTGAAATATATAAATTTTCAACTAAATGAAATTTTTTTATT
Organism: Trichonephila clavipes; assembly: GCA_019973935.1. Taxonomy (NCBI): domain Eukaryota; kingdom Metazoa; phylum Arthropoda; class Arachnida; order Araneae; family Nephilidae; genus Trichonephila; species Trichonephila clavipes. The sequence continues at coordinate 420,247 of BMAU01000692.1, read as the reverse complement.
TGAAATGGGGCATAAAACTAGGAATTCAAGTACAATTTCCACAAAATTAAAAATAATTTTGGAAATATTGGGAATTTTGAGTGAAGTTTAAGTGAAAAATTTCATTTACGATAAACCTTGTTTTTAAAATTCTAATTAATATTTTAGAATAATTTTTATACAGTACAAAAATAATGTCATTATCTTTGCATAAAGCTATCAGATTTGTAATACTTTTGAAATTTCTACGCAAGAACTCAATTTTTTACAAAAAATGAATGCTATTTTCTTACAAAAAGTGCAATAAAACACATAAATATATGCACAGAGAATAGATTATAGGCTATACTGGAGATAAAACTAAATAAAATATTTTCTGAAAATTTCAATTCAATATCTTAAAAAGAAATCCTGTAGTGAACTTCACCGTGAAGCAAAAATTGAAAAACAGTTTCTCAGAAAATGCATTTAAAGATTTTAGTACAGTATAAAAAATTTCCTACTCTAACTGTACTTTTTTCAAACCTACCAAATTTATAGGTCTGGATTTCCTTAGCTTCATATTTAACTTATTCGGACTTCTTTTTTTTAACCTTTTGCTATTTTATGGAGAGTTTTGTAGACTATAACTATTGTCGTTTTTAGTGAAATTTTGATGGAAAATTGCAGTTACACAAAATTCTAATAAATGTATTCAAATAATATTTATACAGTACGTGAATAACATCTTTATATGTGTTGGGAATTAAAAAAAAACATTCAAATATACCAAATTTCATGCTATAAACGATTTTTTAAAAAAGGTTAATGGTTTTTTTTCATAAAAAAGCAATAAAGTACATAAATATATACACATAGATTATATTTTGATTCATGACACAGACAGAACTAAATAAAACATGTTCTGAAAATTTCAATTCAATATCCTAAAATTATTGTGTAGGGATCTGTTTCTGGTTTTGTACACTCCACTTCCGGTTTACTAATTATGCTATAATAACTTTGCTTCTTAATATTGTAGAAACAAAAATAGCGGGTTTTTTGGAATCTTAAATGTATGGGCTATAAAATAAATGCATAAAAGAAATTTCGAAAATTTTCATCAAAACGGCGAATGTTGGGTAGTCACCTTAAGCTACACGAGGGCCTTTTGCGACGGATCTCTTAATTTTGAACCATGGTCAAGTGACGAGAATGACACCTGAGCTGGCATCCCCCTCTCCTAACTACCACACCAACGAGAAGACGTTTGAGCTCTCGACAGATTTAACGTGCATCGCTCCCCTACAGGGAGAGTCTTTAGTGGTACTAGGCTGGAACACATGACATTCCAGCAATGATCCGATACCTTGACCACTAGTCTACGTGGCCACAATCTGCTTTGAAAGACATTCTTAAGTAAATTCCTTCTTTGTAATATCTTTCCTCTTATAGTATCATGGCCGCGGAAGCCGAGTGGTATAGGTATGGGATCGTAGCTGGCTTTGTCACGTGTTTGAGCCTAGTACCACTAAAAACCCACAGTGTATGACAGCCATGCAAGCTAAATCTGTCGAGAGCTGAAACGTCCTCCCGTTGGTGTGGTGTGGTAGTTAGGAGAGGTGGTGCCAGCTCAGGTGTTGTCCACGTCTCTTGACCATGGTTCAAAATTACGTGGTTCGTCGACAAAAGATCTCGTGTGGCTGAAGAGTGTGACTTTAATATTCACTCACTCTTATAGTATCGTAACGAAGTTATTTATGGTGTCCCTTCAAGCATCATTTTTAATACAATTGTAATATTTAAAAATTACTAATTATAAGGAATGTTTTTTAAATCGACCAAATTAAAAAAATGCCACCAAATAACATTAGCGTTATTACTGTGTTCGAACGTGAGGGGAAAGGTTTCCAGTATTGGTTGTTTATCGTGGAATTTGGCAACGTCTTTTTGGTCGACAGTATAATACGTAAGTATCAATATAATTTGTAGAAAAATGAACTATATAAGAAAAAAGCCGTTAAAAAGAACAAAGTTATTTAATTAAAAAGATTATACCAAATGTGATCTCAAAGCAGTTCGAATTGGATTAATTTTAAGTATTCATGATACATAACTAATTATATCTTGTTCAATTACCTAAAATGTGTTTGTAAATTAAGTCATTCCTGTATCCAGTGTCCTCTAAAACATATGCATTTAGGAACAATGTAACCATAAAAGCCTAGTTAGTAGTATTGCAACGTACAAAACCGATAAACTGGAAACTTTTCTGTAATAAGTTCAACTCTTTATTCAACCCATCTAATAACTCTCAGTCGATTTAGCTTTCATCCTTTCAGTGGGTCGACAAATGAGTATCAAACTTGCTTGGGAACTTAACGATGGGAGTTTCGCATCAGACTGACCGCCTGACCCGAACATCTGCTCATACACTTCAGGGTCCAAGATCACATATACTTAGATGGGCACAGTAGGCCTTGGCCCTCATAAATTGTAGCGCCACAGAGTTAAGTTAATAATCCTAAATCGGCTTCATGCACCTGATTTTATAAAAAAATGTATCAATTCATAACACATTTCAATAAGAAAAATGTATTTACTAATATAAATTAGAATTAAAAAAAAACGCAATTATATATATACTCGTTTATGATACAGTGTATTTAATTTTTTTTTAAAAAAAACTACGCACTGCAGGACTATGTTTATTTATTCCAATGTTTTATTTGAGGGAAAACCAGTTTATCAAAATATATTTGAGTATCATACAAGAAGTATAGTATTTTAACGTACTTTTCATTTTATTGGAATATATCATTTTTCCATCTTTGAATATAAAAGAACACTAAAGATTAAATCCATACATCGTGGATTTTATTTCTTAATGAATGAAGAATGTCTCCTTTTTGTGTTAAGAAAGAAAAATTAATTCAAAATTTAACAAAAATCTAAGAGAACCAGTATGCATGCACTATCTTCATTTATAACTACATAAATCTCTATACAATATGGTAATTAATATGTTAAAAACACCGCTTTCAAACGTTGTAATACACTAGAGATTATAACACATTGAGTTAGCAACACAAATCACTCGTAACAATATAATAATTTTTTTTTCATTACTGTTGTTTATCTGATGCATGAAAAAGAATAATAGCTTTTATTTTGGTTTGTATGGTTATAAAATGTAAGAGAAAACGCGTTTAGCAATGCAATGTGATAACTGATGCGGTATTCCATGGTTATCGAAACTGAGATAGTGGACTCAGGACCAGCTGACATGGACGAAATCAGAGTTTATATCGTCGTTGGCGATCAATATATAATATGTTAAATGGACGTACAGTTATATGATGACACAAATATATCCGCACAGTTAGATAAGTGTTCGGTTTATAAAAAATATAGTTAAGATGTGTATGCGTGTGTTGTCCAGAAATGTTTACAATTAACAAAGAAAATTAATTGTCTACATGTTGGATGTAAATTGCCAGAGAAATTAATTTGTTATCAGTATGTTACACACCAAGTAATATTTGACGTCCATTAATTTTCAATCGTAAATGGCGGCCAAGCGCTAATAAATTAACGTGAAAAAAATTAAACTAAATTATTTGATCAAAATGTGTAAAACATTAAAATTAATTTAAAAAAGGATAAATTAAGCAAAAATGTATTAAAATTTTTTTGTGGAAAATAACGATGAAATAATATGAGTGTCAGGTTTTAAAAAATAGTATGTAAGGAATTTAGGAATTCTGGAAGAATAAACAGAAAAGAATATAAAAAAAAACAGATTCAGAAATAAATAAATAAAGAAAGGCTTAAAAAATTTTAGCCCCTCCCTCCTCGAAAAAAATAAGATAAATAAATAAAATAACTAAGAATGATGGGGGGAAGAAAAATTCTACACACTTTGAAAACAAAATTTACCCAAAGTGCGAACTCAGCAATTAAAAATTGGAAACGAAATCCTCATTCTTTTTAGGAACAAAAACAAAGTACCCACCAATAATACTTGAAATATCTATGTTCATATACACAAGCAGAATACGAAGGCTTCAACGGAGACATCGTAAAGCTTAGAAAAGGTTAAATTTGTTAAAAAATTAATTAAAATCGTCTGAAATGCAACAAGAATGACCCAGTAAAAAGAGAAAGTGATATACGCGCAATAACGGTTCTAACCACATTAATAAACGATAAAAATCAAGACAATCATATTGAAATGTTATCTCACCTAACTAAGAGAATATCAATAACATAGCACATAGAATACTTATATTAAATTGGTACCTAGTCCGGGTCAAATATTGAATTCAACATTTGATTTTAATTTAAAATTTCAAGACACATTAATAGTAGATTCATAGAAAAGTAAAAATAACTACAGTGGGCCACAAAAGTGTTCTTACACTTGCAATTTCTTATAAAATTTAATGTTTTTGGCTAATAAAAATCAATACATTGGAATTGGAATTTTTTTATGATATCTGCAACTTGTTCTTAATCGAATGACATACTTAATATTTTAAAAAAATAACATAATTATTTTTTTTAAAAATTAGTAATCAAAAAGCTACTAAAACAATACGCTACAAATGTCTTCATACACTTAACAAAAATCTTAACTTAGCTTTAAATATTGTATTTCTTGCTTAATTTAGAACTTAATAGGATATCTTTCATTGTCCACAACAACTCTTAAGAATCTTGGTATAGATTTAATCAGTTTTTTTAATTTCTGCATCGATTTTCCTTCATTCTTCTGTGATTATTGTTTTTACTTCACATTTTGTGTTTAATTGTCATGTTTTCTTTTTTTACATCAAAACCTCACCAAATATCTTCTTCTGGGCTAAATAAAGTGATTGAGGAGGTGTTTTCATAATTTGGGGACAGTTATAGAGACAGCAGTGGCGTACATTGAGAGTAGTGCGCCTGGCGTCACATTACCCTGTTAAAAAATTAAGTCATCTCCAATATTCAAATTTCAGGCAGATAATATAAATTTCTCTTTAAAATATTTAAATGGAGCTCATGATTCACAATACCATCAAAAAATACCAAATTACATAATTCTATGGCCACTTTACACCCCCACACCAGAACACCTTCACTTCGATGCTGGAGCATGGATGAGGAGGAGTTGTTTATCCTCATAAATTCATGGGATTAAACTCCTTATTTTTTCATTTACAAGCTATTATAGGCCCATCAGAACCAAAAATGTTGAATTATCTGCCATCCCAATCAATTCGCTGTCAATTTTGAATTTTCTGAAACTTAATCCCAATCATCTAGTTGGATCAATGAACCATGGAGTTGGAAGTGTTCTTTCGTGGGGGTGTAAATCGACCTCAGAGTTAGGTAATTTAGTATTTTTTGATGCTACTGGGAATCATGAGCTCTATTTAAATATTTTAAAGAGAAATTTTAAATTATTCGCCCAAAATTTGGATTTTATAGACGACTTCATTCTCAAACAGGATGATGACGCCAAGAGCACTGCTCTCCATGTACGCCGCTGGTGCCTCTATAACTGTCCCCAAATTGTGAAATACCTCTTCAATTATTTTATTTAGCCCAGTAGAACATATTTGGTGAGATTTTGATTTTAAAAAAAGAAAACATGACGTGTAAACACATAATGTGAAGTAAAAACAATAATCATAGAAGTATGGTCGAAAATCGATGCAGAAATTACAAAAAAACTGATAAGATCTATACCAAGACTCTTAAAAGTTGTTGTGGACATTAAAAAATATCCTACTAAGTACTAAATTAAGCAAGAAATGCAATATTTAAAGCTAAAAAGAGATTTTTGTTAAGTGTACGAAGACTTTTGTGGTGTAACTTTTAGTATCTTTTTGACCATTAATTTTTTAAAAAATAGTTATACTATTTTTAAAAAATTAATTATATCATTCGATTAAGAACAAGTTGCAGATATCATAAAAATTACAATTACACTATATTAATTTTTATCAGTCGAAAACGTTAAATTTTATAAGAAATTACAAGTGTACGAACACTTTAGTGGCCCACTGTATTACACTTAAAAAATAAAAGAATAAAAAAGTTAAGTGTTATTTGCATTTTCCCTTCGTTAAAGGTTTTACAGAAATTATCTTGATTTCAAACTTTCAAAATACGAATTTGAAATCAAAATTCCAAAATCATTAAAAATTTATACCTTAGAATAAAAATTACTAGAGAGTTCACATAGTAAAGAAATAGTTTTAATAAACACCTTAAAATATTATTTACCTTTTGTGCAGGCCTTACGATAATTCTAATAATATGATGCGATTAAATTGTTAAACGAAACATGCATTAATCTCGTTCTTTGATATTAAGCCTAAAGTTGAGCTAGATAATTCTAAAAACTGTAAGAAGTGAATTACATTTCCATAGCAAGATACATATTTCCAAAATTGCATATTGTACCATAATAACGCAATTAAAATGTCAAATCTTCCGACGACATTTTATAGATATATTAAGAAAAAAACTAATAAAATGTATTCCATTACAAAACTACTTTTTTTCATTTTTCTTCCGATTAATATTTTACAGAAATTGATTTAATCTCATTGCTTTTAAAGTATAAATTCGAAATCAATATTTGAAATTAGTCAAAAATACATGGGTATCAAATAAGAGATAAGAGTCACAAGTATACACTTATGAAAAAGAAATAGTTTTAATAAATACTTTAAATCTATTCACCTTTTGTACTTTTTCCTTCGATACTTCTAATAATAAGATCCAATTCCTTGACTGGACCTAACGTTAATTTGAACTGTCTTCGGTTCCACGCTTATGTATGAGATAATTAGTTCTAAAAATGTAAGAAATAAAATAAATTTCATTGCCAGATTACATATGGAATAATAATGATACAATTAAAATGACAATTCAGCAGACGATATTTTAAAGATATATTTTTTTTATTAACAACTTAATTATAGTTGCGAAAAAGGCAGACGATTTTTACAAAATATTGCATTTAAAATAAATATACACAAATATATATATAAGTAAAACAAAATATTTTCAAAATATAAATATATTTTGGTTGTGATGATAATATTCTACTCATAATTCGAAATTTATTTAAGAATAAAATTTCCCTCTGAATAGAATCAACAGATTTAGCTGTTGGATAAAAAACTTTCTTTTTACCGAGATCTTCCAGAGTATGTGTAATCTTATCTTTTCGTTTATTCCATGTGTTGCGATAAATTAAGAAGAAACTTGCACCGACTTTAAAGAAAATGCTTTTCTTTGCACTATTCTTAAGTATTTTTGCTTACTTTTCATGTAGCTCATATCCTGTGGATTCCAGAAATAGCTAGTTGCATCACATTTCGTGAATAATTCAAAAGTATATGGAAATGTTTTCTGCTTCTGATACTGCATCTCTTTTTGAATATTTTTTCAAATCTTCTTATAGATAACAGATGAAATTTTTTTCTCAACTGAGTAGATTTAAGGCAAAGAAGCAATCTAAGTCTAAGAGGTACCTTATTTAGTTCATTCGGAAGTTTTATTCAGAATTATGAATGAATATTTTATTATGAATGAATATTTTAATACCAATGAGTATTGCATATGTAGACACTGGATTTTGATAGCATGTCATCTTCTAATGGTTACTTCACAACGTTGCTAGCTTAGATGTGGAGATTAATCATGACTTCCGAGTATAAATATATGCATATTCGGTCATTTTTAATTGTAACTAAGAATCTGTTCAAAAATAATATTTTTGCCTTCATTTTAAAGAAAAAAAATATATTTTAGTTATTTCAAAGATTTTTAGATTACTCAGAAACAATTTTTTTATAAAAAAAATTAGACTATAATATTTTTTTATAACATTTTATCAAAATTACGAACTTTTGTATAATTTTTAAGGTATCCGACTACGTTCGGAAAGGTAATTTTAAAAGAGCGCATTAATGGGTACGTTTCATGATATTTAGCGTCACTTAGATTAGAATACATGTATAAAATTGTTTTAAGGACATTTTGACAAAAAAAATTATTTAAATACAATATTTCGGCATAAAATTAACTTAGAATAACCTCTTTTCAAAATGTTCTCCTTTTGTGAGAAATGCTTCTATTATAATAATATTTTACCCGAATATAGCTCAGACCTCTGTACAGAGGCTTAACTAGGATTCTTGAAAAATTCACATTATTTTCAGAGATACAACCAATTGAAATAATTATTGGCATTTTTTTCTTAAAGTTTCTCCTCTCTGTTGTCGTAAAACACATGGATAAACCCACTTCTAAGTTATATATTTCAAAAATTCTAGTTGAGCCTCTGTACAGAGGTCTGAGCTATATACAAGCAAAATATTATTATAATAGAAGCGTTTTTCACAAAAGGAGAATATTTTGAAAATGGATCATTCTATGTTCATTTTTTGTCAAAACATTGCACTTAAATAATTCTTTTTATTCTGATACTATTCTTAAAATAATTTTACTTACATCTTGTAATCTAAGTGACACTGTAACACACGGTTTAATTCGAAGACCAAAATGTAGATGGCGGTACTTGTAACGGAAGCATTACCGACCGAAGCTCTGTAGTACCGCCAGAGTAACGAGTGAACTTTACTGGGTTTCGCTGTCCAATCCTAGACTATGTATTAAATTTTATTTCCTCTAAATGTTTAATCTGTACTATGTCTAAATGTCTGTCCTTTGTAACTGTGTTATTTTGTGTCATTAAAACTATTTTAAATTACCCCGAGATCTTATCCATTATTTTGGTTTACCCAGTAATGACATAAGAGAACCGTTGCAAATTGGCGCCAAAACGTCGGGCCGATCCGAGCAATTCCCAACTTTCTCTCGCTTTTTCCACTTAGGTTGAGGCGTTGTCACCCGACAACAAATAGAGAATTCGCAACCCTGCGAATAAATAAATATTGTTTTCATCCAGAAAACCTGTGAACAGATAAATGTTGTTTATTCTAAATAATTTTACTCTGTTATTCTGTATAAGAACAGTGATTATATAGTATATAGTAACGTAATTGAATTTTAAGTGATATTTTCACTTATTTATTTGTCAGTATTCTTAATACTTTTTTTTGAAAACGAAACTCGCATTCTATTGTTTGTTCTGATTAAAGTTAATTGAAGGTTATTTATGAATGTATATTTACTCACTAATTAAGAATTTTATGCCATTAATATATGTATATATATATTTATACTTTTGTTATCAAGAAATTATTTTGATTGGTATTTATTCAAATAATTTCACGTTGATTCTTGTTTGATTACTAAACTTTTAATTAAGTTCTAAATTGAATGCAATTTTTATCATAATAATTTTTTTTTATGTCTAATATAAAAATAATTATTTTGTGAAGTACATGATTTATTACGAAGTATTACTATAACATTTGAAAACTTGTATGTTTTGATAAAGTATAAACATTTATGCTTTTTATTTAAAAATTTTTGGAAAATAATTTCAAGTACTTCTAAGCGTAAACAAGTTTGTAATAGTGTTAATTTAAGAGTGGATGAAATAATTTATGAATGGTATTTCTGTTTAAACGTATTTGAATTTGTGAAGATCCCCTTGGATCTCACTTTGAGAACGAGAATGATTTTGAGTCAAATAAGAACCAGTAGCCATTTTTATAAATAACTTTCTTTATTTGGTTATCTTTCCCAAATAGAATCAAAGACTTTTAATAACAAATAAATCAAAATAGTTATATGAGGTTTAAAAGGGACTTCCCTTTAAATTAACTTAAATATTTAATGATCCAATTAATTAACAATTAGAATATCGATCACGCAGAGATTACCACAATAAGAGATCCCAGAATTATATTCAATAATATTCCTATTGAACATTTAACTTTAATCTCACTCCTAATATGAAGCTATAATGAAACTTTAATTATAAATCAATATTACTACACTGCAACTCAGCTCTTCCTGAGATTTATCCACTTAGAAATCTTCAATAATAATTCTCTAACTTCACTATTATTCCTTCCTGCTTCAATCTCTCTCTCCTACTGCTTTTTTACTTTACTATTCCGTTTGACTTAAATACTTTATCTAATCGGCATATATTACAAGGAGTTCCTGTCCTCTTTTGGAGCTGATTGGAAATAGGTAGGGGAATAAAATTTCCCTAAAAAAGACGTCTCAGAAGGTTAGTGATAAAGTTCCGTATAGGTTTGTCACAAATTGCTTTTGATTAAAAACAATTCAATTGATTCAAGTTAACGAAAACGAAATTTTTCTTTAATTTAATTTAAATGATTTCATGTTAATTGCTGATACTCTTTTGATTAATAATGAATATTATTGAAATATTATTATTTTGGTTTTGATGTACGAAATTAGAAGACAGTTGATATAGAAGAATTTGTTTCATTTTTTTTAATATCATTAATATTGATGTGAAAATTAATTAGCACATTTTGAAATTAGAGAATTATATTGTCATTCAGGAAGAGTGTATTATTGTATAGAGTATTTTTTGTATGTATCGGAAACTTTAAGTGCATAAGTATCGTTTGACTATAATATTTTCAGATCACAGAATTAACAGTTTTGAGTAAACTTTATTTCTTTAACTTTAATTGAACTTTACTAAATTCACTTTGAAATTATCTAAAAGTGACGAAAAATGGCTTTTTTGGGAAGGTCCAGAAAAGAGGATTTACGAATGTTGGCAACAGAATTGGTACTGGCTCCGTCGGAGAATCTCAAAATTATTGAACTAAAAGATCTCATAACCAACAGCGATAGGTATGATGAGGAATTTGTCAAAGATGTGCTCAGCGTCATTGTGGAAGAGCGTACTGCAACAGAAAAACAAAAGGCTGCGGAACTGGAGGAGATGGTAAATATATGTGGGTATTGATTTGGGTAATATTTTTATAAATGTTATTTTAAAATCACACATTAATGTATAAATGTATTATTTTAAAAACATTTTGCCATAGATAAAATTTTTTATTACAGAATATATTTGTAATATTAATTATTATTATAAAGTTTAGAGAAAAAAATTAACATTACAAACTATGTTTGTTAGAAATTTTTAATTAAATTAAATTAAGTATTTTTCTCAAAAATAATTTGTTTTCATATAACTTTATCAAAATTCTCTTTTCGAACTAAAATGTGCAATTTTTATTTCAGTATTTATGCACTTTATGGTTATTTGACTTTTCAATTGAATTAGGAAATTTATCTAAGTAATTCCAGTGATCAAATTAACCTATAAAATATTAGTTTTAATTTTTTATAAAATATAGCTTCTAAATTATACAAAAATAAGAGGTAAAATTTTAAGACTTGTTTGCCTTTCTTATGACCACTCGGTCATATAAAAACAACTGAGTACAATAAAAATATTTTTTCAAAAAATTAAATCGCAATGGCGCTCCTCAGTTGAAATTCTGAATTACATTTGAATTGAAAAAAAATTAATTAAAAAAATTAATCTTTTAATTATTGTTCATGCCCATTTTTAATGGTAATGTGAATCCATTTCTTAAAAAACTACTCTATGCAAAATTTTGCTAAGATCAGCTTTAGTTAAAGGTGGCAACGATTAAATCTAGAAAAAAGGTATAAAGACCCCTGTATACGATGACTATAACATTTTAACTATTCGATATCTAAGAAAATAATAAATAGAATATTTTCCTGCGACTTCCAATATTAAAAAAAATATTTCACCACATCTTACTATTGGTCTAAATTGATGAAGGTCACACTAATAAAGACACTCGCATGTTCTCCACAGAATTCAAAACTGGCATTGTACTTGTTCTTTTAATTATAAAACTCTGATTAACTCGCCAAGTTTGCAATACTGATTTCGCATGTGTTATACACGCTGAATTAGCAACCACGTACTTCGTTTCATACAATATCGCCAATACGGTTGCGATATTACATTATTACAAGCCCTAGCAGAAAAATATCGCAATGATTGTATGGGCCCACAGCTATATATAAAAATATTAACTTAATTAGATAGTAAAGTGTTAACTTAATAAACATGTAGTAAAAACGCATTTTAGCTTTTATGATAAGCATTTATAAATTGTGTGCAAGAAATACATTCTTATCATTGGACACATCAATCTATCGCTTTTCTGTTTTTTTTAAAATATTTGATTTTAAGCATAATTTCACAAATTTGATGAATGTATGAAAGTTAAACATATTATAAAGCAGTGACGACAAACCTCGTAATTTTGAACTATGGACAAGTGACGAGTACGACGCCTGAGCAGGCAACCCTCTTCTAACTTCCACACCACACCCCCAGTTGGATGTTAGAACCACAACAGATTTTACGTGCAGCGGCTCCCACTTCATAGTGGATCTGAGGCGGCTCTAAGCACGAACTCATGACCCTTCAGCTACGAGTCCGTGACATTGACTATTGGGCTACCCTGGCTGCAACTTGAGGAAGTTTGATAATCAACTATGGATTAAAGTTGGTTAAGGACCCAAGCACAGATGGAAATATCAGGCTTCGTAAATGTTATGCGAGATGATTTAAATTCAGAGGTGTTGGAAAGCTGAAGTATTATTTTTTTTTAATAAATTGAGATTTTTACATTTACAAATTGTATAGATTTTAACACATTTTTAAATATACCTTATCTTAACCTCTAGGGTAATTAGAAGCCTTATAATCGTTGAAACTGGGCCACGCCCAATTGAATGGCGAAAAATGTAAACAAAGTACTTCGTTTTTGCTTAAAAGTTGAACGTCTGATATAAACCAAAACATGTAACTTTTATTTTAAATTGAGCCTTTTATTTTTTTTTAAATTTTCTATCCAATTAGAAGTCTCACTGAATACATTAAAACAATTTATCTCAAAATGTAAATTTTGATGTTCGATGTACATTTTCTGAGAAACTACTGTTCACAGGTATGTAAATTTTTATGATATATTTATAATGATGGCTAATATGTACTGTGAAATTAGCTTTTAAACAAAAACTCAAAAATTAGTTTTTTTACAAATTTTTTTATGTGAAAAAAGGTTAAATTTCACTATGTTTGATAAAATATTTGATAAATTATAAATAAATTCAAAACTAACTAAACGCTCATTTCAGTATAATGAGAAAGGTCTACTTTGATTGCATGAAAAATTTCAAGTAAGTACATATAACAGATTTTGAGAAAAGGTACACCGAAAACAACCAATTTAACATTGTCAGTATAGAGAGAGGTTTCCAACTCGCCTTAAAATAACATGTCAATCATACTCTTTTGAATATATTCCCGTTTCATAGTGAGCCGTATATATCTGCATTTAAATGTCATATTTCACATTCGTCATATGCCAGCTGGGTGGTGTGGTTGGTTTGTCGCTGAACTTCTGCTTCTAAGGTTGTGGGTTCGACCCCGACCCAAGTTGGTGGATCTTCATGATGCAGAAAATCGACAGGGCCCTATGTCATATGATTACACGGCATGTAAAAGATCCCTAGAATGTTTGATTGGCAATATACTCTGGACAAAATTAAATCCTAGTACAGGTTTGCATCGATAGAGCTCAGGTGCCTCCCTTTAGGGAGGAAACTGGACTTCAAAATTACCTGCGGTGATTGGTATCCACCTATATGGTGCCGCACTAAAAAGAGATACCAGCTTCCGGGGAATGTGCTTGGTCTGCAATGGTAAAACAACAATCCACAGCCCATTAAAAATAAGAAAAATTTAAAAAAAAACAACTTTTGTCATATTTTTTGAAAGGGAAAAAATTAATTCGAGAGCTTACAAGACCCTTCAGAAGTTCTGAGGAAGTTACTTAGATTACAGCAGTGGTCTTTAAACTATGTTCTATGGAACCCTGGGTAAAAATCGAAAAAAATTAAATGTTTATGCAGAATGGTTAACTATATTCTATTGTTTGCAATTCAGAGTTTCACTAAATAATTTTATACTAGTTAGTACAATGTTTTGCAAAACTGAATAGTTTTCTACTGAAAAATGCACCTTTTTTTCCTTTATGCGAAAAACACCAATAATAAAGTAGAACGAACCATATCGACATATCTTTGTTAAAACCTGAATTTAAGCCAAAAGAGCTCTTAAATTTTAGGTTTCAAATTCATGAAAAGTACTGAGGAATTCTCACACAGCTATAAACATTTTAATGCTATTCAGAACAATGTTTTAAATGAAGAATATTTCTTAACGTGGAGACTGCAAAAAAAATAAAAGTAAAAGAAAATTAAACGTAGAATATGAAGTGCGACACACACAGCAGATAATTTCGATATTCGAAGAAAAAACGTATATTCCATTAATTAAATATAATGCATGGATCGATGATACTTGGATCCTGAATAAACACTATTCATGAGTAAATTATATTCTTTATAATAACAAAAAAACCAAAAAAACCCACATTATTTAAAAAATTGTCTTTACATAAATTATAAATAAAATGTCCATGTACTCTAAATATTAGTTTAATCTATTCTTCTAACGCCCATATTCACCGCTAACCTGACGGCCGGTTAGAGGAAGGAAACCTGGGTTTCGCCGAAAACGCTATTCACCATCGCAAGTTAATAACTTAACTCCGGTTCAAGTTAAAAAATCCTCACCCAGGGTCACTGCCGGGTTAGTTTTAACCGCACATGCACAGTAAGCGATTTTTCGAGAGTTTACGTTTTCGTTTTTTTGCCGCAAAACACTACTTTTCTTTGTCATTTTCTTTTTTAAATTTAAATAACACTGACGTATCTGTTGTGATGTTCGCGGATGCACCACTCCGTCAGTGTCATAGAATTGCAGCGTTATTTCAATATACGCTTCATCTTTTTTTTTTGTGTGTGTGTGTGCTACTAATAGCATTTGTTTCCCTACATTCTATTATATGTAAGTGTGGCTTCATCAAAGCCAACAGCAACTCTTTTTCGTACTGCGTAAAATAAATTCTGTTGGCATTCATTTTAAACAGTTAGCGATACTCGAGGCGAATGTAGAAATTGTAGCTCCAGCCGGAAGTCACGGGGTTTATTTCGACCAATGGGAATCGACCGGTAAACCCAGGTTAAGAAACCCAAAGTTAAGTAACTGAAGGTCGAAAAAGTACTGTGAATTGAAGTTCTAACCTGGGGTTGACTGCCGGTTACTTAACTCCCTGTTTCATTGCTGGGTTAGGTTAGCGGAGAATAAGAACGTAAGAATGTGTAGAATGGGGTTCCCCAAAGCATTATAGTGCTCAAAGGGTTGTGTGAGTCAAAAAAGTTTGAATACCAGTGGATTGCAGCATTGCTTCCATTGCAACACGCCGTGAAATTCTTCTTTCTGTCCTTCTCATTCTTCTCTCTCCAATTCACACTAGTTAAGGAGTAACACTCATTCCCATATACCACAATAATACAAGGTAGAGTTCTCATAAGAAAGATCGCAATAATGTAGCCTCAGAGATTTAATTAAGGGGAAGATGCGTGAGAATTCGCTACAAATTACTTAACTGTAATCATCACATACTCAGTTTATTGCTTTAATTTTTATAAAGAAGCTTCATATCTAAAATTTACTTAAGCTAAAACCAATTTTTATCCTATCAAGAAGAAATTCTCCCTGTAGTATTTTTCAGCTACATTAGGTATTCATGTTTCTGTTTCTAGGAAGAGTGAAATATCTAATGCTAAGAGAGACTAAGTTTATACTCTTGCAATAGCTTATAATACTTCGCTGTGTGGAGAAATCTCGCTTTTTTAAGTGTTTTCCCCATTAGTCTCAGTTGATTCATATATTTGTGACTGGATTGTATAACTGTATATAATATCTTATATTTTCTATATAAGATTCTATATATATATATATTACCTATGTGATATATATTTCAGTTGTGTGTTTCATACTAGGATACATACGAAAGAGGAGAGATAGATGGACAGAAGCATACAATACAAACACAGAAGAATATATACTTTTATTACAAACGATGATCCCAGCATAGAACAGAAGGTGTGCGCTGCTTTCCATTCAAGACAGAAATCTAATTCAGGTGAAAAAGTCTGACTTTTTTCCCCCGAAAATACATTCATGCCTTATTCGGGATTCAAACCATAGCGTTGTAACTCAAGGGCGACCTGTGCTGTAACATCTACTCACATTACAATCATCTTGGAATCGTTGCCAAAGCCTGGAGATGACACTCTTTGCGATTCCAAGTTCCCGGATAGTTCCAACTGGGTACGTCCACATTCCAGTCGTCCAATAATTCTACCACGTAAAAAATCATCCAAATGCTTCCTTTGTGCCATAACTATGCGGTTATTGCACTGAAAGGCTTTTAAAGCGCTTGTGAATAATTTTACTTTATTGCCACCACTCCTTATGTACCCCTCTCTTACACTCTCGTCATTGTGACGCTCTATCCACGCCATCTGGTGGTTTCCTGTAATTTGCATATTCTTCTTCAAGATGTGTGTGATAATTCTACAGGTGAAATTTTTATTTTAGAGTTAAATTTTTTTGATTCTGAAATATTCTTAATTTATGCATATGAGTGTAAATCTATTACAAAATAGAGGTAACTTACCTAAAAATTGCACTTGAAAATGCAGAACCCGCACTGAATCTGAGTGCAATAACTAAGTTATTGCCATATTCTGTACCCTAATGCAGATTCAAAGCATGTGAATGTAGCACTTAACAAAAGTATAAAAATAGGAACAAAAATTAATAAAAGAGTTACAAATTATCATAACTTTAGTGACACTAGAGTATCTATGAATTAAATAATACTAAGTAATTTTAACTAATAATAAAATATGGAAGTAACTATAACTATGAAATGTGTAAATTTATATTATTAAACTATTATTAAATTAAGAATATTTAATCCTTACAATTTTGAATAGCTTTATTCATATAACTATTAATAAAAGCAATTGGGTGTTTCTGATTTAAGCAATATTTAGTAAAATATTTATAGTTATTTATTATTTCTGATTTTTTTGACACCAGAAATTTATTGCGTTGTATATAATTAATCACAATATTTCTGAATATAGAAATAGTTACATTACTCTCCCAATGCGGAACTTTTATAATATTGAAATTAAAATCTTCTCTTTTATCATAAATATTAGAAACTATTACATTATCTATTAATTTGATATGTATATCAAGAAAATTTGCTTCATTGTTGTTACTATTTGTCTGTATTAAATTAAGATATTGTGGATAAAATTAGTAATACGTATAAAATTGACTTGCTTGCCAAAAATGATTGTCATTTATGTAACGATACATATAATATTTAGAATTATTAATGTAACTTATTTCAAAATAATGTAAGTATAAATTGGCAAGTCAGTTGCTCGCAGGGCCACCTTGTGGTAAACCTTTAATCTGTAGATAATAGTTATCCGTATGAAATATATAGTTCTCTTTAAGTACAAACCTAAGTAGTAAACTAAATCTATCATAACTAACATTATTAAATAAATTATCTTTATCCAAATTTACAAGTATATTAATCATAACATCAATATTAATAGAGTTAAAAAGATCTTCAAAGTCTAAACTATAGACTGAATAAATCTTTTTATCTCTCTCTCTCTCTTTCATTTGTTCAATAAGAGATTTACTCTTTTTAAGTATGGTTGTGGAATTAAGATTATTTATTGCATCATGTAATATTTATAATGGAGAGTTTTGCCTGTTCTGCTGATATATGTATTAAATACATTTGTAACTGTCCTAAATTTGACTGGGTCTTTTTGAAATTTGGGATAAAGAAATATACAGGTATGTGGAAATTTAAAACTATTATTAATTTGAATTCTTAATTGTTTATGAAAAGCCAAAATTCGATTATTTATTTCTCTATCAGAAAATGATGACT
This sequence comes from Trichonephila clavipes, assembly GCA_019973935.1. Classification (NCBI taxonomy): domain Eukaryota; kingdom Metazoa; phylum Arthropoda; class Arachnida; order Araneae; family Nephilidae; genus Trichonephila; species Trichonephila clavipes. The sequence goes on along the minus strand of BMAU01000692.1, from coordinate 402,365 downwards.
TAATAAAAGCTTATTATTATCAAAAAATATCTGTTGATCATTAAATTATAATAGTATTTACATATGAATGCAAAATTACCTGGCACTTTATCAACATAAACTATAATGAAATTATTTTGTAACTTTTTAATCTGTTTTTAATATCATTAAAAAAGATTTTATTATCTGTACCAAAGTTATATTTATTAAGCTGCTGTGTAATATTACCTTTGAATTTTGTGAATGCCTCTATAGGCATACTATACTTAATAGCTATTTTGTATATAAATTGTTCAATATCATTATATAACTAATTTTTTATATATATATAGAATTTTAATATTATTCGAAATCATTAATCTAAAACCAGTACCTTTATTCATTATATTTCTAAGATTGTTGTCTTTAACAATATTGAGGTCACCAGTAACAACTTGCTTGTGATGTTTATCTATGAATTAGTTAAAGTCATTACATTTACATATTAAGAGTTTTTGTTTATAGGCCCATTATAGTTAAAAATTAATCTACCTATTTTTTATTGTATTTGAAAGCTTTTTTAACAGTGATCTTTTGTATTGGGAAAGATGACAAGTGTTTTTTTAAAAATACCAGAACAGTTAATATTATCACATAATTTATTCATATATAAAAGTGTACAATATTCTATTTGATAATCTTTATTTACATTAACTTCTATTTTATGTTTATGTTTCAAAAATTTGTGAATGTCCTTTATAATATGCAAAACATTACAATCTTTAATTTTATGTGAAATTAGTACATCTTCTGTAATGCATATGTCTGTCTTACTGAGTCCAAATATAAAAGATTTAATATGTTTTATGTTAAAATTGTTATCAAAGTTATTACAAATATTTATAATACTTTTGTAAATACTTTATTGTCTCTACTTAATCTTTTAGTTCTAGCCCCTCGAGTTTTTTTTATTAATTATTTTAATAATCCCATTATTGTAGTAATAATCTTGAGAATTTTGTTTAATTGCATTGAGAATATTTTTCCTTGGTATAATACATTTAGTCCTTAAGAGAAAACTGCATTATAATATTTAATAAAGTAATTTTCCACCATAAACTTTCTTTAATATCAGGAACAACTTTAATAATATTGAGTGAAATATTTTCAAAACCATGTGTACTAAAGTGTCTTATTTCTATTTTATTTGAATTTTTAATACTTTTGAAGTATTTAGTATCAGACCTATCTTGATTAATTCTAATATTAATTTTATTAGATATCTGTCCACAATATATATATTTATACGCTATATATATAAATATTTTTTTTCTTCTTTTAAATACACTTAAACAATTTCAGGATTTTTAAAGTATTTACTTGCTGTTATTAAAGGAAACATATTAATTTAAGAAGTTATTAATAATAATGTTTAAGTTCAGTGCGATTTAGTTTTTATAATACTAGAAAGTAAATTAATATATTATTATTTTTTAATTATATAAATTAAATAATTCCTCACATGACATGAAAGAATTCTACTTTCAAAATTATTTTAAAGGAACAAGGAATATCTATTTAAAATATACACACATTTGAATAAATTCACCGATACTTAATAAAAAGATAAGTATCACGGATAAGCAATGTAATTAAGTATTAATCAACTTATATGAGAACAGAATTTGGCATTTTTAAAAAATAATAATTATTTTTTTTTTTCTCTGTAAAAAAATTCTATTACAAATTTTGGATTATATTAATTATGGTATTGAATATTGTTTATTTTTTGAATCCTGAAAAAAACCATTAAAGTAAATTTTGAAACTATATTTTTTAAATATATATAACTAAACATTACTTGCCCGTCACGCTGGGTATTTTGCGATCTTGCACGAGTATATACTGTTTTTAAGCTATATATATTCATATACACTCATTTCCATAAATTAAGGATAATTCAGAATCTCACAAAAATTGAACTCTAACATAAAAATATCACCTGTAGAATTATCACACACATCTTGAAGAAGAATATGCAAATTACAGGAAACCACCAGATGGCGTGGATAGAGCGTCACAATGACGAGAGTGTAAGAGAGGGGTACATAAGGAGTGGTGGCAATAAAGTAAAATTATTCACAAGCGCTTTAAAAGCCTTTCAGTGCAATAACCGCATAGTTATGGCACAAAGGAAGCATTTGGATGATTTTTTACGTGGTAGAATTATTGGACGACTGGAATGTGGACGTACCCAGTTGGAACTATCCGGGAACTAGGAATCGCAAAGAGTGTCATCTCCAGGCTTTGGCAACGATTCCAAGATTATTGTAATGTAAGTAGATGTTACAACACAGGTCTCCCCCAAGTTACAACGCCGAATGAGGACCAGTATTTGGCAGTTACTGCCAAAAGAAACAGACGGAGCACTGCATCAGATCTGTCTCGTCAGCTCTCTTATGCTATCGGTACTACAGTTTCAAGGCAAACTGTGTACAGACGCTTAGGGCACATTGGTCTATATAATCGTAGGCCTGTCAGATGTGTTCCACTTACCCGAACTCACTGTCGCCTGCGATTAACCTGGAATAGAGAGCATGCATTGTGGACACCACAACAGTGGTCTTGTGTGATGTTTTCCGACGAGTCCAGGTTTAGTTGTCAGTCTGATTCTCGTCGGAGCGCTAGGTACCCGTTACTACCAAGATAACACCATTGAACGATACCGTTACGGTGGTGCAGGATGGCTCGTTTGGGGAGGAATTATTCTTGGTTTCAGAACTGACCTCCATGTTCATAGTGTAACGATGACAGGCCACATCTATCGGGATGTCATTCTGGAACAACATGTACGTTTGTTTCGGGGCGCCATGGGTGCTGAATTTCCGTTTAAGGATGACAACGCCCGTCCTCACCATGTAAACATTGTAGACGAATGCCTTCAATCGGAGGATATCACCCGTATGGATTGGCCAGCATACCCACCGGATTTGAATCCAATAGAGCATGTGTGGGATATGCTTGGCTGACGAATTGCAGCCCGTCAACCGCGTCCCACCTTTTTTCCGTAACTTCGGAGGGCATTGCTTGATGAGTGGTGTAATATTCCCCAAGATCAGATTGATAATTTGATATTCAGCATGCCTAGGCGTTGTAAGGCTAGTATTGAATCGTCCGGGAGACATAATCCGTATTACCCATTATACTAACCATGTTATACTGTTTTTTGTAAATAGGTTCTTTTTGAAATTTGCTCCAGGGAGTAAAAATCGCAATTTTTATTAATTATGTCAAACATATAGCATCTTTCTTGCTATTTACTTTTCGTTTAATAAACAGACTTTGCAAATAAGTCAAATTTGCTTTGCTTGTGTCTCTTTCTTTGCCTTTGTGTGCATGGTGCAGGGCTTTAATAATTAAAGAAGTAGTAAAATTATCTTTTACGCAACCCCCTTCACCTTTAAGCGTCGGTTCACTTAAAACCTACTGTTAGCAGATCTGTGCTCTACAAAATATACATGATTGCCAGATTTAAAGTCTGTTAAGTCTAATAGTTTAAAATGGAGAATTTTTTAAGCTGTACAAAGGGGCATGCAGTAAAAGGGACATGCTTTCCAAATTTCAATTCTATATGCCATACTATTCAAGAACGGGTTATTTTTTTTATCTAAATGACCTTGAAACTCGGTAAACTCGCCCACACCTTTTGTTTTTTTTCCGTAAATATCTTTCTTAGCTGATCTCTACTCACCAAAGTAAACCATCTTGCCAAACTCAAATTCCAAGTTTAATAGATAAAAAATGCGAATTATTTTATCTTTACAGCCTCATAGTCACCTTTAGAGGCTGATTTCTGTAAACCCGTTCTTTCGGATCCGTACACAACAAAAGAAACACGCCTGAAATGTTTCATGTCCTTTGGTCTCACAGGTCCGCAGATCTCAGGATGAATGAAAAAAGTCGCTTTTCTTCTCTATATATACACGGATATAACTATAAAAGGATAATTTAATCTATGGTTTCTTGTAGAAAAAATTATAAAGTATTAAGCTGTAACAAGGCACACATGTAAACAAAGTATCATTTTTTAAATCGCAATTTCCTGAAGGTAAAAGCATAGCATCAAGTCGATCTTGAAAAGTATCTGCCCATAATGATGACAAAGCTCACATAACTGCAGAAAAAATATAATAGTAACTGCGAATTTTGTTACAATAAACATATGTATTCTCCAGCAAAATCATACAAGTGTACGGTATCATTCACTGAGATATGCTACAAAAACAACATCAGATATGGCTGCATTAGAACAAAACGGAATTACCCCCTTTTCCAAATACATGTCCAAATAAGGAAACTCTACACCTTGCAGTTGCAATAGATTTTGCCATAGACTTTGGGATACATTCTTTAGGGAAAAAAATGACAACTCTAAGGAATAAAGACAGAATTTTTCGACTTATGCTTGTTATTTTAAGAAAGATTTAGGGTTCTTTATTGCATCGGAGTTTTCTTTATTGAATATAAAACATTTTTATTAAGGTCATATTTCGAAACAAAATATTTGGATAATGTCTGTGTGATACCTCCCATTTTGACTTATGTTGACTGTTTTTTAAAAAATAACTTCCTTTCAACGTTCCATATTTTATTTCGTATAGTGAGGGTCAATTATTTTGCTTTAACTGTCAAAATGTTATTTGTATTCACTCACGAGGAAGCTTGAGTAAAGAGAAGAGTGATCATATGAAGTAGCGTGGATAGCAGATTGTGAACACTAATTTGACATCGTGTTTCAATTGCTACAATTAGTACACTCTATTATTCACACTCAATATTATTCAAATTTTCAACCGTTAAAAAAATACCTTCTATTCATCAATTCAAGTTCAAATGCATTGTTTTAAACTTGTAGTGGATGATATACTTGATGTTAATACACTTTTTTCAAATATTAATTCATTAATTTAGTTTTAATTTTATTTTGCATTATGTCAGATGAAATTACGAGTAACTGCAACAGATGGCGCCAGTATGCTTTTCTAACAAAGTAGGAATTGACTTAAAAATTATATTACTTGTTAAGATTAATTAGGAGTTTATTAACATCTTGAGTAACGCTTTAACTGTAAAGTTGTTTTGGTTATTTGGATACATAAATTGTCACTATTACGCAAAAAACTAAGACATGAAGCCGAAATAAATTTTTCTCGATATGTATTCGGGTATAAAACAATAAGATGTGCTCAAAAATATTTATAAAAACTACCCCATATAATACTTGGGCATGGCATTTTGAACTCTATTGCAGCGCCTGAGATTATCTCAGGCATTGCAGTTAAAAAGTCAAACGTATAATACTGCATGAATTTAGCAAGATCTTAAGTGCATATACGTAAAAGAATCCCCATTTGTTTAATTCCCATTTCTAATGGTCAATTCTTTCAGGACGCACGTTTAAATTATAGCTAACTACCCGCCCAACGGGAATCTTTTGAACTACATCTGTCTACTCAGATCACATGATTTGAACTTTCCTTTCCCGCTTGATATAAACACCGAGATTTCTGAGAAATCTACTCTCTTGCTCCTTGTCCTTCGTGGTGTAATCGGCTGCAGCTGCCGAATGTGTATTTTTATGTTGTGTGTTTTCTTTGTTGCGCTGTCCATATATGTTTGTAATAACAAATACAATCCCGTTACTTACATGTTTGTCCTACATGTAATAAACCGGATTAACAATGAACACTGGACTGCCTAGTCAACGCAATAAACAACAAATAAATAATAATCAAATTAATCTTCCATACCTCTAGCAAAGATTGAGACATATATATATATATATATATACACTGCTGGACAATTGCTAAGGACGGATCACAAATTGCTATGTAGCATAACATTAAGCGAGACATGAGGCCTAGTAGGATAAAATATAGTTGCCACACTGTTCAGACATTAGAATAAAGAATATTTATTGTTCTGGAAAGTACAAAAGCTGTGAAACATCTGAAAGAAAAAAAAATGTTCATTTGATCTGCGTATGGAGAAATGGAACAATGCATTTAAAAGTCAGCAGGCACCTTAAAGTAAGGTATCAGCACGGGATATGTCCACCGTGGAGTGTGATGCAACATTCCACACGTCGTACCATACTTTGCACAACATTATCCAGTATCTGTTGAGGCAATTTATCCCATTCCTCTGTGAGTGCACGGATGAGGGTGTTCTTGTTTGTCGGAGGATAGTTTCGACCAGCAACTTGCCTCCCCAAAGCATCCCACACATTTTCAATGGGATTTAGATCTGGGGAACGCACTGGCCATACGAGACGTTGAATACCCTCGCAGTCTAGACAATCCTGAACAGCGAGTGTTCGATGACATGTTGCGTTGTCGTCCATAAATACAAATTTATCACCTACAGCACCACGGAAATGACGAACATGAGGAAGTAGAACTTCACCAATGTATCGTTGGCCCGTTCTAGTCCCATTCGCAACCACATGTAGGCGCGTGCGGCCATTGATCATGATGCCGGCACACACCATGATACTGCATGTCGGATATCGGTCCTTTTCCTGGATATTTTCTGGACGATAAGCAGTACCACTCTCGCGCCAGATCAGTTGGCGTCTACAATCCGATGACAGACTGAACCTACTCTCATCTGAGAATAGTACGCATGCCCAGTCCTGTTCAGTCCAATTGTGATGCTTACGACACCATTGCAAACCGGCAGTACGGTACTGTCTAGTCAAAGGGACACACACAACAGGTCTGCGTGCGTATAGTCCTCCTCCCCTCAAACGTCTGGCAACAGTTTTTCGGGAGATCTGCTTTCCTGAGGCAGTAAGAAACTGATTTGCCACCTGCTGAGCTGTGGTGTGCCTGTTCTTTTTTGCTGTTAGGACGATATATCTGTCTTCTGCAGGCGTCGTACTTCTAACACAACCTCCCCCTGCCATCTACTACACATTCCAGTAGTTTTAAATGACTTCCACAGCCGTGAAACAACGCTGTGAGCGATGTCGAACTCCCTGGCAACATCTGTTATTTTTCGCACTTCTTCGATCTTTCCAATAATTCGGCCACGCATAAAATCATGTATGTGATGTGGGGAAGACATGCCAAAAAGTTTAAGTTCGTCTATTAAATCTTTCCTGTAAAACTTTGACTTGAAACAACAACTATCCACACGCGTCAAAACCTTTAAAGCTCTTATGAACGCTATCACGTGATGAACAGACGTGGAAAAAAAATCTGCATACTCATACTTCTTCTTACTAATATCCCGCACTTATTCTAATTTTCCACATTTTGCTTCCTTTCATTTTGTGGTTGCTATGGATGATAGTGTTATCCGTCCTTAGCAATTGTCCAGCAGTGTATATATATATATATATATATATATATATATATATATATGTAATGATTTTTAAGACAGAATCAGATTAAAGTTTAAAAAAGGAGATCTTTATTCAATCGTTTCGACATCTCTTCTGACACCGAGCATGGAGAAAAAAGCACGCCATGGTGGTGGTTTCAAGTGGATAACACTTGAAAAACATATGGTAAGTATCGCTGCTTTGAAGAGGGTGCTTTCAAGTTAATGCTGACATATGTTGACTATTAAATCTAACGATCTGGAATTAGACATGTTTATTGGCTAGGCCATATGTTCGGAAGAAACAATTGGGTGATTAGTTTGATACTTGAAGATGTGATCTGAGAAAGATGAGTTAAGTGCTAGATAGGGAATTTAATTTCTAATCTAATTTAATTATCCTTACATTTGCCCCCAATTTTAAAAGGGAGTCATGGTGTGGTTTATTCTCGCTTTACAAACTTAATCAATTTTCAACAAACACAAAACAATACATAGTTATTTAGAAAGACATATTACACACATTAGAAATATTTAAGCAATAGGAATACTAAAATCAAAATGCAATATAATAAATATACTATAACAACAAACGCAGTAAGGACAATTAATTGATAAAAATGAATTTCCATACATATAATTGAAGATTATCTTGTTTAAATCTATTCGACATCTAGAATAAGAGCTCGAGTTTCTTCCTATTCCTTCATAATAATAGATTCGTATTATAGCTGGTAGATATTTTCAAAAAAAAATATGTTGGAAAATAATATATATCAAACAATAAGATAGTAAATATAAAAATACATGAAATCATACAAATGTTAAAATAATAATTTTGTATAAAAATCTACTCTGGCGCCATCGTAGTAATACCTTATATTGTTACACACATTTTGCATATATGAAATACATTTTTTAAAAAGATAAAAAAAGACATAGGCACCAATAAAATGAAATTATTAATAATATAAAAACAGTGTACAACACACAACTTATATATGCACTATTCAACACAATAAACAATATTTTATTTTATATGCATTATAAAATATAAAAATTATAAGAATATAAGAGCTCTTTTTTATTATTTTGAGTCGAAAAATGGACTCACTTCAATAATAACTTTTAATATTTCTGAAAATTTTTCACAATTTTCATTGTAACTTAATATCGCATGCAATATTTTGAATCTTTCCGAAACCTTCTAAAAATACGTTTCATAGACAAAAATTCTTGAGTTTCTCTTGCATCACACATTCACTAATAAAACTGTATCACCTTACTTAATTTTGCACACATCTATCTGATAAATCTGCGTCATCAACTCACAGATGTTCAGGGATGCTGATTAGAAACAATGAGAGGTGTACATATCAAACTAAACAAGTTTGTCCTCTTAATATTTCGAGACATATACAAAATTATAATGATTGTATTCTCGCTTATCCATTGTGTAATATCCAAAAATAAGCTTCAAGTTATTAAATTAATTTTAATTTTAGATAAGGAAAATTTTAAGAAATAGTGAATCCTGATATATGGCCGGTATATCAAAACACACAATTTCAAAATGAAAAAAATTTTAATGACATGTAATAAGATTACTGCTGAATAAAATTATTAACAAAACAATTCAATTCAATGGAGAAAAAAGAATACAACTTGACTTTACTCTTGTTTCTTATAAAAATCAATATATCTAGTATTAGTTCTCTTATTAGTCATTTTTCTAAAATCTTAATTTATATCTTTCACTTTAAAACACCAATTTCTATCATAACTCTTAACTCATTCAACATCTTAAGATAAAATTATGAGAAGTATATTAAAATTTCTCAAAATTTTGTATGACTAAACCTATATACTTTGTTTTCTCAATTAAAATATAAAGAAAATATCTCATTTATAACACAACTATATTATAAAAATTAAATTCCATATCACATATCATATATTACTCTTTTTCGCAAAGTTCTGTTCTGCAAAACTCAGTTATTTCAATGTTACTAAAATTGGAAATATACAATTTAACTGGCCTCCACTTTGCAACGGCAGAAACCCTTGGTGAACGTTAATCCAGATGCTGTTGTCACGTTATTTCACTAGTAAAATTTAATCTATTTATTTTTCTTTCAATGTTGGTACTTCACTATTATTATATGGTGGTCAAATTCACAATATAACCGTGCAGACTTTCCGGCAAAGAAGATTTTTTCCTTTTCTTTATTTCTCTGGCGGAAGGGAGTGATGTCTTTCATCACTGAGTTGGGGAATTCACGCTTCTCTTTTTGTTTTGTTTCTTTTTCCGCCATTCGAAAGTTGGTTTATTCATGGCAAACTTGTTGGTGTCTTCAGCAACGGTAGAAATAACGTTCGGTGGTAAACACTGCATTCTTGTCGGTGTTAAGAGCGATGTTCCTTCGGGGATTACTAGCACGTTTCTATTTGTTCCGTATCATTTTTAATTCCGGGAACCCGACGTCTTCAGTATAGGGGTATACGGTGCAGTTGGAAGTTCCATCAAATTCTCCATTGCATTTATTACCGCAGTGGACGCTCGTTTTTTTTCGTTAACTTTAAGAACTGATTTAAGTTAAACATTTCGAACTATATTAGCAATTAAATCCTGCCGTCTTTAATTCTGTCATAATTTTTAAGACAGAATCAGATTAAAGTTTAAAAAAGGAGATCTTTATTCAATCGTTTCGACATCTCTTCTGACACCGAGCAGGGAGGAAAAAGCACGCCATGGTGGTGGTTTCAAGTGGATAACACTTGAAAAACATATGGTAAGTATCGCTGCTTTGAAGAGGGTGCTTTCAAGTTAATGCTGACATATGTTGACTATTAAATCTAACGATCTGGAATTAGACATGTTTTTTGGCTAGGTCATATGTTCGGAAGAAACAAATGGGTGATTAGTTTGACACTTGAAGATGTGATCTGAGAAAGATGAGTCAAGTGCTAGATAGGGAATTTAATTTTTTATCTAATTTAATTATCCTTATATATATATATATATATATATATATATATATATATATATATATATATATATATATATATATATATATAGGTTTATGACACGATATTCTAGGGTTTTAAATGATAACACTGGTTTTAGCAAAACCAACATTTAATGGTGGGCATTTGATATAGGACTACACACTAATACTCGAACACATGGAGATATGATGAATCCAGTACAGACAAACATTTCTGCTTCTCCACGATGATCACAAGATATATATATATATATATATATATATATATATATATATATATATATACACTGCTGGACAATTGCTAAGGACGGATCACAAATTGCTATGTAGCATAACATTAAGCGAGACATGAGGCCTAGTAGGATAAAATATAGCTGCCACACTGTTTAGACATTAGAATAAAGAATATTTATTGTTCTGGAAAGTACAAAAGCTGTGAAACATCTGAAAGAAAAAAAATGTTCATTTGATCTGCGTATGGAGAAATGGAACAATGCATCTAAAAGTCAGCAGGCACCTTAAAGAAAGGTATCAGTACGGGATATGTTCACCGTGGAGTGTGATGCAACATTCCACACGTCGTACCATACTTTGCACAACATTATCCAGTAGTTATTGAGGCAATTTATCCCATTCCTCTGTGAGTGCACGGATGAGGGTGTTCTTGTTTGTCGGAGGATAGTTTCGACCAGCAACTTGCCTCCCCAAAGCATCCCACACATTTTCAATGGGATTTAGATCTGGAGAACGCGCTGGCCATACGAGACGTTGAATACCCTCGCTGTCTAGACAATCCTGAACAGCGAGTGTTCGATGACATGTTGCGTTGTCGTCCATAAAAACAAATTTATCACCGACAGCACCACGGAAAAGACGAACATGAGGAAGTAGAACTTCATCAATGTATCGTTGGCCCGTCCTAGTCCCATTCGTAACCACATGTAGGCGCGTGCGGCCATTGATCGTGATGCCGGCCCACACCATGATACTGCATGTCGGATATCGGTCCTTTTCCTGGATATTTTCTGGACGATAAGCAGTACCACTCTCGCGCCAGATCAGTTGGCGTCTACAATCCGATGACAGACTGAACCTACTCTCATCTGAGAATAGTACGCATGCCCAGTCCTGTTCAGTCCAATTGTGATGCTCACGACACCATTGCAAACGGGCAGTACGGTGTTGTCTGGTCAATGGGACACACACAACAGGTCTGCGTGAGTATAGTCCTCCTCCCCTCAAACGTCTGGCAACAGTTTTTCGGGAGATCCGCTTTCCTGAGGCAGCAAGAAACTGATTTGCCACCTGCTGAGCTGTGGTGCGCCTGTTCCTTTTTGCTCATAGGACGAAATATCTGTCTTCTGCAGGCGTCATAATTCTAAAACGACCTTCCCCGTGGCGTCTACTACACATTCCAGTAGTTTTAAATGACTTCCACAGCCGTGAAACAACGCTGTAAGCGATATCGAACTCTCTGGGAACATCTGTTATTTTTCGCCCATCTTCGATCTTTCCAATAATTCGGCCACGCATAAAATCATGTATGTGATGTCGGGAAGATATGCCAAAAATTTTAAGTTTGTCTATTAAATCTTTCCTGTAAAACTTTGACTTGAAACAACAACTGTCCACACGCGTCAAAACCTTTAAAGCTCTTATGAACGCTATCACGTGATGAACAGACGTGGAAAAAAATTTGCATACACATACTTCTTACTAATATCCCGCACTTATTCTAATTTTCCACATTTTGCTTCCTTTCATTTTGTGGTTGCTATGGATGATAGTGTTATCCGCCCTTAGCAATTGTCCAGCAGTATATATATATATATATATATATATATATATATATATATAAAAGGAAAGATGGAAAATAAGAGGCTGTTGCCTATTCAACAAACTTTCTTTTGATCTTTTTTGGGGAGGATGATACAATCGTATTGCCAAAATTCATCTGGTTTTGCGATTTTCAATGGTAGCGGTATGTATGAATTGTAGAGCGGGCTTTTATACACCCAAACAATAATACAGTTAGAATTTGGCAAAAATTGCATGTGCTGTCGGTACTTCTTCCTTTTGAACACTCTAAGTCTCTCGCTATCCCTTTCTTGGAAATGAATTTCGAAAACATTTATCTCTCGTTATTTTCTTACCCTGATATTATCCCCAAAATTAAGAAGAGGCTGTAAAAGATCAAATTAGGTGGTCCACTTTTTCCTTACCAATACCGTTAAATATTGCTGAAAGTTATATAGATTGTTTGTTAGAGAAAATTTTCTTTTATATGTTCGATGGGGTATCATATGTATATACACTCTGTCGCAAAAAAATATATGCACCCAGAAGAAATTGAGCTACATTCACGAAATTTGGTATGCATGTAGTCTATATGAAAATAAACAAATGATTAAAAATTCAGAACAAAATATCATTTTATTAAGCGGTTACAGCTTGCAAAAGGTTAAAAATCAGTAAGTAGTAAAGCCACCTCTGGCAGCTATACAAGCCGAAATTCGGCGTGGCATCGATTCAATTAGATCACTTATGACCCCCTGTGGAAGATCCTGCCATAGTCTTTGCATCTGCGCAGTTAATTCTCCTGTATCTCGGGACGGCTGCAGTTGCCTTCCCAGCGCTCCCAGACATGCTCTATTGGCGAAAGATCTGGTGACCTGGCAGGCCATGGTAGGACGTCATATCCTTGAAGGCATTGTTGGGAGAGTCGCGCGGTATGTGGACGAGCATTATCCTGTTGATAAATGGCACCTGAGCGACTTGATAGCATGGGTAGCACAATCGGCGTTAAAATATCGTCCACGTATCTGCGAGCTGTCAAAGTGCCTTGAAGGACCACTAAAGATGATCGTGTGTCCCAAGAAATTGCTCCCCACACTGTCACACCTTGTGAAATTGCTGTATGCCGCACGACAATAAATGCCGGATCGGACCGCTGGCCGGTGCGCCTCCAGACACGTGTGCGGTGGTCATCAGCACTGAGACTGAATCGGGATTCATCACTGAAGATGACACGTCTCCAGTCTGTCACACTCCAAGTTGCCCGAGGTCGGCAAAATCCAGTCGACACTGCCTATGATGTGGGGTCAGTGGTAAGCGTCTTAGCGGACGTCGGCTCCTCAAGCCAACTTCGGTCAGTCGTCTCCTTATGGTTTCTCTTGATGGCACTGGATGTCTGGAAGGAGGTAAGTGGCGTTGAATCGATGCTAGCGACGTTGTTGGTGCCGAAGTGGCCACTCTTCTGATTGCATGATCCTCGCGATCATTTGTGTTCCTGGGACGTCCTGACCCTCCTCGACGGTACACTCTACCTTCTGTGATCCACTGTTGCCAACACCGAGCAACTACCATATCGCTCCGACCGAGGTGGCGGCCGATACGTCTATTCAACCAACCTGCTTCTCTGAGGCCTATTATACGGCCCCTATCAAAGTCCGTCAGCTGCTCGTACTGCCGCCGGTTACGTCTTAGAGGCATCCTAAGTCTCAATATCGTCTATCAAAGTCATCAGATTCGTTTGGATAGCCGTACGGCGCTCGTACTCATGCTTTTAAACTCTCCCAGTTGCGCAACTAATATGCGCATAGCACACTTAGCCTTGTCTCATTGGCTTCGAAATTTTAATCATTTGCATATCTCTTACCAGACTACATTCTTGCCGAGTTTCGTGGATTTCTTCTGGGTGCATATATTTTTCTGCGACAGAGTGTATATAAAGTTTTAAACGAGGTAGGAATTAAATTCGTATTTGTTATTCAAATTTCTCTACCTAGTCACCATTTACAGTTATACATTTCTCCCGATGTTTCTTGACCTTTCGTAGTTCATGATTGTAGAATTCACCGAATGAGGTCGGAAATCATTGCTCTAACTCTTCGAAAACGTTTTTTTGTATTGATAAATTTCCGACACCGAAATAATGGCTGTGGTAGTCTAGTGGTCTAGGCAACGGATTCATGGCTGGCCTGTCATGAGTTCGAGCCGATTACCACAGAAGATCTATCGTTAGAGGGGATCGATGCACGTTAATATGTCTAGGCTCGAACTTCATCCCGTTGGTGTGATGTGAAAGTTAGGAGAGGGGAGAAGGGGTACCATAACTCAGATGTCATTCTCTTCCTTTGATCATAGTTCTAGAAATACGAGGTCCATCATCAAAAGTCCTCGTAAAGTTGAATAATGAGACATTAATATTCATTTATTCATTTCGACACCGAAATAGTCTTTGGATTTCTGGAAACAGAAAAGAAAATTGTTTAGAGTGAGATCGAGAGAGAGAGAGAGAGAGAGAAAGCAAGTTGTGTCAAATTTTAAAGCCACATCGCCTTGGCCTTAACAACTGCATTTCGGGATCATTTCCTGGTAAGGAAATAGATGGCTTTACTAACCATATTACGCAGTTTCTGAATTAGAGCATTGCAAAATTTGTTTAGCAGTATGTATTGTGATTCCGTGACATGATCACATTAGGTATGGTCTGACTGAGATTCTAGTTCTTGAGTTAAGATGACTCCACGATAGCTGCAAAATCCGTCAACATGACCGCCCCTACAGACTTCAACACCTTAACCATTTTTGGAGAAAGAAGAGGATGCTTTCAGTTTTAGTTTCTCACTGAGATCTCTAGATTATATAGTATTTTTTTTAAAAAAAGAACTCTTTCTTAAGTAAAAATTATCTTCATCTTCCTTAAAAAAAATTCAACATATTCCTCTACATTTCGTGACTTGACATCTTGCCCAGTAGATTTTTTTATATATCTGAAAATGAGTCACTAATCGTGCAACCTCAACATGATGATATTTTTCTTTGATGTGAGCGTTTTTACGTTAATAATCGTCCACACATTGCTATAATGAAAATCAATAGCGTTCATGAAGATTATTTGGGTGGTTGCTCATCTGCCACATACGTCAAAATCCTCCATTTTCTTCACTGTGTCAGAAATGTCCTTGAGGAATGGTCTTTCACATCTTGAAGAATCGTCTATGTGAGGGGTAAGAGAGATATTTTTAGATTCCTTTTCCACCTTACAGCAATGTCATATGAAGGGATCTCATTTCCATTAGCAACCATCATTTCATCGTAGATTTGTTGGGAACTGTAACCTTTCAAATAAAGGAACTTAATTTCATTGAGAGCCTCTATTTTCTCCAAACATTATACTGCGAAGTACTTTAATCTACGGATTTCGGAAATCAAGCAAATCAACATTAAATGATATAAATCACAACATTAGGTACATAAAGATCAATTAATATGTAGAAAGTTTTAACCAAATATCTCAAATATACTTTAGTAATAATTAAAACGCCAACCGAGCCACCCATCTGGTATAATGACACTGACAGCCGTGTCGAAGGTCCTGGGTTCGAATCTTGGAGAAGGCATTATATTTTTGTAAATGAATACTGCCTTTGCGGTAGTGGATTACCCAAAATAGCTATCTCTCGTGGGGTTGGTGGAACTGGAAGAGTTGTTGGAGGCTCCTGACAACCCCAGGATATTTTACCACAAAACTGGTTTTCAACCGAGCAAATTCATAATGTCACCTGTATTGGTGCTCAAAGTTACAGCTAACGACATGCGCATAAATCTAACTTCTTGCCACGATGAATTTCGCTGGTCTTGATCTGACAATACTGTCGATCAAGCGGCATAAGTAACAACAACAAAATTCAAGATATATATACCCCAAGGATATTACTATTGCTTTATAAAAATAATGGTTGTCCTAATTACGCTGACGCATGTTAACACACACACATACATATTCAGAAGACAACATATCGAATTAAGTCATGTCAATTAAGAATATGAAGTCTCTTATAAACGAAATATTGAAATTAAAAGAAAATGTATCTATATAAGAAGTAAAACTGAATATTCAGGTTCAAGGGGAGTCAGAAACCTCTATACCGACAATGTTAAATTGACTGTTTTCGATGTACTTTTTCTCAAAATCTGTTACATGTACATGTTTGAAATTTTTCGCACAATTAACGTACACTTTTCTAATTATACTGAAATGAGCTTTTAGCTAATTTTAAATTTTTTCATAATTTATTAAATATTTTATCAAACAGCGAAATTTGACCCCTTTTTCACATAAAAAGATTTCTAAAAAATAATTTTTGCGTTTTTTACAAAAGGCTTATTTCAGTATACATTAGCCATCATTATGAATATATCATAAGGCATTTACTTACCTGTGAACAATAGTTTCTCAGAAAAGGTACATCGAATATCAAAATTGGCATTTTGAGATAAATTGATTTTATTATACTCGTATACAGTGAGACTTCTAATCGTCTAAGAAATAAAAAATAAAAGGCGCAGCATATAATAAAAGATACATGTTTTGATTTATATCAGACGTTCAACTTTTAAGCAAAAACGAAGTACTTTTTTTTCATTTTTCGCCATTCAAATGGGCGTGGATTCCAACGGCCAGATCAATGATTATTTAAATATAGGTTGTAAGGGCTTCTAATTATCCAAGAGGTTAAGGAAATGTGTTTTTAGAATGGCTAAAATCTAAACAATTTAAAAATGTAAAAATCTCAAATTGTCAAAAAAAAAAATGATTTTAGCTTTCCAACAAACTTTCAAGACTGAGTAGCTGTATTAAATAGGATTATGTTTCCATCAAGGCTTAGAGTTTGCTAAGTATTTGACCCATAGATGTATCTATACAATCAAATTCGAGTAGAAGAAATATTAAAAAAAATTCCTACAAACAATAAGAAAACCGTAATTCAATATTAAGACAAAAAATAAATTAAGAAAACGAAATTTATATGAAAAAGAAAATTATACTGCTGGGGTGCAATGATAACGAAATCCAGGTTTGTCATAACACTAAAACGCAAATTTACAACAGTGTTTCCAGCTTATAAATAACAATACAGCAAAAAGCCAAGAATGGCAAAAATAAGTTTTGCAGAATTTTCAGACTATATTTATTATTTAATATATATATATATATATATATATATATATGTTATTATTCGTATAATGTGAAGGACATAATTACTTACTGAAATTGCGATTATTTCTGCATCATATGCAATAAAATGCTGAGTAAATGTACAAGTATAAGGGAAATTATTATGGAATGCCACTTTTGCTTTCAAGTGAATAATTGGATAATTGGAGTAAAATAATGAAAAAGTTGAGCTAAAACTGAGGAGATGTGTTGTTTTATGTGATTAATAAATAGACGATGTGTATATTGTAGCTATATTTTTTCACTCTTAGGTAGCTAAGTGGTTGCTTTCTAATTTTAGTGTTATGTAGTGTGCTAATACCTTTACTATTATAAACGCGAACGTTTATTGTATGGATGCTTGTTATTCTTTCACGGAAAAACAACGGAATGTACTTTAATGAAACTTTACAATAATATAGCTCATACATCAGAATAAAACATAGGCTTTAATTTATAAAGATATTGTGTGAATTTTCCAAAATATAACTAGAATTGTCAAGAAAGTAGGAAAGAATTCTTCCATCTGCAAAAAAGCCCGCGACAACATATATCTATCTTTTTTGTGTGAAGCAAAATTTTCTCTTTTTGTTTTGTCTACGCCCTGCCTCAGTGCTCACTCGCTTTTAATTTATTCCTTTAATCAGTGAAATCACTATTTTTAAATTTCGGAATAAAACTAGATTTCGAAGGGAGAGGTGGTGGCAAGATTTTAGCATGAAATAAATACAACAGAAAGTAATATAAACGTATAAAGTATAAACGTATTAAACTTCCAGATATTAATTATTTACTGTGACAAAAAACATATGATGATCTAAGAATTAAAAATTTAATTATTTTTCATTAGGCTGCATATTTTAAATCACGACACTGTTTTATTCGGTTTTATTATTATATATTTTTTTAAATTTCAAGCAAGATTCATTTTATGCACAAAGTTGCTATTCTACAATTTTGACATTTAGTGAGTCTCTTTTACATAATCTTGGACTGTGCATCCTTTTTTCTTAATGCTAAATGTTGAAAAAATTAATGTTGTTTTAAAACTAGACTATTGTTTTTCTGTTAGATTTGAATCTCACTGAGAGTTTTGTATATTTAAATATTAAATAGAAAAACCACATGACTTTCCTTAGTTATTTTCAATCACAAGTAACTGAACGTTCTTTTTTAAACAGTGAAAACTATTTTTTTTTAAAAAATGTTAAATGCTTTATTCTTTCCGAAAATTTTACTAAAAAGACTGAAAAGAGCTTGAAGCCCGAGAATTACAATTTTATTTCTCTCTCTTATTTTTAAGGCATTACAGTGCTTCTAATGCTAAAATGATAGAGTTTCAAGCTTTTTATCTCAAATGTAGACATATTATTTTCCTTATTTTGCTTTAAAAGCGCATAGAACATAAGATTGATTACATATCTGTCTTTTTTCATTTTATTTCTAATTTATATAAAACATTTTTATAATAATCAATAATTACCTATTCATATACTTTGCAAAGTGGAGGAAAGAAAATTATTAACTAAATGCCTTTCATACATATATTTTTATTTTTCCTTTTCAGATAAATTTATTTAGTCAGATAAACCAACGTTTCTCAGACTGTGGGGCGCTCCCCCTTGAGGGGTGTGATAACTCTACAAGGGGGGCGCGAGCATATTGAAAAGTTGAAGACTAAAGATTATTCAAAACATTGTTAATTCACTGAAAGTAAGCTAACAAAATACTTTCTGACATAATAAAATATAAAACACACATTTGCACTGATATAATACACTCACAAAAGTATCTGTACTGTGCAATGTATTTTATTATTAATTTAACAATACTAAGCTAAGAACAATTTTGATAATTACCGGGGACCCCATTGGCTTGCATTAACACTTATCATGATGATTTGTACGCTTTATAGTTAATTCCTTAACTGCCGATTGAAAGTTACGCTGTTTGGTTCCCAGTGCCAGGGTTTCCCACGTAGACGCGCGTATTTTAAAGTTATTTTCCGGGGGTGGGGGGTGGAGAAAAGGAATAAATAAGCAAAATCCTCAGAAATAAGTAAATC
Organism: Trichonephila clavipes; assembly: GCA_019973935.1. Classification (NCBI taxonomy): domain Eukaryota; kingdom Metazoa; phylum Arthropoda; class Arachnida; order Araneae; family Nephilidae; genus Trichonephila; species Trichonephila clavipes. The sequence goes on along the minus strand of BMAU01000692.1, from coordinate 382,945 downwards.
CTTTGCAAAGACTGTTAAGGTCCTTTTATTGTATTCCAAAGCCTTAGGAATAATTTTATGGATAGAAGTGCACAGAAAAGATCGTTCGTACTTCGAAAAGACGTATATATACGTCCAAAAATTAATTCTTTGGCTGAGACAGACGTTTATATACGTTGATGGCATATAAGAGATTAAAGTCGTGTACACTATAGCTTAAGTGTAAAAGTATAGTATTATTTATTTCAATACAATGTTATTGTATGGAGGGGGGCACGATGAAAATGATGATTGAATATTGGGTGGCGAGTATTGAAAGTTTGAGAAGCACTGAGATAAACACAACTTTTAGCGATCTCAATGACATGCTTCAACACGCAGTGAAACGTTCACTACTGTAAATACGACTACGCAACTGGTGCACGAATCACTTCTAAGCTTGTTGGCACGTCATTGCCAACATCGCTTGCGATGGCAATGATGCACCGGCATTTGACCATAGAAGGCTGTTCGAACGAAAGAAACGAGTTTTTACTGGCCAATTTTTTTGATGTAAGAGCTCAAACATGAAAATTTCTGTTAGAACTCCAGGCAGCTAGGTACACAGTTGGACGGATATAAAAGAGTGGCAATGGTATTATGGAGTGAGTGATGTTTTCATAGGGCACATTAAGATCCATCATCTCCATGAAATAGTTCCTGACGTTTGCGTAATATGGGAAAACTTTATTAAAGTCATACGTACATCCCTTGATGACAAATGTTGGATGATGTTTACATAGGGAATAATTCACCATATCTTAAGGACCAACTCATCAGGGAGTGGTTCGGAGAGCATTCTGGTAAATTTCTAGTCATGTCGTGCTCTTCGAATTTACCTGATATGAATGCAATTAAATCTCTGGGATTCCATCTGAAAAATTGAGTTCGTGCTGCAACGCCGCTGCCACTTCGAAATGTATAGGAATCTCAAGAAAGGATTGTGAATGCCTGGTGCCAGATACCTCAGAGTACCTCAGCATATTTACAAATGAGTACCTCGACGGGTTTTTGTAGTTTTGAATGCCAAAGATCGCCATACTTCATACTAAACGTGTGACCATAATATAATGGGGGAAAGAACAGTGTGGAAGATGATGAATGTGCTGGGTGCTAAAGGTCAACGATTACAGACCGAAAGGTGGTATGATGTGATCCGAAGTGACTGAAGATTAAGTATTCATACAGTGGAGGCAGAAAAGGGTAACTTGGTTAGGGAAGCTGTTCTACGAGTTTTAAATGACGAATTACGCATGAAGAGATCGGTGTGAAGGCTGCTCCAATAGCTCTGTCCGATGGCCAAAAACATTGAAGTGATGTGTGTGGACAAATTAGAACAATTTGTAAACGAGTTAAATTTATTGGGAACTGTTGTAACATGTCATGAAACACGTAGTGTTTTTTACCTATGACCCAGAAAATAAGCGCCAGTTGATGTAGTGGAAATCTCCAGGACACTCAAGACCCCAAAAAGCTTGCATGTCAAAATCAAAATTCAAAGCAAAGTTAGTTGTTTTTTCCAACACTAATGGAATTGGAATACTTGATAGGGTCCTAGTATCCAGACTGTTAATCAACGCAACTGCGATGAAGTACCAAAAAGACTTCGTGAAAAATTTAGGAAAAAACGCTACAGTTTTGGAGTGATTAATTGCTTTTGCACCAAGACAATGCACTCTCTCACACGGCTTTATCTGCCAGGGAGTTTCAAACCAACAAAAGGAAAACTGTGTAGGAACATCGCTTTATTCCCCGGATTTGGCTCCATACGACTTTTTTAAACCCTTACAATTAAATCTTGTTTAAAGGGAAGCCATTTTACCACAGTTCGAGGGGTTTCGGGAAAAACGGAGAATCCCCTGAAGGGCTTTTCAAAACCCTCGTTCCAGAACTGTTACCAACAATAACAGCACTGAATGCAGAAGTGCGTGAATACTGAAAGAAACTACTTTGAAGGTGATAATGTCCCTAAAAACTGATTCTGTAATTACCATAATTTGATGGACCAATCTTTTTTTTATGTGTGCGTGTGTCGCACCTCGTATATTAATGCTTCTCAAACTTTCAATATACGCGACCAATATTCAATCATCATTTTCATCATGCCCCCCTCCAAACAATAGCAATGTATTGAATTCCATAATACTACATTTTAACACTAAAGCTACAATATGACTTTAACCTCTTATGTGCCACCGACGTATATAAATGTCTCGCTCAGCCAAAGCATTAATTTCTGAACGTATATATACATCTTTCCGAAGTACGATCTTTTCTGTGTAGTGCTAACCATAAAATTATTCCGAAGGCTTTGGAATGCAATAAAAGGACCTTGGCAGTGTTTGCGAAGGACTTATTTATTTCTCAGAGGATTTGCTTATTTATTTCTCTCTCTTTTCTCCTCCCCCTCCCTCTAAAAAATATAAAAATACGCTCGTCCACGGTGGTATTGGGGAGCGAATCACGTAACTTTTAATCGGCAGTTAAGTAATTAATTATAAACCGTATAAATTATCAAGGTAAGTGTTAATAGAAGCCCATGGGGTCACTGATAGTTATCAAACTTGTTCTTATCTTAGTATTGTTAAATTATTAATAAAATATACGTTGTACAGGACTGATACACATTTATAAGTGTATTAGATCAGTGTAAATGTGATTCTATATTTTATTATATTGGAAAGCACTTTGTTTGTTTGCTTTCAGTAAATTAATAACTTTTCTAAATTCTCTTTTGTTTTCGACTTTTCAATAGTCTCGCGCCTTACAATTTGAGCAACGCTGCAGTAAGTTCGTAAAAACTTGGCCCAAAATGAGAATTGTATTAAAATACATTACTTTCTGTGTGTGATTGCGATAATATGTAATGTTAAGGCAACTTGGTACCCCTAAAATTCCAAACCTATCGTTTTTTTTTTATTTTCATTTAATCTTATTCTTTGCATTATTATCTTTCGATTGATATATCACTTGTGCATGTCGGAAAGTTAGAAGTTGAATAAAACTTCATTTGAAAACAAATTAGGCGATTCAGCCGCGCCCCCTTTTTAGAAAAAAAAGCTAAAAGAAGCGTTTTGATAAAAAAAATCTAATTTATAAAGCGAAATAATAACATTAAAAAAAGAATGTGCAATATATAAAGTAGAATATTTCCGAAGCAATGCATACAATCATTTTTTTTTCTTTGTGAAATGTGTGCATGTAAAATTTTTAAATTAAGGCATTTTATTTTAAAAACTTTATATAATTTCAGTTCTTATTCCTGATATATTTTTCATACAAATGTAATACTTTAATATTATAAGAAGAAAAAACGGATAAAATTTCTGTCGTGACAGAAACATTTTTTTTAACGTTTTTCTTGAATTTTCTTGTGCAATTAGTACTCTCTAAAAGTTGATCATTTATAAAAATGTGTGGGTTGAAAAAATATGAAAATGCAATTATTTTAAAGAAAAACGTATAACTAATATCTTAAAGTGGTATTTTAAGTTTAATTAAGCTTATAATAATTATTTTTTCAGAATTATAAACTTTAAACCTGTTTTTCTCAGTTTGTGTTTTTCGAAACCTTAGTGCATTCAAAATGCTACTCCTTCGACAATTATTTACCAATCACTTCCATTTTTTTCTCTTGCGTGTTGGAAATAAAGCATGTAATAAAATTAGGGATCCGTTTTGCTATAAACTGAATTCTTTTTTTTGAAAAAATAAAATGTAAGACATGTTGGCTTTTTCGTTGATTTTTAGCCTGTATATCAACATTTTATTTTTTTTCTCGAAAACGAATGAAGTTATTCTAAAATTGATCCCTAAAGTTGTTTAGATCATCCATAAGAGTATTATAAAAAAATTCAGGTCAAAACATTTATTTTTACAAAAGGAGTAGGATTTTAAAATTTTCCCAATTTTCTTCAAAAAATTTAAATTTTTAAAATTGTGTAAATAATATATAAAAATTTTCATCTGGTTTCATTTTCTTGAATAGAAACATTGTATAAAATGCTAAAATATAATTTTTAAATACGTAAATAAAGAAATTTGCTCAAAGGGAGCCAAGTCCCCTTAATAACAAATACAGAATAATTTCTTGCTTTGCGAGCAATTCCTATTTTTAACATTCGGTAAATACATGGCATGGAAAATTCACAAAAGGGATTTTTAATTTAGCGATTCAAACGGCTGAATTTCTTCAAACAACGACTTCTTACATTTATTTCAAACGGCAAAAAGGTGACTCTAACTATCTCTTTTTAGTTGCAGGGAAGCCAGTGGGTAATATTTCCATTTCCAGTCTTGTTTTTATAAAATAAAACGCTTCCTCTCTAACGTGAACAAAACGAATTTGCAAAAACGGATGATTTAAATATCCCCCTTCAGAGGTCTTGAAAATCTCAGTACAATCAGCATTAACCCGGAAACGGTTGGAAGAGATTTTTTCTTGAAATCTATACCATTGTTGTTAGTTCTTTATTTCTCTTCGGAAGCTTTCTTAGCTTCCAGTAGAGTTGTGATTTCAGTGCCAACATTACCATAAGAATAAGCTTGAAAACATCTATTGAAAAACTACTGCACAATAAGGCCATGCGTTTTGTATGTGCAATAGTCATTGATTTACTTATTTGGGCAGGATGATCAATTGAATTTCAATTTATTGTGAGAAACCTTTAAATCTTGTAGTAATCTCGAAGTATAATCCATTCTATAAAAGACTATCAAAGTTGTATACAAACAAGAAAGCTTTAATTATGGCATAGATTAGTTACATTTATTAATTTTGCACTTTTTAGGACACAAAGGAAATTGAAGGAAAAAATGTACCGAATTCATTCCAGAACGAAACTTTAAAAAAATAAAGGGAATCAAAAGGAAGAATGTTTTTTTAATGCTTAATTCGATTGAAGTTTTCATTTCAGCGTTTTTAACACACTTTTATTAGCTTCACCTGTTTGAACTCAATTTTTATCCATTTTAAAAGGTCAGATTAATTCGAAATTTTACACACTTCTCAAGGACCGAAGACAATACAATAATTAAATAATTTTGTTCCATTGTCCGGATCAGGATCATCACGTTTAACGATTTCCGATTTCCAGATTAGTCATCTAATTCCAGACTCCATTTCCAGATTTGGCGACTAAACTATTAAGCTAAAACCCTAACCCGAAAACGCTCAAGGCTAAAACAAATACAACAAACCAAAAAGTGTTCCTTTTGTGAAAAAGAGGATGATGCGTCAGCGATTTTTTACTATAATATAAACAATTATCCAATTTTTCTATAAAAGGAAATAAAAAAAAAAGACTCGAGTATACGGAAAAAAATAATATATGATCTTGTTGCTTGAAACAGACATAAAGTCTGTTTTTCTAAACTATCTTGTCAGCTCTGTGGAATGAAACATCATTCATTGTTTCATTTTACCTAAACAGATGGAAATTGATTTAGAGGTCACCGGACAAAAAATAATTCCTCACGAACTCTTCAAAATGTGCACTTTTATACCTAATGCTGATGCAAGTTTCAGAGAGAATATTGAGCTATTTTTAGTGAAAAATATCCTTGATTATAAACCTTCTTGCACATTAAATTCTTCAAACTTAGCTCTTCTAGATTTCCCTCATTGGCTGATCATACATTTTTCAAACCAGGCTGATAGGATGCCAATGGGTATTCCAGATTCTAGGAAATGATGCATTTACGATTAATTTATCAATGAATAAATGATAGTTTAAAAATCTGAAAAAAAGACGATGTTATTGTAGATCGAACTAAGAAATGAAAAATAAATTATAGTTTAAAATAACTGTAAAAAAAACGCTTTTATAGTTAATCGAAGGAAAAAAGGAAAGGAAGTTATTTTGTAATATAAAAATAAAATGATAAACGAGAAAATTAATGTCATTGTGGTAAAAGAGTGGGGTGTGCTTTGTACTACATTTTTACACTAACTCATCATTTCGGAATATAATTCATAAGAAATTATAACAATTCATATCGAGCACCCCAACGCTTTTACCATAATGATATTAATTTTCTCATTAACAATCCATTAGAAATATTTTTTTTTACTTCGATTAACTGTAAAACGTTTTTTTAGTTCTTTTAAACTATAATTTATTCTTTTCTAGAATAATCTGTAAGTTTACATAGGCGTGGCACCTGGATATGTTAGTGCATTTTTTTCTGTCCAAAATTCTGTATCTACAATAAACTAAAACTCAACACTTGTCAATTTTCTTTTTTTCAAAGTTTCCCCTTTGAAACTTTTTCAGAGTTTTATTGAAATAATTTAAGAACATAAGTTATAAAATTTAACTACAGCTTTTGGTTTTAACAAGGCACTAAATATAATATATATATAAAGTCTATCAGACCTTCCAACAAAAAAAAATTGTCGGAATTCATTACTTTTGTAAAGGATAAAGTAGCAAATGCGTTAAAGTATCTCTTCCACAAATACAGATTTTCATACTTCGTTACTAAGTACAAAGCAATATTTTTTAGCTAAAAGTCTCTTTAAAAAACATTCTGTAACAAAAAACTGCATTTGCACTTTTTTCAGCGGTGAAAACAAAAGCAAAACAAAAGAAAATATAATAATACTCCTGAAGCAGCTATCGGGAAATATTTCCGGTTTTGAATGCAAAAAAATGTGATTTTTATGTAAAATAAAAACTCTGAAATGGATGATTTGAAAACTTTCTCCCAGGAAGAGATTACTGAGAGGGAGTACTTCCGGATGATCTTCTTGCGTGACGTCTGCTTTTTCATTTCAGTTCCATTTTAAAGCCTTTACTGCCATTTTCTGTGTCTAAGAAACTGCAAATTACAACTTTTTGTGAATTATTCTGCTTGGTTTTGTGAATTATTCTGCTTCTTTCGTATACAATATGGTATGTTATTTTGTATGGTAACAAAAGGAAAAGTATCCATATTTTTGCATACAAGTAATGAAATCAAAGAAAGTGCTGTACATTTTCACGAAGAACGTCTGAATTCGAGAATTTATTTTACAGCAAATATTAATAATTTCAGCAAATTTAAAGGAATACGTAGTATAATTATGAGCATAATGCAACTCCTTATAATTAATTCTCTCGATAGAAGTTCCTACCATTTTTTTAATATTTACAAACATAGAATTAAAACTTCTGAACTATATCATTACAATATTTTTTTTAAAATATCTACTTATAATTGTTAAAATATTACTAATGAAGTATGAATTGTTTAGCAATCACTATAGTCTTTCTTTCGTACATTTTTAAATAGTATACTTTACATTTAATCACTTCTTTCCGCTAAGGATTATTCTAATATTTTGTAAAACGAAATATTTCGTAAATATCACTCCATCTATTTCCCTTTTTTATAACAATGCCATACAATTAAAGTTATTTTAAAAGTTAATAAAAACTATCGTTTTAAGAATTGATTGAGTGCATTCTAAGATTCTCTCCAAACAGAATAATATCCAGCATCGTGAAATTCAATTTGCGCACACGTATATTATTATTATGTCAACCCTTTCTACTGTCGTGGTAATTACCACTATTAGTATTAATTTTTAAAAATATCCATAATTTGCTATTTTACCATTTTTCCTTTGCTCGTGTGTTGCCATCAATTAACAACTTCAGAATATATATATATATATATATATATATATATATATATATATATATATATATATATATATATATATATATATATATATATATATATATATATATATATATATATATACAAGCCCTTATACACCCTGTTAACCTCTTCTTCCCACATAATTATGGGAAAAAGAAGAAAGTAAATATTCTGAAGTTATTATTTTCCAGCAAGCTACACTGATTTCTTTTGTTTATTTTTCGTGTATTGAGGGTAATAAAATCCTTGATATCATCAGAATTTCAAGTACATATTATTACAAGTAAAATCTTGAATTATAATTTGCAGTTTTTAGTGTTTTTCTTCCATTATAGAAGTTTTTCATTAGCTTTAGTTTAAGCATTTTTCCTCTTAGTTTGAAAATGTACTAACAACGTAAGAAGAATACAACGGAGGGGGCTAAAGATTTATTCTTAATTCTCCACGGAGATTAAGACTTAGAGCAAGATAAATCCGATCCGTAGCTTAGCACTAGTACATATGGGCTATAACAGCGTTTCTCAAACTGTAGCGCGCCCTCTAAGGGGGCATAATAACCCTGTGATAGCCGCCTACCTGGGGGTACCATCTCTTCCTCTACTCGAACTAGATTTGTGGGAGGTAATGATTGATGACCCAAGCTAGCCATAATAAAAACAATTTATTATTAACAATTATAATATAAAAGACAGTCTTACTCTAGGAAGGAAATCAGGAAGAATATAGTGTAACCCTAAATCTAATGTGAATAAGCGCCTGGAATCCTATCCTCTTAACTTTAAGTAAAGTTATCCTATGAATCTCAATCTTGCTTTATTTGAATAGATAAAGCCTGTTCTATAATTATGCTTCTAAGTTAAGATCCTTACCATAAACTCACGGCGTTCAATATCTCAGCTTCCTTCCTCCTTCTTCTACTTCTCTTTACTAAACCTCCACTATATATATATACTAACTAATTTGAATATCAAGGTTTCTTCTTGAGAGGGTTGGCTGTGAAAAAACTCAATGCTGACCCCAAAGATTCCCAAAGAGGATTAGTAGGAAATGCATGGTAAAGCCCCGTGACAACCAACGTGAGTGGTGCAATCATATCAATTAATCGAAAATAAAATATTTTTAAAACTTTTGAGTTTATTGAAAGGAATAAAATCAAAATATATTCTAAACTGTTAAAGGTAACATAATACTTATCCTTTTACTAAAAAGTACCTTACAATATTTATTACTCTTAAAAGTAACCTATGAAAAATTCAATACTTGTCTTAATAATTTGTACGGTTTATAAATAAGGTCACATACTGAAGCTTTAGCGTAAAAGTACATTATAATTGCATCCAATACTTTGTCATTATACAGCGATGAAAATTATGACGGAAAATTGGGGAGCATATATTGAAAGTTTAAGAAGGACTGTGTGACGAATCTGTACGGAACCTTTCCACTAATATTCTTAGGTGTCTTTTTGGGGATTATAAATTCGCGTATATTTCCAATTAACTCCAAAAAGTGAACGGGATATGCAAAGTAGATAGGGTATTTAAGTAGAGCGTTGTAAGCTAGCAAGTATGAAGGCTATTGAGCCAGCAGCAGTAGCCTCAAATTTAGAGGATTCCATTGGATTGCGTTAGTGAAGCCTTATTGCTGTTATTCTACCGAAGAACTAGAAAACTGATATACCAGGCGGTAACTATAATTTATTTACGCTTAAAATAAGCGTTAGTTTAGTAAAATCTGTTAAAGTTAATGAAAGCTTATAATTCGATCACGTGTATTTCTCGGACCTCCTATTTCGGTAGATCTTATTTGATCTTGCGCATAATTATTGATTAATTTCACAATTATAATTGAATTTAATATTAAATGTAAATCCCTTTTGTTTGACGTAACATAGAAATATTATATGTTATTAGAGTTTTTTGAGATTTGAATTGATATAATAAATACAAATTATTATTATACAAAATGGCTCATAGTGATTCTTTGCCTCAAATTAATCTTGGTGTCCAGGGTGGAACCCAGGGGGGGTCAACACAACCGAAGATATAAGGAATGCATACAGGCGCTATCGTTTGTGTTCTACTTAGGCGGATCAAAAGAAAACAGGACATGTGTGCACAACTTGCAATGTTCCGTTTCAGGTACCTCTATGTCTTCCAAAATTTCATGAGGAATAATGTTGTAATTTATTATCTGCGAATGAAAAAAGCTACAATATATGTACAATTATTTTTCCAGTTTTTAGTGTTTACAAAATATATTTTTTAAAAATAAAACAAACAAAAAACAATAAAAAATATCAAGTTTCTGACATTTTTTAATAGCCCGAATGGGCAGTAGTTATACTTGCCACCAAAAAAATTTTATTAGAAATCAGATTAATTTTATCTAATAATCTAAATGACTTTATTTTCTTAAGGTATCCGACTACGTTCGGAACCGTGATTTTCAAAAAGTGCATACATCAATAATTTCGATTATATTCAGTGTCACTCAGATTAGAATACATGCGTAAAATTGTTCTAAGGACATTTTGACAAAAAACAATTATTTAAATATAATATTTTGGCAAAACATTAACTTAGCATAATCTTTTTTTTTCCAAATGTTCTCCTTTTATGAAAAAGGGTTCTATTATAATAATATTTCCCCAGCATATATCTCAGACCTCTCTACAGAAGCTCAACTAGAAGTTTTAAAAAATTCACATTATTTTCAGAGTTATTACCCATTGAAATAATTATTCGCGTTTTTTTTCTTAAAATTGCTCTCCCCTGTTGTTGTAAAATATATGAATAAACCCACTTCTATGCTATATATTTCAAAAATTCTAGGTGAGCCTCTGAACAGAGGTCTGAGCTATATACAGGCAAAATATTTTTCTAATAGAAGCATTTTTCACAAAAGGAGAACATTTGGAAAAAAGATTATTCTAAGTTACTTTTTTGCCAAAATATTGTATTTAAATAATTTTTTTCTGTCAAAATGTCCTTAAAACAATTTTATGCATGTATTCTAATCTAAGTGACACTAAATATCATAAAAATTATCCATTTATGCGCTTTTGAAAATCATCGTTCCGAACGTATAGTTGGATAATTTAAATCAATCTCAATTCCAAAGGTATTTCAATACACCTTCACGAGAAATTAATGACCCGTTAAGAGGTTAAATTATTATCTATTGTGGGTTAATTTTAAGTTAAGACTCTGTGAAATCCTCTAATTCTACAAAAATAATTGTCTTGGTTCTTATTTCTATTTGAATGGGTCTTTCTCTCTTCATAGTTATAAAAACATACAGATGCGCAGTTATTTTCATATATAGCTGTAGTCCTTTATCATAAATATATGTTGAAATGTGTGTGCGTGAGTTTGACATATAAATCTATGAAAGCGTAAAATATCTATCATACTTTTAAACAATTCATTAAATAGAGATATGATGTCTCAAATCTTAAATACATTTCAGCGTTAGACAGCAATATATTTTAGCTTAAGTCGTTTTTGAGGATATAACAATATATATTACAAAATTCCGTTTATACGTTAGAATTTTCGTATTATCACTTATAATGCATTTTTGCGATGAAAAAAAATATGTACTAAAAAAGGGGTAAAAAATGGAGCATACGTATTAGAGAGCCATAATAACAATAAGGATATTTACGGAAATACTTGAAACATTCAATAAGAAATAAAAAAGACAGGCGAAAATAAATCTGATGTACTGCAACAAAACCATTCCTACATATTATTCCGAATAAATGGACGATATTGAACGACATCTAATTTGAAACTGAATAGGTCAATAATATTGTCGAATATGATATCATCCGAAAGAGAAACGCAACTAATAGAAACATGAATGGGTATTCGGCAGCACGATCTAACGGTAACAAAGCTGCTGATACGGACATATGGATGTAATTACTTATTTTTTCGAGATTCATATACAGAGGAATGTCAGCTATGGTAGTATGAAAAGAAAAAGAAACATTCTTTTCTTCATATCTCTTTACGCTACTAAAATCAATGATTGGGGAATTCCGAAGATTTTTCGTTAAGTAGACATATTGTAATCACTATGAAGAGAAATGACGAATGAATTCAGACGCCTGTTATTCTTAATAGATTTATGATTGCTTTTTTTCATCATTTGAAACATTTTTATTAAAAACAAAATAGGATTATTAGGACTAGTTTTTAAATAAAAATACTTTGATATGTGATATCCTGAGTGTGGATGTGTTGACAATTTTGAGAAAAATCCTATGTATATCATGTAATTCTTTTTTGAGATTTAAGTATTTTCATTTAGTTTTAAATAGAATAAGCAAAAAGAGTTCTTTCGGTTATTGTTATTTTTATAGACTTTATTAAACACATAAAATTTCAGAGATTTATATAAAGCTCGTATTTTCTTTCAATTGCAACTAAATGAATAATTAGAATTATACTTTATAAAAAAATATCATCCAATACTTCTATGGTAAAAATGAATGTTGTAGATATTTTTTAATATATCCAAGTGTTTTATACATGTGCACAATCTTTCAAATTAAAAAAAAATGTCAAAGTTAGAGTAAATAGAATATTATTTATCATTATCCAAAAAAACTAAGTAGTAAATTGACTATAATTATTATATTTTATTTATTTTGAATGCAAATACGCGTTTAGCTATTATAAGCTTTTTCAGCTATTATAAGCTTTTTCCAATAAAAACTCGTTTTAGTTTCTGTGTTCAGTGAACAAAATTTTTCTCCTTTCCTTAGAGTTTGAGGTGACTGACACAATTAAGGTATCCGACTACGTTCGGAATTGTGATTTTGCAAAAGCGTACAAACGAATATTTTTAAAAAATATTTAGTGTTTCTTAGATCAGAATACATGTATAAAATTGTTTTTAGAATATTATTACAATGAAAAATTATTTAAATGCAATATTCTGGCAAAAATGAACTTAGAATTATTTATTTTTAAAACATTCTCCAGCTATGAAAAATGCTTTTATAATAATAATATTTTGCTTATACATAGCTAAGAATTCTCCAGAGAGCCTGAGCTAAGATTTTGTAAAAAAATCACATTATTTCTGGAGTTACTACCAATTGAAATAATTATCGGTGTTTTTTTGTTAAAATTTCTCCATTCTGATGTATTAAAACATGCATAAATCCACTTCTAAGTTAAATATTTAAAACATCATAGTCTTGACTCTGTACAGAGTTCTGAGCTACGTATAGGCAAAATTTTATTAGTATAGAAGCATTTTCCATAAAAGGAGAATGTTTTGAAAATAAATAATTTTAAGTTCATTTTTTGCCAAAATATGGCATTTAAATAACTCTGTATTGTAATAATATTCTTAAAACAATTTCATACGTGTATTTTAATCTAAGTGACACTAAATATTAAAAAAAAATATTTGTATGTACGCTTTCGTAAAATCACGGTTCCGAACGTAGACGGGTAATTTAAATCAGTGATTATTACTTTTGGTTTTATAATTAAAAATGATGTATTTTTAGTTATCTAGTTATGGCTACAGCAAACCCAGGTGGATGTCAGTTGAAATTAGACATATGCACCAACCTACCTTCAGAGTCCAATCACCATAGCCCTCCTAAAAATTGCCTATACGCTGGATTTACTCTGTTGGTGGCAGCTGACATTTTTTGCAGTAACACGTGTCTTCTAAAACAAAAAAAATGTACATAATTATTGCAGAATGAACTGCAAGGATATTATCCATCCGTCAGGTTTTTTCTTACATGCTGCTTAACGAGTGTCACAGAACTATATATTTTACATGATTTGCGTAACACAATATATTACATCATAATACATCATTGTAGATTACATCATCATTACATCATAATAACAATATATTTATAAGACGCCGGCTGGGTGGCATGGTAAGTTTGTCGCTGGCCTTCTGCACCTAAGGTTGCGAGTTCAATTCCGGCCCAAGTTGGTGGATTTTCATGATGCAGAAAATTGACAGCGGCCATGCCGTATGATTGATTATATGTTACGTAAAAGATCCTTAGAGTGTATGTTTGGCTCGGATACTGTCGGCAAAATTAAATCCAAGTACAGGTTCGAATCGTCAGAGCTCAGGTGCTTCCTTCTAGGGAGGAAACTGGTCTTCAAAATTAACTGCGGTGATTGGTATCCGCTTCCATGATGCCGCTCTAAAAAGAGATGCGAGCTTCCGAGAAAAATGAAATGGAAAAAAATTCTGCAATGAAAAAACTGCAATCTACAGCCCATTAGAAATTTGAAAATGTTGTAAGCATAAACTAAGAAGGGTGTAAGTTGAAAGAGAAATAAAATAATCATGTCTTAAATAAGATTTTATTTTACTAAAAAATGTTTAATACATATTGATTAGAATACATATTTCATTGTGACAGATGTTCGGGACAAAATTATTATAACTAAGCGAAAATTATTGAAAAAATCACCTATACAAAGAAATAAAATCAACCAGAATACAAAGAAAACATTTGCTAATGTGTAATAATGCTTACAGTATATAAAGTTCAGTAAATGTATCCATTATTGAATTAATTGAATGAAATGTCATTTTAAACTGTAGACTTGATTGTGACATAAATTCAGTAACAAGTGTGATCGAATAAATAGAATTCTTTGTTACAGGGAGAAATTAATTTCCTGAAGTGCTACTAAAGCAAATGCATTTAAGAGATATCATTGACATTTTGAACAATTAGCTTAATTACCTACTGCCACCATTGATAAAATACTTCATAAAATATTTTAACTTGTTGGAAGGATGTAAATTTTTTCATATTTCTCATCTCAACCTTGTGTTTAAATTATTTAGATTTAAATAAATAGTAGTAAACACATTGATTTTCAATTAAAGTGAAATTTATCTTTTCTTAAACTTTTAATCAAACTTGTGATAAAATTTAAACTGATATTCTATAAAATCAAGGCAATTAAGGTATCCGACTACGTTCGGAACCGTGATTTTAAAAAAGAGCATAAATGGATATTTTTCATGATATTTAGTGTCACTCAGATTAGAATACATGTATAAAATTGTTTTAAGGACATGTTGACAAAAAAATATTATTTAAATACAATATTTCGGCAAAAAATTAACTTTGAATAATCTTGTTTCCAAATGTTCTCCTTTTGTGAAAAATGGTTCTATTATAATAATATTTTGCCTGTATAAAGCTCAGACCTCTCTACAGAGGCTCAACTAGAAATTTTGAAAAATTCACATTATTTTCAGAGTTACCACCAATTGAAATAATTATTCATGTTTTTTTTCTTAAAATTGATCCCCTCTGGTGTCGTAAGATATGAATAAACCCACTTCTAAGTTATATATTTGAAAAATTCTAGTTGAGCCTCTGTACAGAGGTTTGAGTTATATACAGACAAAATATTATTATAATAGAAGTATTTTTCACTAAAGGAGAATATTTTGAAAATAGGTCATTCTATGTTCATTTTTTGTCAAAATATTATACTTAAATAATTTTTTATTGCAATACTATCCTTAAAACAGTTTTATATACATATTCTCATCTAAGGGACACTAAATATCATAAATATTATCCATTTATACGCTTTTGCAAAATCACGGTTTCGAACGTAGTCGGATACCTTAAACGCTTTCTGCTTTGCCAAATGTGATTGATATACTGTAACTCAAGCTTGAGGAATGCACACCAAATATAATGCATAAAACTGACATCCGCGATTGTTAGACATCAGATGAATTCTTGCAGTATAAACGAGCAGGTATAAATATGTATAAAAACGCAATGGAAATCCCATATGAATGATCTCATCTTATTTTGGTGTTTCAGCATATTTGTTCATAATACTCAGTTCACGCAATCATGTACTTTTAACTAAGATGTTAATTGACTTTTACTTAACCCTTTCATGGGTCATTTATTTCTCTTTAGAATTTATCGCAGTTTTTTATGTTTTATTAATAATTAAAAAAAAGCATTTGAAGACATATATTTTATTTCACCGAATTTTACGTTTGCATTTAGTTTTAATAGGGTGAGAAGAACACTTATATACCCAGAAACAATTCACCATCATAAGGAAAATTAAACTTATTGGTGATTATTTGCCATTAAAAGACGAGAAGCATATTGCAAAGCACAAGGTAATATACCATTCTGCACACATGTAGTGGTCCTCTTTTCTTGTCCTTTTTTTCTGCTTCATTTATTACATCGCCTGTAGTTGTAAATCATCTTTCGCATATACTTTCCCACAATAGCTAAGCGCACATCATCCTGAACAACACACTTCCTTACTTGGAAGCTAGAAGGACGACCTTTCATTTTTCTTGAGGAATATCCGTCTATTAGATGACGAGCTACGGAGAACGTGCTCGTTAAATCAGTGGGTCCGAAAGTCTTGTGGGCGTTCACAGCAGAAACCACGGGTACAGGGGGCTGGAGAATATTTCCCTCCCCTCCAGCTCCATGCCTAAATTGTGGAAGTGGAGATAGGTGGTGTCGCTATCTGTAGTGTAGAAGTTCAACCTTTCACAGGTTCTGGCAACTTTCATTTCTTCCCTTCGGGAAGGATACGACAACAACAACAGATTACGAGCTAATGCCTTACGGAATGTTAGTTGGTCAAAACTTCTATTCTTTATTCACTTGCCACAGTATGGAACTGCTTATGAGGCAAGGTCAATAAGAAAATATAAAAGATACGGTACCACCATTTTACAGATCTTCCTATTTAGTATCTTTCCTTTCTTTGATCGAAGCGGTCAACCCCTCCCATGACATCGTTATATACATCGACAGCTTTTCTGGACCAAGTACTTTTTTAGTACCATCTTTTTTTGTCTGATTTACAGATGTCGTAATCTCTGTATTATGAAGAGTAGTACAAAACTGAAGCGATAATTAGTCTTCCCATCGTTATAATAGCAAAGCCGATATACTATAATGGGTCCACGAAAGGATTAATCTTACGAAAGCTTCGGCTTCATTAAAACACTATACTTTATTGGATTTGTCTTTATATAATACTCAGACATCTATATGATTTATAATACAAAGATATAAACATAATATATTTAACTACTCAAATTCTTTTAGTATCGTCTTATATAATCTTACCATTTTACATTAAATTGCTGTTATATTCAATTTATTAGTACTCAAGATCAAATTTTATCGAATTATTTAGGTAAATAAAAATATATTTCAATTTTTACTACATTTAGAGGGAATTTTACTTTCTAAAGATTCTAGAAATATAAAAGTTTTTTTCAGAATAAGATTAACCCTAACAGTATAATATTAATAGTAAAAATTTATGCATGTATTAAATAAATCTCTGTACATTTAAAGCACACTATATTAGAACTTATATTTTTACTGAGAACACAATAGTACTTTTATATGATAAACTCATAGAATTATTTTAAACATCGAAAAAAAAGTTAAATATATCTTTAGATTTAATGTTAAGATAATTTTCGGTAAATTCACAGGCAGGGATTCCTCAAGTAATTTTTTTCAAATTTTTTCCCGGCTAACACTGTGAGTTTTATGTTTCTGTGTTACAATACCTAGAAAAATAAACAAATCCTTTTCTTCAAAGTTCCTTTCAATCTCTCCGGACGAAGCAAAATTTCAGCTCCATACAAATTCAAAATAGATCGGAAATGGAGACATTTTCTTTTCAATGTCTAGCACATTTCAGAAGTTTGTAAATGCATGTATACAAGGAAAAACAAAAACATTGTTGAATCATACTGCCATCTATAACTGTTTTCTGACTTAGTAAATTCATTAAACTGAAAATAATGTTTTTAAAAATTAAATAAGTGTTATAAAAAATAATTTTTTTACAATATAAAAAAAAATTAAGAAACAAGATATTTGAAGAAAAAAATTCTAATTCCAGAAACATAAAAAGTATGGAGTATGGTGCTAAAACTTAAAACGTGTTTTATTTATGTACTACAAAAAAACTGTTTAAGATTATTAAATTTTTTTGTACCTCCCATACAAATATCAATTGTCGGTCCTTGATTTAACATACAGTATGTTTTTTTTATGCTTCCAAATTCATTACGTTTATAAATTTATTACGCCCACAACGAATTTCTTAAAACTTTTAATGCCTTTAAACATCAAAACGTAATTACAAACTTTAAAAAAATATTTCGGGTAAATTATTTATACAGGTATAATAACAATTAAAAGTCAAGAGTATATTCCCGACAAAAAAAAAGGAAAAAAATTAGTATCAGTCGGAAAATGAAAGATAAAATAATGACTTTTGAAATCGGCAGTGTTTTCGGAAGTGTGGAAAGGGAAACTTTTAAGAAAACTTTTTTACAGTTTCCATGGTATCATGTTACATATTTTTTTAACTAAATGATGTAAAAGGAAAGTGAAACTCTTATTTTTAAATTCATGTTAAATTAGTAACACACAAAGCAAAGTTCTATTAAAAACACACAGCACCATGTATTTCATTAATTAAACACAAGACGGAAGAACTTTTTATGATTCTGTTTCTATTCAAAATATGTTACTAATTCGTATAATTTACTTTTTTATTTAGTATTTTTATCAATAGATTTCTGTTACTGCGCGCTTAAGACTAAATGTTGACAGACATAGCTAATCTACACCAGGTATTCTCAAAACACTGCGCCGCGGCACTTTTGAGTGCCACCAATTTTTTTTAAATATACCCTGAGAAAAAAAAATTAAAAAAAGCAGAATAGTATCATTCAGCCATATATATTACAGAAATAAACTATTTATAAAATTATTTTTACTCACCATTTAGTACACCAGAGGAGAGAATTAATTTTTTTTTTATTCACAAATTTAGATAGAAAAATTTGATTGGGTTCGCAATCTCTATTTGGGATAACAGGTATATCTGTATATGAATTAAATTAGAATGAAGAGGAAGAACTGCACTTGTGGGGCCATCATCAATGCAACACCAAGAAAGACAGGAGATAGTACAACAAAATTTATTTGGAGATAACATGTTGACCAAGTATCAAATGATTATATTTATAAACTTCTCAGAACTGTGGTTCCTGCCAGAATCAGTAGCCGCCATTGTTGGAGATCACCGCTGCCACATGTTTCGGCGTTGATTCAAAGAGATTTTGGATGTGTTCTTGGGGTACAGCTGACCAAGCAGATTCCATACGTTGCCAAAGTTGATCTGGTGTGGCAGCTGGGGGTGTAATCAGGGTCAATCGTTGAGCAACCATGGACCACATGTTTTCTATCGGCGAAAGATTCGGAGAGTGAGACGGCCAGGGAAGCAATTCAATCTGATGATGGACGAAGAACCTTTGGACAATGAGTGCTATGTGTGGTCGCGCATTATCCTGTTGAGATATGGCTGTGGCCACGCACTGAAGGTAAGGAAGGACAAATGGCTCCAACACCTCCGATGTGTAGCGCTGGCTGTTTAAAGTACCGGCAATGCGTACTAGAAGAGTGAGAGTGTGATATCTAATACCGCCCCATACCATAGTACCCGGTGCAGGATAAGTGTGGCGGTGCATAACGCAGCTTTTAAGCATCCTCTCTCCAAGGTGTCTCCAGACTCGAATCCGACCATAGTGGGGTGGCAGACAGATGCGTGACTCGTCAGTAAAGAAAACTTCGTTCCATTATCTCACCCACATCCTTCTTTCATCGCACCATTGTCGACGGAGACGTCTGTGGTTCTGTGTCAAGTGTAGACCAAGCAAAGGACGTCTTGCGGGCAGACCACTCTGCTGTAAACGGCGTCGAATGGTACGCGCAGACACTGAGTGATGCGTTACAGACTCAATGTGCTGTACTACGGTTCGTGATGTGACTGAGCGATCCGTCACTGCCATGCGCACAATTAGCCTCTCCTCAGGTGAAGTGGTGCACTGAGGAGGATCCGATCGACTACGTCGGTCCGTCGTACCCTCCTGCATCCAACGGTCTCATATCCTCATTACAGTTGTTTGGTTTCGTCCAACACGACTACCGATTTCCCTGAAAGATAATCCACTATCTCGGTAGGCCACTATCCTTACTCTGTCGAACTCGAAAACTTGATCAAAAGCTGATCGCTGTTTTCTACGAGATATAACTGATCGGTTTTTGAAAAAGCCGCAAGAAAAACACAATTGCCGAACTTGAAATCGTCGAAATCTCCAAGCCTTAAATAGCGCTTTGAGGTGGCACCACGGGCGCGCGTGATGTGTGTCTGAGCTGATATTCTAATCGTTTGCATATCTCACCTCCACTAATGCATGTTGTAAATTCAATGTTATTTACATGCTTCCTTCAGGATGTTGCATTTACGTTGGCCAGCAGTGTAGTTTAACTCCGTAATAATCGAGATCAATTTCAAAACATTTGGAAGAATCAATTATTTTATTTTGAATTCAACTTAGAGGCGATTATCTCATAATAGCCAAAAAAGCTTTAAAATATTATTACGATTTTCTACATTTTATTTGCGGGAATTCGGATTATTAGCATTAACAAATATAAAATGAAAAGGAAAAAAAAAATAAAAGATCGAGGCTTTTAAATGTATATGACTAAATGAGAGTGGCGTTAGCATTTTTATGGCCCAATTTAAACTGAATTATCAAAAAATCATCTCAATCTCAAATTTCGAATTAAATCTCTTACAGTCAATTACCCAATAAACATTTTGTCTTTGTCGTACATAATATTTTATTTAACGTACAAAACTATTATCATAAACTATTTTATATACATAGCGTATATAATAAATAAGTAAAATTTTTTGAAACATTTTAATGTTAGTGTGCCGCCAAATTTTGAATGTGTTAAAATAATAAACAAAAAAAAACATTTGAGAATCATTCATGCACAATAATAACTACAAATTTTGTTAAGAGATTTCTTGTTACCATTAGGTTTTTCATTTTATTCTTATTTATGCAATTGTTTTAAAAAATAGGATCGAAAAATAAGTTGAAACTTCTTTCTTACGATCATCTTTTAATTAATTAAACTTTCAATCTTATAAGCAAATATTAGAAACAAAAATTTTAATTCAAAAAATTTTCTTTTAAAATAAAATGTTTGAGTTAATTATTAGATCGATACATTAAAATCTATAAAGCATGTTTTGAATGTAAGTAATAGTGTAATTTTTCTATTGAATTTAAATGCTATCTTTGGAAATTTGATTCCCATTACACCGGATACCTTGGGTAGAAGATAAATTTTACTATAAACTGCATCATATTAAAGTTTAAATTTCTTATTTATGCGTAACATGCTTTTTCTACAATACTTAAATAAAAACTCCTTTGTAGATTTACTGGCATGTTTAACAAACTTGAAATTCTTATCTTAATATAATAAGTTTCCTTAAATAACATATACATATTCTTTTAAAAAAGCGATCAAAGCTTCCCAAATAAGGTGGTCAGGATATGTATTTCGATAAAGCAATTAAAATCCTGTAAATAAAATATTTTTACAAACTCCAGAGGGAACAAGTAAGATAAAAAAAGTTTTTTTAGTCAATTCCTACTTAGATCAATAAAGAAAAATTTTATTTAGCTACGTTTTATTAAATAGTTACAATTAATATAAATTTGTATATACATATGATAGAATCACAATATTAAATGGCAATTAATTTTTATTAATATTAATTAAAGTATCGTATTGTCATCCAAAACAATCGTGGATATAAAATTTCAGTTCAAATGAATTTCTTAAAACGTAAGAAAAAAAACCCTTTTCAAGTTTTGATACAAATCGCCAAATGGGTCGCTAAGTCGTTAAAAAAGATGCTAACGTGGCTGCATTTGTAATTCTTTAAATAATTAGTTTTAATCAATTAATTTTCATTAATTAAAATTAAATTACTGGACTGTCATCTAAAATAATCATGTATGTAAAATTTCAGCTCAATTGAGCGCTTTAAAATTTATTTTATTAACGATTGAAAATTCCACCAAGATAAATAAATAAATAAATATATAGAGAGTGTGAGCTAATAGTAGGAATTGAAAAAGGAAGTGAGGATGACTGAGAACAAGGTGGATGGATTAAGTAGAAAAAAGGTTGGTGGACTTAAGAGTTAACCGATGGAAGAATATAGCATCAAATAGATCAAGATGGTCTAAGCCATAGGTGAGGAACCCGCGGCCTCCGTGAGTTTCTTGAGCAGCCTTCATAAAAGCTAGCACTTCTATTAATTAATACTTATATATATACATTACAACAGTTTGAAAATCAGTGGAAATAAATAAATAACGGCATTAATGTATGTATGTATAAATCACTACTCGTGCGAATAGCCCATTGTACATTTCAAATGGGTTGGCGCCACCTAGTGAAAGATAGCTACACTACCTCACATGCTCATTCAGAGGAACAATTAAGACTTCACGTTATGATGTTCGATCCAAATATATATATGCTTACATAAATAAAAATATCAACAGTGAAATATAGAAAGTTACAATAATACTTATAAATTAAATAAATTTATAGAAGAATATTAATCACACACACACACACACAATAATGAACGATATAACACATTTTTACCCTTATGTGAATACAGAAATATTTTATATTGTAACTTTTTTGCCAAATTATATAAATAAATAAAAATAATTAATATCTTTTAATAATATTTTTATATATTGCACAGAATTGTTAAATCTATACAAAACTATACTAATTTCATAAAAGTAGCATTTATTGGTACATCAACATATGCGGCCTCCTTTATTACTTATTTTACATGCGGCCTCTAATTGTAAAATGGTTCCTCAGCTGATTGAGACAGACGTGGTCGGTAACCGGCGGTAGTGCTTGGAAATGATTCTTTTAAATTCTTAAAACATATAGTCTTTAAAATTCTGTAACATGCAACTGTATGAAATATATAAATTTTTAATTTATTTCAGCCAATTAATTATTAACCCTCCAACCGGACAGCACGGATTTTTCTGCCCTACTAGAGAGGCTTCGAAAACGGACCACACTGAATTTTTCGTAAGGCCAGGGACTCACCAAAAATGAACCAAACTGATTTTTTCCTCCTCAAGTAATGTGTTCAAAAACGGTAAAGTCGTGTTTTTCCGAATTCTTTTCCCCCTTTAAAGGTTTAGTATCATGAAAGATAATTAGAGACGGTCGGGAAGACACAATGGGCATTGAGGGGAAGTTTTATGGCTCACGGGGAGACCGGTTCTTTCCCCTGCAGAAATCGTAAAAAACTGCGAAGAATTTCTTTAAACCCTCAAGTGTACGGAAATAATTGCAAGTCAACGAGTTGAGAATTCTCATTTTTTTCTTTACCTTAAAATTCTCAAATGGAATTAAGTTTTTATAATGTATGTCTAAGTTTTTAAAAAATATCTGTAGTATTTAAATTCAAATTATATATTAAAACATTGAGGATAATTTACTGTTTCATTTTTCTTATTTTAATCAATACTTTCAGGGATTTTTTTTAAATGATTATTTTGTTATGTGTCAAAAAAATAAAAGGTTCAAAATTTAAAATCTTTTAAAATTTCGGACACTTCTAAACATGAATAATTTTTAAGCTTCTGTATTACATTATCTGCAAAAAAATTTTATGCATTGTTAAAAAAACCCTATTTAAATCTTTTAGTTTTTCATAATTTTAAAGCCAGGTATTCAGGGCATCTTACATAGAATCCCATGTTTTGTATTGTTCAGATAACAAATTATATTTGAAATTTGAATGTCTGAACATTAATTTCATTCAAAGAGAACTTTAACTGCAAGCTTATATTTTTGAACTTGAATCTTCAAATAAAGAGTATTTAAAAGCATCTGGACAAATTTACAGTTAACATTTGCGCATATAAATAAATATAAAAAGATCCTTTTTAAATTCAAGTTAAAAAAATATATATTTATGCATAATCCCTCATCATTCATGTTCCATTAGTGGTTGACTGAAGAAAAGATTATTAAAATTTGGACATTTTTATAATCTTAACCATGCAAAACTAGGAATTTTGTATTAGCTCCACTGAAATTCTGCATTGGAATTTCGAAACAGATAGTGTCTCACATACTCAGTTCAAAAACATATATTTACCATAAATACTAATAATTCTTTGGATATTTAAAATTATCATTAGATTAATTTTTAATATATATATATATTCGACTTCTAATATTTTTTCAAGTATTCCTTAAATTTCATATAATTTAATTAAGTGAGGGGATATTAAAGTCGCACTCTCTCTCTTCTCTACTCAACTACTTGAGGGCTTTTGGCGACGGACCTGTGGCCGGGGTACCAGGTATCGAATCATGGTTGGCATGTCTCGAGTTCGAGCCTAGTGCCACAAAAGACCCGCCGTGTAGGGCAGTGATGCTCGTTAAATCTATCGAGAGCTGAAATGTCCTCTCGTTGGTGTGGTAGTTAGGAGATGTGGTGCCAGCTCAGGTGTCGCCCTCGTCATTTGACCATGCTTCAAAATTACGAGGTCCATCACTAAAAGCCCTCGTGTAGCTGAACAGTGCGACGTTAATATTCACTCACTTGGCGACGGACCTCGTAATTTTAAACCATGGTCAAGTGACGAGGATGACGCTTGAGCATCGCTCCCTTACACGGCGGATCTTCAGTGGTGCTGGGGTCGAACTCATGACACGCCAGCTACAAGTTCGTTACTTTGACCATTAGGCTACCGCGGCCTCACAATGTGGTTGAAAACTGCATGTTATGAGTAAAAATACGCTGAAACATTTGATGAACTTATAATAGATTTTTGCATAGAAGATAGATGTGTGATATGCTAAAATGACAATATGTAAAAGTTATGAGAATATCGATGACAATTTTTGAAAAATTTAATTTAAGTTTCAGTTTGAAACTTATTTGTTTTTTTTCGCATTTAATATTAAATATATTGTCGCGATAACAAATTAATAGTTTAACGCATTCATAGATTATAAAAAATAAAGGTATAAATGACATTGTTGGGAATAATAAGTTTTTATACAGTTTGAATTCAGACTTCTTTGCAGGAGTGTAGACTATTAAAAGGCTGATGTAGAAGTTAGAAATTAATATTTAAAATATATGGAAAACAATATCTGCAATTCCATGATCTTGACGAGCAGAAGACGGCATTTTTACTTAATAGGGCAGAGTAAGCATAAGGTAGGAGCTTGTGGAGTAAACAACCAGGCCTCTGCAGTTTTGGCAGGTAATGAACTCCCATTTGTTGCTTTCTCAGTAAGGAATATAAAAATAACAAATACAAAAATAAGTCATGTAAAATTTTATATTTTTTTAATAACAATGAATAGTGAACTTAATTTCCAATTCATTGTCACGAGTTGGCAGTAACTACGGTACTCTATCGACCGTACTTCTTATATATATATATATATATATATATATATATATATATATATATATATATACGGTATATATATATATATATATATATATATATATATATATATAAAGAAGTACGGTTGATAGAACACCAATAATTTTAACGCAATTTTATATTTCGTTCTCGTAAACTTTACTCCTTTTAAAACATGTATTGCCAAAATACTCTACTTTTGTATATTTATAAAATTTTAAAAATATAATGGTTATCTTACCCAACATTTTAAATCAGGGGCGGCAACTGTGTAACTAAGACGTGCCAAACCAATCTGTCAGTATCATTCAGCGTGCCACATAGTAGGAAATTTTTGAAATCCTATGATTCTTACGATAATATTTGCAGATTTAAAGAATAGAGGTAAATAATTTAGATTTACAGTTTTATTTTACATTAATTATGGATCGATAAAATACATTTAATAACATAAAAATAAACAATATAAAATGTTACTATTTCTTTAACAAAGATAAAAAAAATTAAAAATGTATGTTTCCAACATATTTATTTAAATAAGAAATAGACAAAGTGAAATATAAATTATTCCCTTCATTACAGTTAAATAAAAATTGTAATGCGAATTAACTCTTTCGCCACTCTTCTTTCATATCGCAAAACCAGGGGTATAATGCGTGACACGATTCTGAGCATTCAGTTGTTAAACAATTTCTTTGCGGAGTCGAAATATTTTTCATATTAGGAAAGATTTTTTTACTTTGATATGCCGAATCATAAGTGGAAAGCAGAGTACATGCAATTTTCTTTTTTCAACAATTAAATCCCCTAGCAATAACATTCAATTATTTACAAAATAGCTGTAAATTTATCCTTAGAATTATCTTTCAGATTATTTTGTAGTTCCATAAATGTCCATAACTCAGAAGATGTTTGTCACATAAGGTCTATTATCAACTTCCATCCACTCAAGAATTGACAAATTTGTAGAGTAGTGCTGAGTGCCACTAAGAATTGTACCACGTGCCACAGGTCCATAGATTGCTGACACGTTTTAAATGTTCTTATTAACTAACCATCTCCTATTCAAACACAATTTATATGATAAAAAAGGGTTTTCATTCATTTTGTAGGGAATTGTATTAGATTCAACCATAAGTAATTTTGTGTATCAAAAAATGACATTGTTTCGGGTATCCCCTTAGAGCACACACAAAATGAAAGGAATTTGACATAATTATAGTAAGTTTCTCTAAAAGGGGAAACGTTCACTTTCAAAATACACTGCATAAAGTGGTTTTAGGTGTACGAAGTTATATTCACTATTATTCCTAAAATAAATTTTGATATTTTGGTTTTTCGTTAAGTTTTGAAGTTATTTCTTCAAATATACTCTTCTCCATTACATTTCTTTCAAACTTGCTATTTTCTTTTGCGGCCACGGTAGCCTGATGGTCATGGTTATGAACTCGTGTCCAGTGTTCGAGCCCTGGCACCACAAAAGTTTAGCGTTGAAGAGGAGCTGATGCACGTTAAACACGTCGAGGTCAAAAGTCCTCACGTTGGTGTGATGTGGAAGTTTTTAAGTGGAGTTATCAGCTCAGATATCGTCCTCGTCACTTAACCGCGGTTCAAAATTATACGTAGTTGCTCGTCAGTAGCCACCGTGTTGACTTAGAATGCAATATAAACCCTTGACGTGTGCACTTGAGTTAATTCGAGTACGCTAAACAGTTCCAAATATGCACATTAGATATAATTCAAACGAGGTCGCATTTTATGCTGCTCTAATTTTCTCACTCAAATATCAGCGAGCGCCGTCTGCACTCGTGATATTTGACTGTTGTTTCTTATATTTACGATTTAGTCTTGAAACATCAAAAACTTGGATAAAATATTTGTATAAAAAATTAAGGGAAAAGAAATACTTAGATTTTAGAGGCAAATTACTAGAAAATATTTTAGGGAATATTTACAAGATATTTCACGACTCTATCTTGAACAGGAAAAACGCCTAAGGGATTAGAATACACTCCCATCTTCAAAATTAAAAATATGAGAAAAACACATTTAAAATTTGTAAAGTCATAAAAAAAATTCCAATGCCTGTAAAGCTTTAATTTTTTAATATGTTACTATCCAACTTATGTTCTACATGAAAATTCTACTTGAAATAAATGACTGAAAATATCTTTTCTAATTCAAAATTTTCTTCGACATAATATTGATAACAATTGTTCATTTGATCAATTATTCCGTTTTATCAGAACCTTATATATTCTCAAGAATTTTAAATGCAAAATATTTATACAGAAAATAGTAGTGATACAAACGTAATCCAGAAATCACCAAGATTGTAAATAATATTTTTTTTTCTCAGTTCCCCATCGTGGCAGGTAAGCAAGTTTAAGTTTTTGTAGCATGACTTTCAAATACTGCAATGTAGAACTACAATAGATTTATTATAATGTAGTTTGTGGTACGTCAGGGAAATATTAGTTCATTCTGTAGTCTAATTGTAATATCATCTGAAAGCTGGATTTTAGATTTACCATTTTCAGTCATATTCCATCCCTTTCAAGTATTATTTATGAGAGTAGCCTGCGTACATTTTGGTCATGGCATTTTTCAAAAGGGAAAAAAAATAATGAAAACAAAGTAAAGAGCTTTTAAATTATATAAACTATGTGTCAAAAAATAAATTGGTCTTTAAATCAATCTTAATTAAGTAAATGTGAGAAAACTTAAAAACATAAGCAAACAGAAAGGATTTTAGAAATTAAAATTGCAGTTAATAGACATTTCACACGAAATAATGGATTGTGTTAAAAAAAATATTTTTAATTAATTCAATCTAGGAATTCAAAAATGCTTTAAAATGAAACCGAATTTAAAATCAAAACTCAGAAAATTAAAATTTCTTAAAACCTAATTGGTTTTTAGATCAGAAATTGAGCAAGTTTTCCAAATATATGAAACATATATTTGCAATAAATTGGGAGAAGTTTCTGTTGGCCGTGAAGTGGAGAAAATCGCCATTTCACAATCCTCGCCCTAGGCCACAGCTGTGAATGAGAAACGTCCCCTTTCGACAACACAGAGACCGAAAAGCAATAAAATCATCCCCTGCAAAACCATTTGAGGTCCTCCTGCAGTTTTAACAGGAGAAGGCATAAAACTGCGGTGCGCTTTCGAAGCAGTTCGCGAAATTAATCCAAAACGTTTTCGCTACCACTAGCTTTGAAAAAGTAGACCGCTTTCGAAGTGAAATTCAATTAGCGGGTCATCCACTCAGAGGGTTAAATAAACTCAATATTAATGCAATCAATTCAAATTCCTCATTATGATCCTTTGATTACAAAGAAACCACCCTTACAGAAGTTGCATATGATATGTAATATCTGATATGTAGTCGTGGTAAAAAAAATACTCAATAGTATTTCATATCATAAAAAAATGAATCGGGTATGATTGAAAATAATTTTCTATCAAATAACTATATCTTTAATGAAGATTTTATTTAATTAACCAAATGATTAATGCAATTTTTTTATTAAATTAATTATTCTTATTCAATTTGAAGAAGAGCGGTGACAAACTAAAATATGACACAAATACTTGTGATTTCAAAGGTTTTAAAAACCGTTGAAAAACAGCCTCAATAACATTACTACTCTTAGTTGTCTAAACATTTCGATTTGTGTTCATTTCGAGCTTGAGTTCATCATTCAAAAAAGCTATGAGTGGTTCAGCTTTTGGCAAACTGAAGTAAAAGTCAAAATCACCACTCAAAATCATGGGAACTGGCCAACATGGTCGCCAAATTGGCGGTAAACTTGGTTGCCGAATATGATGCCAACTTGGTTCTATCGCCCCGATCTCACGAAGTTCCCATCGACGTCACTTCCTGTTACCCATTTCCGTTCCTTTTCACGAAATCACTCTCACAAATATCCAGCAATCGAGATTAAAGATGTTACACATCAAAAATGAACGCATCAATGCAGCTCTTTGTTTTAATAAAGTAAATCCTCAGTAAGGAAACAACTCAAAGTCTTACTTTGGAATAAAAAAGTATAAATAGAATATTTTCCACGACCTTTCTTTTGAAGTATTTTATATTATCCAAAAGAAGAAAAAGCATAACAATATCTATTTCCAGGGAAAAAATTACAACTTCAAAGTTGGATCATTTTACGTGGTATATATATATATATATTCGTATACTTGGAATAAAGTAAGCTTCTTTTCAACTTAATGGGGTTCCAATCATATCTGTCTCTCTTCGGAATAAATTACGTCAATATTGGGTTATCATTCATAGTGTCAAAGGAATATGTTATTAGGTTTTTGTTCTCTTTCCAATAAATGTGCTTCTTTTATTAAATAGCAGAATGTTCGATTTCTGATTTCCATTATGGGAATATTTAGTTTCGTATTAAGCACAATTCTATGTCATTTAATTTGAATATATATAACGTATCGCATACTTTAGCCATTCTATTATTCGGATTTTTAGCGTACCGATTTTTATATTTGTCTGTGTATTTCTGATTTGTTTTATTTCTCAATTACATACCTCAGAAATGTTATAAAATATTCTGAAATATTATTCATGTTTTACATATTACTCGTCATTTATAAATTTTCATTATTTAAATAGGTTACTCATGTGTATGTAATTTAAAGAGACACACAGTTCGATTTATTAAAATTTTTTTTTCCTTTAATGGTTTTCACAAATATTTTGTTTGACCCCCTATGTATATGTATTACGTAAGACAGCGTTTTTCAAACTGCGGGGAGTAGCTCCCTTGGGGGGGGGCGTGATATTCCTATGAGGGAGTCGCGAGCATATTGAAAAAATGAATATAAATATTTTAAGTATTAAAATTTACTGAATGGAAGGAAGTCAAAATACATCCAGACATAATTAAAATTAGATACACTTTTACATTGATATATCATACTTATAAACGTATCAGTACTGCAATATGCTTCTGCTAATTAATTTATCAATAATAAATTAAAAACATGTTTCGTAGTTACTATGTTCGTAAAAATATGTTTCGTAGTTACTATGTTCGTAAAAACATGTTTCGTAGTTACTATGTTCGTAAAAACATGTTTCGTAGTTACTATGTTTGTAAAAACATGTTTCGTAGATACTATGTTCGTAAAAACATGTGTTTCGTAGTTACTATGTTCGTAAAAACATGTTCATGCCACCCATGAGCTTGTCACATATAAAATATAATTCTTATCTTGATAATTTGAATGATTTATAAGTAAATTCGTATTGTAGCTTTAACGTCAAAGTACATTTTTATTGCATTCAATACATTGTTATTGTATGAGAGCGGGCGCGATGAAAATTATGATTGAAAATTGGGTCGCAGATATTGAAAGTTTGAGAAGCACTAACGTAAGACATTCGTGCTTTTTGTGATAGTTGTGTACAAACAAAATATCACAAAACACTAACACTTTAAAATGCATGAAGGGATTTCAAGATTCCATTTCTCCTATGATAATTCACATCTATACAAAGAATTTGATTTATAACTACGTCAAGCTAACAAATGCATTAAAAGTTAGAATGGGTTTCGTGACAACAGGTCTGTTATTCGAAAAAATAATTCTCTAAAATTGCTTATTTAAAACTCCTAGAAAAATAATATTTTCGCCTAATGAGCTTTATAAGCCCAATGGATGAGTGGTTAGTGCATCGGGCTTCCACACCACAGGTTCGAAGTTCAAACCCCGGGGTGGGCAAGGTTAACTCAACCTTTCATCGCTTCATTGGTTTGATAAATACCAAGCTTGATTGGGAACTTAACACTGGGGGTTTCACGTCAGACTGATCACCTGACTGTAATATCTGCTCATGTACCTCAGGGTCTAAGGTCGCGTATACTGAGTTGGTCACAGAGGGATTTCACCCAGCGGGGGTGTCGCGCAACTGAGTTAAGTTTATGGCTTGCATATCGGTAACAAAGGCTTTACAGACACAGCAAGTCCCTAAGTTTACAGCTATTTCATGTTGACACCCTCTAGTAGTGGCTCTCGCTACCAAATTTTGACGCTTGATTTAATTTAAACTCAAAATCGCTAATTTATTGCTAAATTTAAATTAAATTGCCGAAATTTAATTTTGAGTGAGTGAGGGAATATTCACGTTGCACTCTTCAGCTACTCGAAGGCGTTTGACGACGGACCTCGTAATTTTCAGCCACTGTCAAGTGACGAGGATGACATCTGAGCTGGAACTCTCTCTTCTAATTACCACACCACACCTTGGTAGGACGTCTGAGCTTCCAACAGACACAAAATGCATCACTCCCTTACACGGCGGGTCTTCAGTGGTACTAGGATCGAACTCATGACACGCCGGCCACGAGGCCGTTACCTTGACCACTAGACTACCACGGCCACCAATTTAATTCTGAAGAGTGTACCAGAGCCAAATTGATACTTAAGGGATATTTTATATGTCACATAATCATGACATGCATACCTACGATTTTCGCATCTAGAAAATCTAACAATCCAGTCGGGACCGAACCCAAAATCATGGGTTTACGAAGCGGGCACGTTAGCTTATAGCAACTGTGATCCGTCTCCTACAGAACTATATAAATTTGAAATCCAAGTGCAGTAGTATATTTTTACAAACAGTGGAAAGGATTAAGCGACATTTCACTCTGTATGTAATCTAATAAGCAAAACAATGGAAAAATTTTAAGATAATTATTTTATTATTCACTTAACGAAAGATGATCCATCAGTCCTCTTTTGAAGTTTCATGGTGTTATCCGTATTATCAAAATTAATACCCTTCATTTGTTTCCGTGCCCATTGATTAGAATCAAACATTAGTCTTAAGAATATCACCCATTTTTAATCTAAAAATTACAAGATTTCCAAAAGTGCAAGATTGTCGCATTTTTTGAGGGAATTCGAATTTTTCTTGTCAGTAAAATACACTGCTCAAAACAATTAGGGGAGCAAGCAAAAAAGTGAAGAAAACCGTGTGAGACAGCCACGTATTGGCATACAATGCATAGTACACGCGTATCAATGCGCAATACAGAAAAAATATCTTTAATTCTTTGAAAATATGGAAAAAACATGAAAAGATGATTTACGGCAACAATTTGGTTACATGTAAACGATAAAAAAGGTACTGTTTAGACATGATGCATGAGTTTTAATAGGGCGTGTGGTCTCCTCGAACAGCTAAGACTGCTGCACACCTGTTTGCCATGGATGCGATGAGGTTATCGATCAGACTTTGGGGAATACTGTTCCACACCTCAAGAAGTGCAATCTCCAAGTCTTGGACAGTAGCAGGCGGCCTTGGTCGCGCATCAATGCGTCGTCCGAGCATGTCCCAAACATGTTCGATTGGACTCAGGTCATGAGAGCACGCTGGCCATTCCATACGCTGTTTTGTTTCAGCTTCAATCATGTTCTCCACCAGACAAATTCTATGCGGTCGGGCATTATCATCCTGGAAAACAAAGAAATCTCCAATGGCTCCAGCGTAAGGGATGACATGAGGTCGAAGTATCTCGTCTGCATACCTTCGGCCCGTCAAAGTGCCATTCCGAATGATATGCAGGTCCGTCTGTCCGCCTATGCTGATTCCACCCCATACCATCCAACCAGCTCTTCTGTATTGTGACCTTTCACGAACAAATGTGGGGTTACTTCGAGTGTCCCTGTCCCTCCATACAAGAACACGTCGGGTGTCACACTCTAGACTGAATCGGGACTCGTCTGTAAACAGCACTTGGCTCCAATCATGTTGCTCCCAATCTCAATGTTCAGCAGCCTATCTTCTTCGGGCCGCACGGTGGCGTGGGGTCAACGGAATGCAGACCATTGGCCTACGTGCATAGAGCCCTCCCTCATGAAGCCGATTACGTACTGTTTGGCTGGACACCCTTCGTCCTGTTGCCAAGAGCAACTGTCTTTGCAGCTGCGTAGCATTCTCTGTTCTGTTTCGACGGGCTGTTAACTGTATATACCGGTCATCAGTTGATGTAGTGGCGCGTGGCCGACTTGTTCCTGGTTGACGTCTAACATTTCCTGTTTCTTGGAATCGATTCCCCAGCCTTGCAACAACACTTCTGGCGACTCCAACAACGTCCGCGACACTGCGATGTGTTTGCCCGGATTCCAGTCTGCCTATGGACAGCCATATTCCGGTAAATCACTTTGTTGAGACATACTCAAGTATCCTTGTCTCAAAAAAAATACTGCGCAATCGAATTTCACAGTTACGGCAATAAAACAGACGTTTCTGCAACATCCCGATTTCTGCCCTTATCTCCTTTTTCTGGTTTTTGACGTCATGAACTGTTGGCGCATGCGCACAAATGC
The DNA here is from genome assembly GCA_019973935.1 of Trichonephila clavipes. Lineage (NCBI taxonomy): Eukaryota > Metazoa > Arthropoda > Arachnida > Araneae > Nephilidae > Trichonephila > Trichonephila clavipes. The sequence goes on along the minus strand of BMAU01000692.1, from coordinate 349,492 downwards.
AAATATTCTTCCTTGCCGCGCTGTGCCGGCAGTTGAAACTAACGAGATAGACGAGAAAAAATTTCTCTTTTAATAAACGTGAATTAATATAGGACTAAAAAAGCTCAAATAAAAATTTCTTAAAATTTGCTGCGCTAAATAAATAGCATATATATGTTGTGTGATATATGTTGTGTGGTTAAATAAAAAAGTAAAAAAGAAATAAGCGTGGCTGGTCCGTCGATGAAACAAAAACAACAAACTAAAAATAAACATGAACTTTGATTTGCATATAAAGTTTTCTTCCGTTTCCTGGTAGGCTTTACATTATGGATGATTCATTTTATGTTACTTATTGGTATACATCTTTGCTTACTTTTGTTAAAATCATGTGTACCCCTAATTGTTTTGAGCAGTGTAAGAACGTTTACATCATTTTATACTTGTAATGTTATGTGAATATACAAATATATTGATTGATTCACTTAGAATTTTGAATACATTTATTTACTCACTTTCAATTCCGTAAAACATCACATTTGAATGTTATTACTTATTTTATTCGATGTGATAGATTTCATTTAAGATTAAATTAACCGGAATCTTTATTTCTTTTATTACGGAAAATAATGTATCAAAAATTCTAAAATATGAAGAAATTACTTCCAATGAGAATTCCATGAAGAGATATATTTAAGAATATGTATTCTTGGATAACATTATTCTTGTTATGTGTACTAATGTTAAAAGTTTTGCAATTAACTTACAGTTTTTTACGCTGTAAAGTTCTTATAAAAGGGACTTAAATTCCCAACTTCATAGAATTTTGGACAATTTTTGGGGTTACGTGGATTAAAAATTGAATATATCCTCTCTACTGCGGATTGAGAGTAAGAGTTTATTAAATCGTCGCACCATAAAAGGACAGGAGGTTTATTGCCTAAGGAACTCGTAACTCTGATCTCGGTTAAGGAACGAGGATGAAATCTCAGCTGGCTTTCCCTCTGTAATCTACCACACCACGTCAACTGGAGAACTTTGAGCCTCGATAGAATTAACATGTAACAGCCTCCTCTACGTGAAGGGTCTTCAGTAGTACAGGAGCTTTAGCTGAGTCTGTGACCACGGCTAGGGACGTCTTAAGATATGGGCCAACCAGTCACGGTCCCAGGGCCTCTGCCACAATGGGGACCTCTTATCGCGTTCTTGGCTCAGCCTCAATAAGATTGTCACGCCCCGAATGTCGCAGATGTAAGATGGTTCAAGGAAGAAAAAGTCATGATCATAAAATAGCTAATTTTTTTAAAAAAATCTTTTAGCACCTTTATTACTTAGTTCTGGGAGCAATATGAAATCTTAATCTGTAATCAGATAACTTAATTATAGGAAGCACTTTTCTGGAGTGGAAACTCCTTGTATGATCCTGCTCGAGGCCTGATAGATCGTTCAGCTGCGAGGTTGGTTATTTAGCCACTTCCTGGTAGATTCTATCTCAATTATTGATCTTAAGATGCGTGATCACTAGTCTCTGTTTACTAAACGGCCATTTCAGCTTAACAATCGCCGTTTAGCCATTAACTCGCATACTCAACTACTGGCACTTAAATATGAGTTGCATTTGCTTAAAATCACACACACACACACACAATTCATCTTTACAGAAAACTGCTTTTAAATTAAAATCATAGTTAAAAAATATGTTTCCCCGAAATAATTAGTGGAAGATTTGAACAGAACCCATTGCAAGATCCTGATTCAAATCATTTTAAACAGTAAATGTTATTTCCGGTTGCATTCTACGAAAATCTGGGAATTTCAGTCGATATGACAACTGGCTACATGTGATGACCGTCGTCCCTCTATAGACCTAAGCCTACCACTATATAATATCATTACTCATTTAGTCAAACTGTGGCAGTCAGTCGAGACGGTTTGTGCGATTGTAAGTCATGCACATTCTTTTGTTTGTTTTTACAAGTATTTTACAACGTATGCTGTGCATTGTCTACTTCACTGAGTCACAGGTGGGGCATACATATGAATAGAGGTCATGGGCTTACTTCTTACCAGGGTCTGAAGAAGTCTTATGACGTCCATGACCATGACCACCAAGTTACTGAAGCCATTATACAGGGTGTATCTAAACTCTGTGGCAAAACTTTAGTGGGTATAGTACACTTCAAGAAAAACAATAGTAAATAGGAAACATAGGGTTCCAAACTTGTTGAGATAGGTGTCATTAGAGTTTAGGGTCCGAAATTTCAAATGATTATAAAAAACGGAAAAATCGGTCGATTCGTTAGCGGTTTACGCTAAAATTATTCATTTTGTCAGTATTTTCTTGAAAAATAAATTTTAAAGATAAAGGTAAAAAATATCGATAAAGGGTGCTTTAGACTTTAGAGTAACGTGCAACTATTTTTTACCGTTATTTTTTGTACCACATCAAATACTTTCAAAAGCTTAGACTTAAACTTAAATTTTGAGCTCAAAATTTGAATCGTTGGGGGTGGTTAAGTAGTGCAAACTCAACCGCGTTCAGGAGGTTAAATTTGAACTCACCTCCTTCCCTGGATACAGTTCAGTTATTCACGATCTTCGATGCTCGGTCGTAGACTAGGCAGCATCTACTACCCACTAAACGTAAAATAAACGAGAGAGGGATGACAACATTTAATAAAAAAGTTTTTGCATGGAAAGTGTTGTACACAAGGATTTAACTGTATGGTGCTAATTGTGTGTAAGGATGTTAAGTTCTACTGCAAAGTGTTTCAGCAATATAAAGGCTCGTATGTGGTTTCAACATGACGGAGTGCCTGCACATTTCAGCGCAGATGTACGAAGTGCATTGGAAACAGCATACCCATAGCGATGGATTGGGTGGGATGGTTCGGAAAATTGCCCGGCCCTGCTCGCCTGACCTCTCCTGCCTAGACTTCTTCATCTTTGTCCATATGTACCGTCTTGTTTATGCAAGCCCCGTCGACTCTGACGAGGCCCTGGTTGCAGGATTGCCGTCATAGCAGGCGAAATCCGGGAGATACTCGGGGTATTTGCTAATGTTCAACATTCCCTCCGCCGGCAGTGTATAAAGCCTGCATCTTCTCTGGTGTGCGCTTTTTCGAGCAGTTTTTGTGATTCCGCAAGAAACTCATGCGTGTACCATTTTCTAAGTGTCATCATTCATTCAACCTTCATTCATACGCATGACGTGCGTACATCAGATTGTTTCTTTTTATTTTGAGCAGAGAGGTTGCACATGTCTATTATGAATTTTTTTTTCAATTTTGTCATCCCTCTCTCGTTTACTTTTCGTGTAGGTGGTAGTAGTTGCTTCCTGGTCTGTGACACCAGGTCGTACGCCTTCCAAAATCGGGAATAACTGAACTCTGTTTAGAGGGAAGGAAATTTCAAATTTCACCTCCTCAACACAATTCCATTTGCGCTACTTAACCACCTCTAACGATTCAAATTTTGAGCTCAAAATTTAAGTTTAAGTCTAAGCTTTTGAAAGTATTTAATGCGATACAAAAAATAACGGTAAAAAATAGTTGTTTCTTACTTCAAAGCCTAAAGCGCCCTCATTTTTTGAACTTTTTCTTTAAAATTTATTTTTCAAGAAAATACTGAAAAAGAATAATTTCAGCGAAAACCGCTAACGAATCGACCCATTTACTGTTTTTTATAATCATTTGAAATTTCAGACCCTAAACTGTATTGGCACCTATCTCCTTCGGAAGACGTTTTGGAACCTAAGTCTCCTATTTACTATTGTTTGTCTTGATGTGTACTATCACCCCTCAAACTATTGCTGCAGAGTTCAGATACACCCTTTATAATAGTCACTAGCCGTTACCCACCCGTTTCACTGGGTATTTCACGATGTTGTATATATTTATATTGTTTACATATATATTAAATATTGATATCTAGCATTAAGAATTCGATTGTATTGAAAAATATATTTATAGCTGTTACACTTTCACCCCTTGATATAAAAAGAACATAAATTATATCTAATTTCTATTTATATCTCAAATAGAAGGAGAAAGATTGTTTTCGCTCACTTAACCTAATAATCAAGTGGATTTCCAACAAGGCAACTTTATGTGGATCTCTACTCCATAAAATAAACATGCGTGCTAAATTTCAAGTCTAAATCTAACAGAGCAAAAACGGGATTTTTATCATCATTATCTCGTTGACAGCATTCTTAGCGTATTCCAATTCAACAAAAGAAGCATGCATACCAAATTTTATCATTATAGTCTTAGCAGTTCAAAAACGGGAATTTTGTCTATCAATACGCTCCAATAACTCTCCCCGCTTCCCCCTGTTGTTGATTTCCGTAAAATCCATTCTTAGTCGAACTCTATTCAACTAAAGAAAAGTGCTCAACATATTTCAAGTAAATGAGTTAAATTCAAAAACAGGAATTTTTCTATAACACGCCTTAATCCCTCGCAACCCCACTCCTTTGGGGTCTGTTTTCGCAAAAATCTTTGTAAAAGGAACTTTATTCCATGAACGGAACATAACTTCTAATTTTCAAGCAGGTGGTTCTATTAGTTGGAAAGCGGAAATATTTATCTATTACGCCCCTTAATCCCCCTCAGTGACCTTTGGGGATCAATTTTCCCCAAAACTATTTTGTAGCGGATCTCTATACCATGAAAGGAATTCACATACCAAATTTTAAGACTGTACGTCTAATAGATTGAAAATGGAAATAATTATCTATAAACTTCCTTAAGCCCCCGCAACGCCACTAAGGAAACGATTTTCACAAAACCCATCTTATAGCGGATCTCTACTTAACGAATGGAATCAGCTTACTAAAGTTCGAAAAATTTTACGTCTAATAGTTTAAAAAAGTAGTTAATTGCCTATAATGCTACTTAATACTCTACAACGCCACTTGGGAGTCGATTTTCACAAAAACCATTCTGTAGGGATCTGTACTCTATGAAAGGAATCCGCTTATCAAATTTCTCAAGACTGTACGTCTAATAGGTTAAAAATGGAAATAATTATGTATAACGCCCCTTAAGCGCCCTCAACGCCCCTTGGAGGTCCATTTTCGTAAAAATCATTATGTAGGGAATCTCTACTTTATGAAAGAAATCTGTGTACCAAGTTTTTTTCACGATTGTACATCTAATAATTTAGTAATGGAAATAATTATCTATAACGCCCCTTAAACCCCGTAACGCCCCTTGGGGATCGAACTTTGCAAAATACGTTCTTAGCTGACGTCTACTCTATGAAGGGAACCTACCCACCAAATTTTAAGTCTGTAGGTTGAATAGTTCCGGAGATATCGTGATTAGTCAGTGAGTCAGTGAGTGAGTGAGTGGCGTTTCTCCTTTATATATATAGATTATTTAAACATCCCTTTTTCCCACAAAGGAAGTAATAATATACTGCAGGAATAACATATGGGTAGGAATAAAAATGTAGTTTTACGAATTTTTTTGTAAAATAGTCTAAATAATTTGTGTTTGGATGTGCAATGTCTTTATTTTACTCTAAATTATATTTAATTTACGTTAAAATTGTAATATTCTTATATATAAGCAACGCCGCCCCCTTACGTTATAATAGTGATTCAATGAGAAAATGGCGAAATATTGGCGATAGAGCCAAGTTGGCGTCATTTTTGGTGACCAAGTTGGTGACTTGGTGATCATGACCCTCTGGATTCTTCTAGAAATTAGTACAGAAATTCACTTATTTCAAGATCTATGACTCAAGCGGGTTTTTCTCGAATTACCCACGAGGGATATAAATAGAGAAATGCTGGCCGAAAGTCAGTCAGTCTGGTTTTGACTAACGATCAGTTAGTATTGCTTTGACTGCTGAAGCGAATAGTGATTACTTCGGCTGTTGAACGAGAGATTGCTTGTGAATATTTTTTTATATACGTGTATTTTAGATACTGATAATTGTGTCTGAGTGCTTTTGAAGACCTTCTGGGATTTTCGTAAATAAATACGAATCGCTCTTAAAGAACTGTTATTTTTCATTGTGACTGATTTGCATAAAATCCTCAAATCCCGATCAACGTAATAGTATTGTTACGCTGATCAAGGTTCGAGGGTTTTATGCTATCAGTCTCAAGGAATAAGACAGTTCTTCAGGTGTGATGAAAATTTATTGTCGAAAAACAATCTTTGAAATACCAGATAAAGTACTGAACTTTGCTTAATAAACCTCTAAAGGCCTTCACACCTTTTACTGCGCTCCGACACAACTATCAGTGCCTAAAACACAAGTATGTTTAAAGATTATTCGCAAGTACTCACTTGTCCTGTTCAACAGTCGAAGTAATTATTAATCCCTGGCCAACTCTCCACGGTCAAATCAATATTACTCCGCAACCGACAAAATGAAACTAATTAAGTTTCGTCAAACGACACCCTATTTATACGCATCAAGGATCTTTCGAGAAAAATACGTTTCGGTCATAGATAGTGACATTAGTAGGTTTGTCCTCTAAATTACAGTTGAATCCATAGGGTCACGAACTCGAGAAAATGGTCGCCAAAAAGGATCCCAACTTGCCTCTATCGCTATGTTTCCATTGAATAGTCATTATAGTGGCAGGAACAGCGTTGCTTGCGAATATTATAATTTTAACATAAAATATAAATACAAGACAGAGTAATATAAACGTATTGCACATCAGATATAAAATATTCACACTAAGTATTCTTTACACAAACTAAGTATTATTACACGCACATTAAGTATTCTTTACACAAAATTCGTAACAATATAATAATTGTACAATTATATATAGCATTTTTTATACGAAAATTGTCTATATTTTGTGAGAAATTTTTTTAAAAAAATATTCATTTAATTATCTTTTGTAATCGGAAGTTTTTCGTACTTATAAAATCTATATTCTTTAATCAGAATAATCGGAAATTTTAGATCTATTTCTCTTGCATTTCATAGATAAAATAGATTTTCCATTCTAGCTCAAATATTGAGTATTTTTGAACAGAAAACAAAGGTATACACATATATCCATCAATTAAATATGATGCACAAACAAGACATTCAAAAGCCTATATTTTCCACAAAATGAATTACTTCATTTTGTAAAGTACCTATCTTAAAAACTTCGACGGGTCTTCAACTAGAGCTCAAACCCAACAAAGCACATACAGAAAATCACTTCTTTAAAAAGAACCACAATCCATCAATTTCCCCTCATGAAACATCGCAAAACACAAATGTTTTTCAAACGTTAATCCATCATTCACTTCAACACTCGTGGTCAAAGAAAACACGAAGGATCTAAATACTCGTCTCAGTGCGTTCAAATTCATGTCAAAAAGTCTTACAAGATGATGGATTTAGATATTTTGGAAAGTAGCTTTCCACAGAGGTCATGGACATGGAAGGGAAAGTCTTGTTGTCTGTCACGGTTGATCAATAATGTCAAGAAATGGCCTTGAGTCACTTCATCCTGCCATTTGTTGGAGGTGAAAATAGCTGCCCTAGGTATCGGGATCGGTGGATATTGATCATATATGACCAAAGACTAAAAACAATAGCAATAGGCTGAATGAAAATGATTTGTAGGTACATGTGTGATATCCTGTCGACTTCTTTCGTCAAAAGATGTGATACAACTCTAAAAATATAAGTTTTTCTGAAGTGGCACTTTCAAGTCTGAAGCGATATTATTTACGTGTATATTTATGTCTACATGTATACCGTAAAATCCGGCGTTAACACAAAAGACAAGATTGAAATTTACAGGTGCGAGTAATTAGCGTATAAAAATGATAGCAATAAAAATAAGAAAAAAATAGTTGAGCCTGAAAAATAACTAGGCTTCCACATAGATTGAAACATTGTTTGCTTAAAAGGAACGACATGTCTAATGAATTTAAAGGGTTTTAATTGTAGAAGTACGCCAAAAAATTTTGGTATAATACCTCAAATAAATTACTTCAAAAAATAATAGAATTGCATACGTACATTCCAGGGTCCTTCCTAAAAATGGGGTGCGCGTTATACGGCGAATAAATCTAAAAATCAAAAAATGGAGCTTGAAAGTATAGGTGCGCATTATACACCGGATTTTACGGTATATTATGTCTATTATGACATATACGTATATATATATATATATATATATATATATATATATATATATATATATATATATATATATATATATATATATATATATATATATATATATATATATATATCAGGTTTGAAAAGTTTAGATTCAAAATTAAGGAAGTAATAAATGAAAATAGAGCGAACTCTTTACCATCGCGTAAGGATTTGTGGGTAAATAAGCCTATTTAAGCGTGGAACAAGCGCTGACTAAGGAGAAATATGCGTAATGAAGACATACGTAATGCTCTTAAAATTAACAGTTTCAAATCTCATATTCAGAATATTGCAATTAACTTTTTTAACAATTTAGAAGCAACCAATAATATCAACATGCAAAATTTATCGCATTATACCCCTAATGACAAAACGAAGAGACCAAGAAGAATTCTTCTTCATTCCTACAATCCCCCGTAATTCTATTTTCGCGTGCAATAATTTTTATTGCACACCGTAATTGCTAAAATTTTACTTTCTTTAATTTTTGTCAATATTTTTCTCTTGCTCTCCCCACTGGACATGCTCCTCCCCATTTTTTAAATCTCAGCCCCCAGGGCAGCCAATTGGAGTCAATATTCACTGTACCCTGCATCCAATCAGAGAGCAACCTCTTAGCTCTCAGCCAAGCCAAAAAACTCTAAAACTCTCCACCCAGAAGAAGAACCTAAGCCACGCCTCCCGGATTCCATCGCTCGACCAATCACCAACATGCCACTCAGCAGAATGGAAAACACCACTTTCGTCAAGCCCAGCATCATAGACTTTCACGATATGGGATTGAGGTCTGTTCTTACAGTCCGGACGCCCAAAGAACAACGCCTATGACTAAGGAGAATGCCCCGCCCCTCCCCTTTTTTGGGCTCCTTCTCATGTTGGCTTCCGTCCCTCTTTCGCCATCCATTCTAAGAAGCGCTCGCTCGCTGTCGCTCGCCATCGATCTTATTTTCGTTCGTTCGTTCGACTAAGAAGAACGCATACTCGAAAAGTCGTAGCTGGTGACACCTCACCGAGATGTTGTCTTTTGTACCACCCGGTGGCGCGCCAAAAGGCTGCCATGTTGGATTTTATGTGATTGAAGCGAAATAAAGACGTTCTTATTGAGATGATGCCCTCCTCATTTTGCCAGCAGGCTTGGGCCCGGTCATATACGAAGAGTCATATACTCTTTTAAGAGCCTGCTTTAGCTATATGCATTGAAATACGTTTAAGGCATGTGGCTACTTTCGAAGGACCCTGTTTACGTAACATGTATGTGTTTGACAATTCTAAAGACTATTGTGATATCACTTATGAGATAGATAAAAAGTTGGAGTTGAAATGTATTAATTATGATTTTATGGTAATCTCAGGCGGAGGAAGGCTTCAATATCACTTTTGTCTGAAATAAATTGAATCATTTTGAAGTTGCAGGTGCTAATATAGTTTTTTCTTAAAAATAATTTTCTTTATTATAATTCAAATAAATAATTGGTTTACTTTGAAGTATTTAACAGTAATAGTTATTAACATGGTCATCAAAAATGATGCCAACTTTGCTCTGTCGCCAAGATTTCGCCAAGTGTTCTTTGAATTGCTATTATAATGTAAGGAACGTAATTATAATGTAATGAATGCTTGCAAGTTTTACATTTTTAAACATAAAATAAATACAACATAGAGTAATTTAAACGTATTACACATCCAGATATAAATTATTTAAAGTATTGTTTACATAAAATTCGTAACAATACCTTTTACAAAGCTCTCAGCCCAAATTAACACATGATTTCACAACCGTACATCAAGGCTCTTCAAAAGGAAATATGGACCCAATAACATAATTTTTCTTTTAGTATAATATATTTATCAAACAAAACAAAACAAAGCAAAAACCTTTTGAAATCTTCTCTTCAAATAGATGAATCTACATTTTCCAGATTCAGTCAAAAATCTGACTGAATTTTATTCTCCAAACGTGTCATTTTTTTTTGGAAAAAAATATTACAATGTCCTCTTATAGGAAACTCTTTAGCTACTCCCCAATATGTCTTTCAATATGAAGAGATATACTAGGGGAATAAGTACATTTCTTCTCATCCTAATGTAGCTATATCTGATGTCTCCCATGTGAAATATATCTCCATGGAAGTGTATTATGTATACCAGAATATCATTCCTAGTTTGTAGGAATACGTTTCCGAGATCCGGTTCATATGTCTGGTAAATGGCTTTCTCTTTTTGCCGTACTGTGTGACTTTCAAATTCTGTAAGCCTTCTTCAATTTCACATTAGGTACTGCCCCATATATTCTATTTATCAAAAAATAAACTGCTTATATAACGTATAAAATATTTTTGTCCATGTATTTGTTACAGTTATAGAGTTTATATTCAGAGCTTATATTTATAGAATCATAAGATGTTTTAAATAAGTATATTTCCTTATTTGATTATTATATGTTTGTTGAATATATAAGTTTAAGTTCATATTAAAAACCAGGAAAAATAAATTTCTTTAAATTATTGAATGTGCTATGCAGAAAAAATTTAAATTTTAAAGCTTCATATGGAACTATTAGAGATTAAATTACTATGTTAAATTGCATACATTATTGGTTAATCAATTAAATATATATCGGTATACTTTAATATATTGCCAGTATTGTATTTTATACGTTTGAAATGAAGATACACACACTTTACGAGGTCATGAACCAAAATGTCAGCAAGATACACTGCACACTATTGATGGATGCATTATTAATTATGTGAACTGTTTTTACGCAGACTAAGTCCTCTGATAAAACTAAACCAATAATTGACTGGATAAGATTTTGTGTTCAGCTGCTTGGTGACCATCTGTAGCCTTTCATGGACTTCATCAACCCTACAACTATGGAATTTTCTAGGATGTCAATGATGCTATATCAACGGTGAAAAATCGGTCGTGATTCGTTTCAAGAACATTCCGGACAATTCGAGCAAATGAATTCATCATTTCCTCAGCAATTGAATTCGCGAAAAGATATTTTGTTATTTCATGTAAGATTAAGAAATATTTGTTATACATGTTATTCAAAATATAAAAAAAACATTTTTGTCACTTTTATAACAAATACATTTTGTTTTATTTGCATATATAATGATGAGGGAGCCAAAAGTAGCAGATACATTCTGGTATCGTGTGTGAACTCTCAACTCAACATGACTTTCACTCATCCAATCATTCTAAATACCCTGGATAAATATTCAGTTTTCACAACAAACCATAACCACGAAAATGTTGCTGACGTAGTTTTTAAAGCATGAATGGATTTTTCAATCACCTCTCATAACTTTTCAATGGCCCTCCTACCTGTCTATCTAGATAGCCAAATTATTTGCTGGAATCGTCCAGAATGTTCTTCAAACAAATCACGGCCAATTTTTGACGTGTTGATATAGCAGCATTGATATCCTAGAAAATTTCATAGTTGTAGGGTCCATGAAGTCCATGAATGGATACAGATGGTCTCCAAGCAGCTGAACACAAAATCTTTTCAAGTCAATTATTGGTTTAGTTTTATTAGAGGACTTAGTTCGCGTATAAATACAGTTCATATAATTATACAGCCATCAATAACTTGCAATGTATCTTGCTGACATTTTGGTTCATAGCCTCGTAAAGTGTGTGTCTCTTTCAAGTCATTCAATCAGCTCTTACCAAATGGGATTGTGTTCAACCTGGCATAGATGTCACTGGCGTCGATCATTAGACAGACGACGCAGTCAGTAACCTACAGTGGGAATAATTATATATTCTTGGTATACTTTAGACACTTTGAGTCGAGGAATGTTGAATTCCTAAGCAATTTTTGAAAATGAATGCTCAGATTAGCATTCCATGTTCAAAATCTGTTAATTCCTATCGTGGGGCCAAAGTCACGTCAGAATTTTCTCCAAATGAATTACTTCAATACAAATGAAAACCCGGACAGTTTATGCATTTTTTAACGATACTACGCCCTTCTAGATGTTTGCATATTATTACCTCATTACTTTCTCCGACCCTCCGGTGAGTCGTGGTGGTTGGAGAGTCTTACAAGACGGAATGTTTATAACGGGTCTATCCACGAACGTTCAACTAATCCTCTTGAGATAAATTTATTTCTTTTTAACTCTATGTTCTAATGGAAACTTTCTCCTTGAGAAGATTTATGCAAAGGAGCTGTTCTATTTAACCATTTTAACATTTAGGTACGCGATGTTATTCGATGGATAGTAGCTGTATGGTCAATTATTGATAATTGAAAAATAAGTTATAAAATTGAGCATAAGAATTTCGACCGTTGGTCGTAAAGTAAGAGATTCACCATAAAGTCTAGCGAAGAAGTCCAGAGTCTCATAGAGTAAGGGGTATACTCATATGTTAAGTATTCTTAAGCCATGTTGTTACTCTTCTAATTGGTTACGTAGTGCATTTCCTACCTTTAATTGTCGGGTTTAAGTCAGCGGGATAATAAATCTGAGTTTGATAGTGGTTATGGTTGATCTTAGAGTGAAGTCACACAAAGACCAACAAAGACTGGCCAGTTTTTACACACTGACGTGAATGCTGGCTAAGACGCATGGCGATGTTCGTTATCTGGAGCCTTAATAGGTCATTATAGGTGCTAAAGCTTACAAGAACATCAGGAAGTGAGTATGAGACTCGCGCGGTCTGATAGATATCGAGTCTAGGTTTATCTTTTCGAGTGTGGGGGTTCTCCTTCTCGTCTCTTTTAAGCTGGAATATGCCACACATTCAAAAGAGAACCATGATGGAGAACCATTTCTGTTTATGCGTAGCCGGGATTACCATTCACACACTGGCCCTTGTCACCCCTCGTGTGGTGGGCTTTGAAGCTGGAAATTGGTGTGGGAACTACGCCAGTTACTTCTCTGTCGGCTAACGTCGGTACTCATACGCAAAACCACGTGACCGTTGGAAAGTCATTAATTCCCTTTCAGAAAGTCAGTTCTTTAGTGGAGACCACCACAGGGCTTTTGGTTTTTCAAGGTATTATGCACAAAGGAAATTAATGACAAAGCAAATGACAGCAATTCGTTTAACGTCTGTATATATTCTGTGTGTTTTTCTCTTTGCATCGAAGTACTGATATACTTATCTAGAACATAACTTTAGGTATATTTTTGAGAATTAAACAATTTTGAAAAAATTAAACAATACAGATTGAAGGATAAAGAAGTTTTTAATGAGGTAATTTTACGTGAAGTGCAAATTAAACAGCAAAAAAAACTGTTTGCATATTTCAACTGAACATAAAAAAACATATTGTTAAATTTTAAGTCTGCAGTTCTGATAGCTGATAAATGGGAATTTTATTTACTTACAGCTCCCCGCAAACTCTCTTGTCTTTCGATTTTTGAAAAACACCTCCCTAAGCTGATCTCTGCTCATCAAAACAAATACATTGTTACAAATTTTGTGTAATGAACGCTTAAAATTGTGTAATTAATTTATATCTGGAAGTGTAATACGTTTATATTACTTTCTGTTGTATTGATTTTATGTTAAAATCTAGCCACCACCTCTCCCTTCGAAATATAGTTTTATTATGAAATAAAAAAATAATGATTACACTGATCAAATGAATAAATTAAAAGCGAACGCGCTGTGAGGCATGGCGTAGGCAAAACAAACAGGGAAAGTTTTGCTTCACACAAAAAAGATAGATATACGCTGTCGCGGGCTATTTTGCAGATGTTTTTCCTACTTTCTTGAGAATTATCGTTAATATTTGGAAACTTCACACAATATGTGTTATTCTGTGTGTTATTCTGATATACACAAGCTATATTATTGTAAAGTTTCATTAAAATCTTTTCAGTTGTTTTTCCATGAAAGAATAACAAACATCTCTCTCTCTCCATACAAACTTTCGCGTTTATTATATTAGTAAGTGTATATCCTTTTTTATTTTCTTTGTTGTTTGATTCAATTTTCCCTCTACGCACAGAACTTTTTGAATACAGACTATCACCCAGATTCTTATACAGAAAATCTTGTGACTTTCATGTTTTAATTTTTTTTCAAAGCTAATTAATTTTGATGATCTTCTGTACTTCCCCCTCCCTGGATCTCCAAACTATTCTTTTGAAGTTTATTTTCTATTAATATGGGTAATACAAGAAGGGTAAATGAACAACTTCTTGACATTTGAAAGAATGTCATCTTTACTTTTAAGATTCAGTTGAACTTCTATGTAGACGGTTTCTTTTTACTTTTATTATTAAGAACCAGGAAGATTCAATTTGATACATATAATATACGAAAAAAATCTATTTATTTAAAAATAAAATAAACAAATAAACTTAAAAGAACTTTTCAGCATTCATTCTACAAAGATTTATATAACCTGATAATATAATTTTAGGAACTCTTCATGTTTTCTTGGATAATTGCTTTAAATAAGAAAACAGTTTAAAGAGAATGTTGTAATTGTGAGGATTTAATAAGGAGGGACGAAACATATTACAGAAAGTATATGGGTTTGCGTCATCATTCATCTTGTTTGGACTTTTAACAATGATAAATTTCTCATAATGTTCCTTTTCAGATTGAAGAAAGACACATACAAAATATTAATCAGTCTGTTCTATGTAATTTGATATTATTTTATTTGTACCAAGTTATATCTGTGTGTGTGTGTGTGTGTGAAAATAAAACCAAATTTTCAGAACTTGAACATCACTGAGAATGAGGCCATGTTTGTCTAGACATCTTCAATTTATATCCTATTGGTCTGACTTTCCTTTTGGCTGAATTTCAAGTCAAACGCTTTTCGTATTGCGATTAAATGTTATAAATTTGTTTGAAGATCTGGTCACAAAAGTCAACCGTTGAAGGTACATGCTCAGCAACTTACGGAATGGAATTACGTTACTGGCTTGCCTAATAGACATTTCAGGCCTCCGACAAAATGAATCACGCACACGATCAACAGTGTCTTCTATCACGAAAACATAAGGATACCTGCCAGTTTAAAATACAAAGTTCCCGTCTCCTTAAAAGTTCTTTCTCATTGATAGATAGACTTTATTCTCGAAAGATAGATATTCTAATATCTTCGATCACGTCGCTATACACATGTGTGACTGATTTAAATTCCGTTAACCAAAGTACGCAGTGCACCTTTTGCTGTGGCATTCACATTATCTAATAATAAATTCAGCGTAACAAGTTTATCATGTGCAATTGCCAAATAATGCAAGCTCACACGGACGATCGTACTAAACCCAAAAACTCTTCGACAGGTTTCCATTCTACGGAAAGAAGAATTTTTTGCATTCTGATGGGTGGTTCCGTAATAATGCGCCATAACTTTTGGATACTCTAAGCCCGGATACACCCTGTATTTCAATTCTATTATATATAGAAGAGGAGAGGGAGGGGGTAATGGGAGGGAGAGAAAAAAACCTACACACATGTATTAACACACCTCATATTATGAACCATATATTAGGTTGGGGAATAAGAAATTCATTACTTTTTCGGTAGATGGCTGTAGTGTCGATATCTCGTGAAGTATCGATCTAACAATTTCAAACGTATACTCGTTGTCAAGGTGAGATTTCACACTAAAAAAATTATTTTGCTGTTTTTTGTTTGATCCATTCAGTTAAAAAGTTACATGGTGTTAAAAATGGAAGTCAACAAAGAGAGCATTCGGTATATTTTACAGTTTTTCTTCGATAAGGCAAAAATGCAAGCCGAAAGGCTGAAATTGAATGGTGTTTATGGTGCCGATACTGCAACAGCTAATTACATGCAATTTTGGTTTCCTCGTTCAGGCATTTTTGATGTTAAAGATGCACCTCGCACAAATAGGCCCGTCTTCGAAAATGTCGATAAAATCACCGAAATAATCAAAGTTTACCGGCCTGTTAGTAGTCGTAGCATCGCTCAGGAGCTAAAGATCGGCCATAAAACAGTTTTAAACCATTTGCGCAAAGTTGAATTCAAAAAGAAGCTTGATGTTTGAGTGCCACACCAATTAACACCAAAAAACACGATTGATCGAATTTGCATCTGCCAAGCCTTGGCCAAACAGAATAAAATCGACCCATTTCTTAAGCGGATGGCGACTTAGATTGGGAAATGGGTCAAATATAACAATATTGTGCGAAAACGATCGTGGTCAAAGCGTGGTGAAGCAGCTCAAACGGTGGCCAAAGCAGGACTAACAACCAGAAAGATTTTTCTGAGTATTTGCTGGGACTAGAAAGGAATAATTAATTATGAGTTACATCCGTATGGCCAAACACTAAATTCAGATTTCTACTGTCAACAGCTGGACCGTTTGAAGCTGGCGATTGAACAGAAACGATCAGAAAGTGCCAACAGAAGAGGTGTTGTGTTCCATCAGGACATCTCCAAGCCACACACATCTGTAGTGACTTGCCAGAAACTCTAGGAGCTTGGTTGGAAAGTTTTAATGCATCCACCATATAGTCCGGACCTGGCACCAAGCAATTACCACCTTGTTTTTAAGTAATTGAGATTCATCGCATTAAGCTTTCGATTGTACTAAAAAAATCTTATAGACCAGAGATCGCCAAACTTCTTGACCTAATATATCACTAAATTCATGATATAAATCCCGCGGACCACTAATAGGATTTCTTAAGTGCTAAATATATTTACAAAGAAATTGTGGTCTAAGAACACAACCAATGCATCTTAAAACATAACTTAACGTGATGAATGAGTATATTCCGCATCTTTTGGGGACCAGTGAAATTTTTTCGTGGACCACAAAGTGGTCCATGGACCACCACTTTGGTGGCCTCTGTTATTGGTGACCTCTGTCCCTTCTTGATTTGCCAAAGATAGTACATGGATTTCTAAATCGGAAGTGCATTAAAACTTGACGTCACCATAAAACCTCTTTGGGTCGATTTCCACAAAACAGATCTTTAGTTTATATCTATTCAACAAAAAAAAAAACATACTTGCGAAACTTTAAATATATAGGTCTAAAGGAACGGACTAACAGTCTAAAAAAGGAAACTTTTTCTAAATGATCCTGTTATTATTCCTTGAGAGTCGATTTCCGTAAAATTCGTTTTAACGGATCTCTGCTGAATAAAAGAAACTTGCTCATTTAATTTCAAGTCTTTTGTTCTGATTATAAGGGAATCGATTTTCTTATATATATATATATATATATATATATATATATATATATTGTTAGCCTAATTTGATATCTGGTGCTAATTTGATTCCGTAGTGCTTTGCGCCAAGTTGTTGTTAATGTTCACCAAGATGTGCGATAACATTACTATATGTTTACCTTGATATTTGTATCGTTTGGCGTGATAAAGGAATCGCGCCAAACAGCGCTTGGCGAGTAGCACTCGGATATCAAATTAGTTCCTTTGTGGAGTTGCGTATTCTGATAGCTAGACAGACGATATATATATATATGGATGGGAGGCCGCTGGTCCCTGAGATAAAGTTTTAACTTTTGCATTTGCCCTGTTTACAGGAAATAGGGATTAGACAAAAATGTGGGTGCTACCAGGTTCAACGCACTTTATGGCCGGCAAGGTTGTGTTCTTGCGCGGACTGTTGAGTCCAATCAGGGTGGTAGATTTGACGGTAATGAATCCGTAGCGGATTCTTTTCGAAGTGGTGCGGTTAGCTTTAAAAGCACGGACACGCCATTTCTCGTGGCTTTTCCCCTTATTTTAAATATTTGCAGAAGTACCAACGCGTCTGGAAAGAGAAATCTCTGTCCAGGGTCAACCCCCACATCTAAACTCCCCTTTCACTCAGAGATAAGTATCGTCATTGTTCTTTTAATATTGTTTTCAGTATGTTTGATAATAAATACAATTGTTACCACTATACGATCGGACTGTTAATTTAGTGTAAAGTTAGTTTTTCAATTGAAGATTCTTGTTTATTTTAAATATAGTCATGATGCGATGTGAAATTAGGAAACTGGGTTAACAGTGTAGAAATTAAATAAGTTAAAACAGCGTCGCAACAATATATATATAATATTATTTCTAAAGCAAAATCTCGTACATATTTACCATTTAACATTTATTTTACAAATGTCTTTGAGTCTTAAATTAAACAGCTAATTATTTTCCGAGAAAAGATGGTTCAAATGTAACAAATCCAACCCTAGCTCATTAAATTTTATAGTGTTCGTATGTACGCTCCAATGATTTGATTTCCAATCGAAAACAGTAAACGAAAAAATGATTATTTTGCAGTTCTGGAAATAAATATAGAGCCTAATTAAATTGGGTCTCACTTGGCGTTCGTTTCTCTCAATGAAAAGATGTGTCGATTGCTTACTAAATAAAACTGTTTTTTTACTCCAAGTTCTAGATGAGGACTTGGAAACATTACATACATATACACTCTCCTCCGAAAGTCTGCGTACAGGTGATCATCTTTCATATTCAAGCAAAGATCGCTAATTAAATAAAGTCTTTATGAATCAATGCTATTTTTATTCATTCCTCTGACGTCGTAAATTTAAATAGTATAAACTACAATCACCTAAATATTACATAAAATAATACAAATATTTATAACTTGAGAACGACACAAATAGTGTGTGAGAAAATTCTGCGTATACAGGAAAAAATTTTTCCAATAAGGGATTATAACGAAACGTTAATACTTTTTAAGCTATTTCGTTCTTTCTATAACTCTCTCAACATATTTGGCAGGGATTTAACTAGCTTAGTTGTTCCATCTGTGTATATTTTGTTCCATTCTTCCACTATGACAGATTTGAGCAATTGCTTGGATGCTATTACGTTCTCCCTGATTATTCACTCGAGTAAATTCCACAAATGCTGTTTTGTGCTTAGATCTGGGGACTAGGTTAGTTTACGGAATTGGTTTAGGACATGTCAGAACAGTCATGGCTTCAAAATGACTTCACAATGAGCGCCATTTGCTTAGGACTTTCGGGACGCTGAAAGTAAAAAACATCACTCCCCGCAAGTTTCTTGGCATATGCCCTGGTATTTTACTTCAATAAGATCAAGTAATAAATTTTGTACATTGTTGAATCCAGATGAATAGCAGAAAGGCTTCCAATGCACCCCCAAACATTATGCCTCCTCCTCCATGTTTGATAGTCGAAAAAGGATTTTCTTTCTTAAGATTTGTACAGGAACTTTTGAAGGCACATTGTTGTGCTTTTTGATGCTAAATTACAAAAATTTCTTTCAGTTGAATATATTACATTTGTCAAAAAAAATATGTGCCCTATTTAGTTGTTCTTTGGCAAAGGTCATTCTCATAGCTCTGTTCATTCGAATGACGAATGGCTTCTTGAGTGCTACTCGGGCATGGTTCAATTTTCTTCGAATTGTAATTAAAGTCACGCTTTTTTGTAATATGTCAGCAACACTTTTAGCTATTTGTGAAGCTTATAATCTTTGATTTATTTTTATAGAGCGTATTACAAAGCAAGATTCTCGAGGTAACACTGCAGACGGGCGGCCAGATCTTGACTTGGACGGTAAAACTTTAGTTGATTTGTAGTTTATGAATACTTTTTGAATAGATGACTGTCTCCTATTAACAGTTTCTACAATTGCTTTAAAAATTTCCTCCTTTTCTGAAGATCTACGATGATGTTTCTTTCAATATAATATATCGATCTCTATTCTATTGCGTGTCATGGAAACACAAAAGCTTTCAAACCTCAAATCCTAAATAAATCGTAAAAGAAGCTTATAAATACTTAAAAACACGATTTAGAGCAATTATTGTACAATAAAAGGCCTTTAAAAGCTCTATTTTGTAAGTGTGCGCAGACTTTTGGCGCGGATGGTTGGTGATTATTTGGTGGTCATTTTTGTTTTTTCTTTTTAAGGTGAATTTTGTTGCTACTGTATGAATAAGGAAATTTACAGAATTGCTGACTAGTATTTTGATTTTCTCAAGCCAGATTTGAATAGTAATTATAACATAAACACATAGAATGATTGCCTGCGCGCATACTTTCGGAGGCAAGTGTACATAGATAGATAGATATATAACATTAGAATGCTTTAAATATTTTACTGTTGCTATTATATACTTTACAAATGTAGCAATGTTCAATAAAGATTTAAAATCAATAAAAATTTTAATATAGTGTATGTTTCTCACAAATATTACCGTTATTCTAAGTTACATTAAGTTGGATAATTCTCATGAAATTTAGTGTCACTTAGATTAGAATACATGGATAAAATTGTTTTAAGGACATTTTGACAAAAAAAATTATTTAAATACAATATTTCGGCAAAAATTAACTTAGAATAAAATTTTTCAAAATGTTCTCTCCTTTTGTGAAAAATGCTTCTGTTATAATAATAATTTACCTGTATATAGCTTAATCCACTGTACAGAAGCTCAAGTATGGTTTTTGAAAAATTCACATTATTTTCAGAGTTGCAACCATTTGAAATAATTATCGGCGTTTTTTTCTTAAAATTATTTTCCCTCTGCTGTAGTAAAACATGGATAAACCCACTTCTAAGTTATATATTTCAAAAATTCTATTTGAGCCTCTGTACAGAGGTCTGAGATATATACAGGCAAAATATTTTTATTTATTAGAAGCCTTTTTCATAAAAGGAGAATATTTTGAAAATGGATCATTCTGTGTTCATTTTTTGTCAAAATATTGTACTTAAATAATTTTTTATTGTAAATTTATTCTTAAAACAATTTTGTATGCATTTTCTAATCAAAAAGTGACACTAAATATCATAAATATTATCCATTTATACGCTCTTGCAAAATCACGGTTCCGAACGTAGTCGGATAGCTTAAAGCTAATTAATTTTAATTTGTAAAATAATATACAATTGCAACCAATAACAATTCTCCCTATAATGATTTATTTGTGGTTCCTGGAAGACGAGTTATCTCGTCCTTCTTGTTAAATATCGTTGGTTTTATTCAATGCCTATTTGTTCACAATCTATATATCTTGACCAATTTTTCAATCGTTAATTAAATACATATTAAATCCCTCAATTAAGCTGGAATTTTATATACTCTGTTATTTTGAATGATACAATACGGTAATATAATTATAATTGATAAAAATTAATTGATTAAAACTGATTTTTCAAAGCATTATAAATACAGCCACGTTTGTTTCATTTTTAGCAACTTGGGACAAAACTTTAAAAAACATTTTTCTCGTGTTTTAAAGCCTTCAGATGAACTGAAATTTTACATACACGTTTGTTCGGGATGACAATACGAAAATTTAATGATAATTAATAAAAATTAACTACCTGTTAACGTTGTGATTCTGTCATATGTATGTACGTATTTATATTAATTCTAATTATTTGATAAATATTAACTAAAATAAAACTTTCTTTGTTGACCAAACTAGGAATTGACTTAAAATTATTTTTTTATTCATTTATTACTTGTTCAGATGTCCTAGACTTAATCGAAGACAGCTCATCCTGAGTTTTTTAAACCTTTATCCATCGTCTATTTCACCATTTGAGTACTAAAAGAACAAAAAACATCAAATCCATTAAAAGTCATTTCGATGTGTTTGAATAGATGTCACGTAGTTCTGAAAGATGATAGATATCTAGAATAGGTATCATGTACAGCCAAGAAAAGTCTATCGCTCTGTCACAATTGATCGATGATGTCAAGAAACATTACGGGCCGCGTCTTCTTATCATCTGTCCAAGGTGAGAATAACTTTCTTGAGCTTCAATGTAGGGAGATATTGGTAAGATGTCAAGAATAAAATAACAGGAATGGACAAAGATATCTGTTGATTTTTCTTACTATTAAGTGGGTATTTGGGTATTTTTTCAATTCCTATTATTACTTCACCTCTCTCTCTCTCTGTATATATATATATATATGTTACGATGATGCAATGTTGTGATGATGAATATTTCATTGCATTTTAAATAAAAGTGTAAGTCATAATTATTTAAAATATAAAGTTAAGTAATGTAAATTTTTTCCTTTTCTCCACAATGAAGAAATATATTGACAAAAAATTCCTTAAAATAGGCAAAGCGTTTTCTTTGCTCCATATAAGCAGTACAAAACACTTGTGTTTATATCTTTTTTTTTTAAATATTCATTTACACTATTTGTTAACTATATATTTGTAATTTTCAAGCAGTAAAAGAGATGAAAATAAAACATATGGATGTATTTGAACATCTTTCAATTTCTGCTATATATTAGCTCATTCTCTCTCTCTCTCTCATATATATATATATATATATATATATATATATATATATATATATATATATATATATATATATAGATGGCGCTAGACGCTACTACAAGCCCTCTTTAGCATTCCCTTCCAGGTGGCTGCGAAATGAAACGAGAGGACAATGCCTCCGAGGAAGAGTGAACGATACAAGACGTTGAGACCGCAAAGGAAGCAGACGCATATCGGCAGAGCCGTTATATTTCTTAAAAACATAATGAAATCCAACTAGGCAATGACGTTTATATAATTCATTAATTGTTATTCTTCATTTTATTTATTCTTATTTTAAAAATAAACAGATGTTTCTGGCTAATCCCGGTTTACGAATTCATCCCAGTAACAACATAAAATTTTGGGGCTCGGCCTCAAATTAAATTAAAATAATTAAAAACCCCTAAAAAATACGACCAGTCAAGACTTGTGGATCACTACGCTTCAACGACAGAAACTACAACGCAAGCCACAGCGACGAAATCATGAACGGTGAGTCCATTCCGATTTACTCCTATATTGTTCGGAAGATATTTATTTACGATGGTCTGTCTATGGGAAGTTGCTGCTGTAGCGAACATATCAAAAATGGCCCCTGCTTCAACTGTGCAACTTCTGCGCAAAATTGTTAATGAGGAACCTTACAGTACATCTTCTAGAAAAAAATTTAAAAAATTCGCGGGTTTCCCACATAATTACAACATTGAAGGATAAAATTTTAAAGGACTTTACGGAAACTGAACTTGTTACAGTATGCACTATATTAGGACGGAATTGCGTGGGAAGCACCAAACAATTAAGCGAGCGTATATTTGAAAACCTATAAGACCTTGCATCTTTAAAAAATAAGATCACCGAACAATTGACGGATGACGAAGACGGACATTCTGCGCCTTTTTCATGAGAATCTGTTAGTGACTCGGGTAAACAACCCCTCACCCCGCCAATTTATCACTTGTCCTCTCCACAGGAGGTTTTTCTCCCTTCCTTCAAACCCAACGTAATCAAAGCCAAAGAGGGAACGAGGAGAATGCATTTTTGTTAAATGACCTTTTTTCAACTATGAGGTCGTTTACGGGAAATGATAATTACAGTGTTAAAGTTTTTTTCGCGATGTGGAAGAAAACTTTGTTTTTATCCCACACATATCTGATTTACAAAAAAAAATTATTTGTGTTAACCGTTTACTTCAATGTCCTGCAAATACTTTTATCCAAACTCTTCATAACGCATTAACGTAGAAGAATTATTTTGTTCTTATGACGTTCACAAGGAAATGCAAAAAAGGGAATTACGTTCTACAGAATCTCTATTTGAATATTTTTTGGCCCTGCGCAAAAATGCTTCAAAAGCGCATTTTCTTTTGGATGACCAGAGCTTAATTTTACATTGCATGAAAGGTATACCTGATTCTAACCATAATAAATTGATATGTATGCATGTAAAAGTATTTCAGAAGTTAAAGAAAACTTAAAAATGTATGAAAAGTTTCTATCTAAAATATAATTCTTACAGCATTGATAATAAAAACAAGTTTACAAATTTTACACAATATGATTTTTCTTTTTCAAGTAAGAATATGTGTTCTGGTAATAAATTTCATAATAAAGGTCAATTTAATGGTGCTAATGTTAATAAGAGTGATGTAGGTATACGTTGTTATAATTGAGTATTATTTAATCATACCTGTAATTAATGTTACCATAAAAAATAAAGGTTTAAAATGTTTTAATTGTAACCAATTTGGTCATAAAAGCTATCAGTGTGTATTTAAAAAAACCTGATGTTAAAAATGAGTTTGTTAATGATGTTGTTAGTGAAGTTGTTAATAAAATCAATTCCTCAACAAAAATGCGTAAAACTCTTAAAAGGTTACAAGATGACTATGGTTTGACTAAAGGTTAGACTATGATTTTGATGCTCAAATTGATACGGGTAGTACTATTACTTTAATATGCGTGAAAATGTTTATCAAATTCTTGGAAGACCTACGTTAAATCTTACGAAAATAAATGTAACTTTTTTCCGTAAGAGTGAAATTAAACCCTTTGAATCTTTTAAATCCACTATTGATATTAAAGGTATCAAATTTATGACGGATATTTGTGTTATTGACAATTTGCAAACAACTATTGATGTAATTATTGGAAATGATGTTTTAAAACAAACTGAATTTAAAATTAGTGGAAATTGTATATAATTAATTTTTTTGAAAAAGAATCACTTTATTAATTTAATTAATGTATTAAGGCACATAACCAATCGAAATTAAAAGATAAAGCCCTATAAGTATTACAACTAAAAGTAAAAAATGCAGAAGATAAATATAAAAATTTAGAAATGCACGTACGTAACACATCTACATTATCATTAGAAAAAACGGCGTTATTAGATAAATTGCCTAAATTAGAAGAATCAAATTTATAAAAAGTTGACAAGTTAGATAAACTTGAAGAAAAGTACGAGGTCTTACAAGAAACATTTAAAATTACAGAAAAGCGACTTGTTGAGACAGAAATTGAATTGCTTCGTTAACAGAAAAAAATACTCATCGTAAACGCACTAATAGAATCTAACGATCATCTTAAAACATCCATGTCAACTAAAGATTGAGAAATTAAACCTTGCAAGCGCAAAACTTAGAAGCTAAAGTCTAGTGGAAGAAATGCTAATAGAAGAAGAGATAGTGATGAGAATAGAGCACTTGTCAAAGAGAAAAATCATTTGCTTAGACAGATTGATTTTCTTAACTCCCATCATTTTGGATACGACAGTGCTTCTGAAAGTTTCAATATTTGCGACCCAATATTTAATAATAATTTTCATCGCGCCCCCTTCATACAACGACAATTACAATGTGTAACAATGATACCAAGATTACGTCTCGACTTTCCTATATAAACATTTCGCTCAGCCAAAGCGTTATTTTCTCCGTACGTATATATACGTCTTTCCAAAGTACGATCTTTTCTGGGCACTGCTGTCTATAAAATTATCCTGAAGGTTTTGGAATGCAACGAAAGGACCTTGACAATGTTTGAGAAGGGTTCCTTTTTTCAGGTTATTTGCTTCTTTATTCCTTCTCTTACCCAATACATCATATGCTCAAGCATATGTGGAAAATGTTTGGTATTGGAAAGTGAATCGCGTAACTTTTAATCGGCAGTTAAAGAATTTATTATGTAAACCGTACAAATCATGAAGATAAGAGTTAATTTTTGTATATAATTTTATATATGACAGTCCCATGGAGTCACTATTAAATATTAAACTTGTTCCTAACTTAGTATTGTTAAATTAATTATAAAATACATTGCGTAGCATTGATACATTTATAAGTGTAATATATAAGTGTAAATGTGTATTTTATTTTAGTACGTCAGAATGCGCATATTATTTACTTTCAGTAAATTAATAATTTTTTAAAAATATTCTTTTGTTTTTCAACATTTCAATATACTCGCGCTCCCCTCGAGAGTTGTTACCCCTCTAAGGGGGCCCACCCCACAGTTTGAGAAACGCTGGGATACGAAGTTGAAAGAGCAAAACAAGAGTAAAGCCCAGTTCGTTAAAAATGTAAACAACTACACATATAAAAAATACGAACCGGTGACAATCAAAAGAACCCAGTTCGGAACACGACTCAAATTACAATCCAAGGTTGGTCAATACGAAGATTCTCATCTTACATCCACATCTGTTGATTTATGAAGAGGTGGTTAACCGCTGATGATTTTACGACTGTAATTTGATTACCCCCCACTGTGACACTCTGTGATCAGAACTCTGAATAACGAACTGAACTTCTTTTTCTCTTTCCCATTTTAAAGCTTTTTTTTAATAGCTGTGAGCAGCAATGACGACCCATTTTCAGAAAAACAACACCTGTGAGAAGTACTAGAAAGCATGGAACTTATCATTTTTTCTTTTCTCTGCTTTCAATTTTTGCTTTATAGAGTTGCTTACAACATTTTGGATTTTCTTTCGCTGTGGTCACCTCACTTTTCGGATGCCGATTGCGAAGTAGAGGGCGCTACGCGCTAATGCAAGTACCCTTTGGCATCCCCTTCCAGGTGCCTGTGAAAGGAAACGAGAGGGCAATGACTCCGAGGGAAAAGGGCAAGAGACAAGACGTTGAGACCGTAAAGGAAGCAGACACATATTGGTAGCGCCGTTATATATTTCTTAAAAACATAATGAAAGCCAATTAGGCAACGACGTTTAAATAATTCATTAATTGTTATTCTTCATTTTATTTATTCTTATTTTCAAAATAAACAGATTATTCTGGCAAATTCCAGTTAACCAATTCATCCCAGTAACAATATAACACACACACACACACACACACACACACACATATATATATATATATATATATATATATATATATATATATATATATATATATACCCGTTCTTCCCGTTCTTCGCACGAGTGAACTGAAAAATTAAACAACACAGATTGAAGGACAAAAAAGTTTTTTAATGAGTTAATTTTACGTGAATTGCAAATTAAACAAAAAAAAAAAAAAAAATTGCGTAGCTCAGCTAAACAAAAGAAAGAGAGAAATAAAACACCTTTGTTAAATTTTAAGTATGTAGATCTAATAGCTGATAAAAAGGATTTTGTTATTTATAACTCCCCGTAACACTCTTGAGGGTCAATTTTTGAAAATTCCTTCCTTAGCTGATCTCTGCTCAGCAAAAGTAACACATTGTTGAAAGTTTTGTGTAATGAACGCTTAAAATAGTGTAAATAATTTTTATCTGAAAGTATAACACATTAATATTACTTTCTGTAGTATTTATTTTATGTTAAAATTGTAATATTCGCAAGCAACGCCGTTTCTTAAATTATAATGACGATTCAATGAAAAACATAACGAAATGTTAACGACAGAGTCAAGTTGGCAAATGCCTAGCTACTTTCACAACTTGAGCTTTATTAGAGCTTTGTAAGACCCGCCGCGAAGGGGAGCGATGCACGTTAAAACTTTATCCAACCGCATTGTGATTTACTGCAGTTTTTTTTCATACAATATATTTTTTTTTGGATCACTACATTTAAAATTAAGAGATATACATAAACAAAATACTCCACTTTGGAAAATTTAAACTGTTAGAGCTAATAAAATAATTAAAGATATTCCACTGTAAAATTAATTATATACACCGTTCACTTAAAATAAATAGTCAAATAGTTATCTAAGGTCTTCATTAACATACAAAAACATAAGGCACTTTGACAAACTATTTTTTCCTCTAAAATACTCATCATGGAACCCGTGCTGCCATATATCTTGGAAGAGTGGATTTCAAAGAATATTCCTGCTAAGTATTGGTAGAAAACTCCTTCTAAGTTGGTTTGGTGTGGTAGTTAGGAGAAGAGGGTGCCAGCTCAGGTGTCATCCACGTCACTTGACCATGGTTCAAAATTACGTGATCCGTTTCCAAAAGCTCTTGTGTAGCTGAACAGTGCGACATTAATATTCACTCACTTTTACACTCCAAAAAAATACAGTACAGTAGTTATTGCGTTTTTAAGCATACAAATAATTATATCTGCCAATTCAATTAAAATTATAGCATTATAATTAACTACTAACCACAAACAAATTTTGAAAATTTGTCCAAATGATGCAGTGTGAAAGAGAAAGTTTATTTACTTTAAGTATCAGAACAGATAAAGCATTTATTTGGAAAAAAGATCAATTTCTTACTAACAAATATGAATAATAAAATCATAAAAAAAACATTAAAATAAAGAGAGATTTATAACAGTATCTGCTACAAAACTATTAGCCTTCCCCGTAAATTACTCATCATAGAACCCGTGCTGCCATATATCTTGGAAGAGTGGATTTCAAAGAATATTCCTGTTAAGTATGGGTAGAATATTCCTTTTAAGTTGGTGCAGTGTGGTAGTTAGGAAAAGAGGTTGCTAGCTCAGGTGTCATCTACGTCACTTGACCATGGTCAAAATTACGTGATCCGTTTCAAAAGCCATCTAGCTGAACAGTGCGACATTAATATTCAAACACTTTCACACTCCAAAAAATTCAGTACAGTAGTTATTGCGTTTATAAGCATAAAAATAATTATATATGCCTATTCAATTAAAATTATAGCGTTATAATTAACTACTAATCACAAATAAATTTTGAAAATTTGTCCAAATGATGCAGTGTGAAAGAGAAAGTTTATTTACTTTAAGTATCAGAACTGATAAAGCATTTATTTGGAAAAAAGATCAATTTCTTACTAACAAATATGAATAATAAAATCATAAAAAAAACATTAAAATAAAGAGAGATTTATAACAGTATCTGCTACAAAACTATTAGCCTTCCCCGCTAAATTACTCATCATAGAACCCGTGCTGCCATATATCTTGGAAGAGTGGATTTCAAAGAATATTCCTGTTAAGTATGGGTAGAATATTCCTTTTAAGTTGGTGCAGTGTGGTAGTTAGGAAAAGAGGTTGCTAGCTCAGGTGTCATCTACGTCACTTGACCATGGTCAAAATTACGTGATCCGTTTCAAAAGCCCTCTAGCTGAACAGTGCGACATTAATATTCACTCACTTTCACACTCCAAAAAATTCAGTACAGTAGTTATTGCGTTTATAAGCATAAAAATAATTATATCTGCCTATTCAATTAAAATTATAGCGTTATAATTAACTACTAATCACAAATAAATTTTGAAAATTTGTCCAAATGATGCAGTGTGAAAGAGAAAGTTTATTTATTTTAAGTATCAGAACAGATAAAATCATTTATTTGGAAAAAAGATCAATTTCTTACTACCAAATATGTGCATAATAAAATCATAAAAAAAACATTAAAACAAATAGAGATTTATAACAACCTCTATCTCTTTTATTCTGAGATAAAAAAATAAGTATTATGCTGATCAGAGGAATTAATTAGAAGCGAGCACCTTGCGTAGCCAAAACAAAAAGAGTTCTTTCACAAACCGAGGCCGAGGGTTTTCCGGCCAATGGGCGAGCGAGCTTTCGACGAGTCTTTGGGATGGGAAGTGCAGGGAAGGAATGCGATCTGTGATGGGAGAGGAACTCTCTCCATTGCTCGGGCAGCTCGTCTCCCATTGGGAGGACGGGTCGCTCGTAAGAAAAGAGGGGAGTTGGCAGAGAGAAAAATGTTCTCACACGAACGGTATTAGGAGATCTTAAAAATTAGAGAGATATTTGAGTTTTAGGGACCTAAGACGAAACTTAGGCCTTACGGTTGTAATTATTAACGAGATTTTGATAAAAAATATCAATCCTCTCTTCGTCTTTTGCATTCCTAAACTGTCTTCCCATTTCTAAGAGAAAGGGGTAGTCGAGGAAGAATCTTCTTAATTCGTTGATCGCGTCGTTAAATCCAAAGTAATTTTCGTTATTTTTTCATTGGTTGTAGGGGCTTCTTCGGAGGTGGCTGAAGTTACGGGAGTACTATTTTTATTTGGAGCGCCCGAGAGTGCGGCTGCGAAAGAGACATTTGGTGTGACCGGTTTGGAGGGTTTTTTGATTTCTGGTTCTTTGGTAGTGTTATGATTGTGAATCGTTTCACCTTTTTTCGGCTTTCTTTTAGGAAATTCTTATTGAAAAAATTAAATTTAATTAATGAGAATAAATAGCAACAAACAAACAAAAATTGTCGATCAACATATATAGAAAGGAAAATGGAAAATTGTTTTCTATTCTGCTACTTAATATTGTGATTCTGTCATATGTATATACATATTTATATTGATTGTAATTATTTAAAAAAACGCAATTAAAATAAAAATTTTCTTTGTTGACCTAAGTAAGAATTCATTAAATATATATATATATATATATATATATATATATATATATTATATATTACAAGTTTTTCTTTTAAAGTGATATAAAATCAGCTTTGAGTAAATTAATCTTTTTTAATTAAAAAAAAAAGGAAAGAAAACCATTCATACTGAGTATGCAATTAAGGTGACTCTGGCTACGTTCTGTACCTTGGTTTTAAAACAGCGCATTCAGTTTAGAACATACATATAAAATAGTTTTAAGAGTATTATTAAAAGAAAAAAAATGTTTAAATGTAATTTTTTGGCAAAATTAAAAAAAAATGTAGAAGGAATGACATTTTTTGTAATTATTCCTATTTTAAGAAAAATACTTCTATAATAATGATATTTTGCCTGTATATTGCTGGGACTTCTATACAGGGGTTGAACTAGTATTTCTGTAAAATTCATTTTATTTTCAGAGTTACGATTAATTGAAATAAAAACCGGTGTTAAAATTTCTGTACACTAATATATTTAAATATATTAGTCACTCCTAGGAGAGCCCCCACCCTTGGCGCGAATTACTTTGGTTGGCGATAATTGTGCCGTCATGGTAACCTTGCTTTTAAATACAACATATGGCAACCCTAACTTTTTCTAGAATTTTCGTCATTTGTGGGCGCGCATTTCAAATTTCATTTTGTTGTTGGGCACCGGGTTGAAAGTATGGCTGCGCTTGTAAGTGAATACTCGTTAGAATTTTTTACGTTATTGAATGCTAGAGGCAAGAAAGAATTGATTGAATCGTGTATGAAAGAAGGATAGGATTAAGGTATAGAAAGAGGAACGAATAGATGTTTTTTTCGAGTTGTTGAACGACGGACGAAAGAGGAATTGCTGTGTGTGATTAAAGAATGGGTCCTGCCTGGAAGTACGATTGTTTCTGATTGTTGGAAAGCGTATAAATGTTTGTCAGATGAGGGTTTTAAGCATTTGGAGGTGAATCATAGTATATGTTTTAAAGATCCTGATACCGGTGCTCATACCAATTCAATTGAGGGTACATGGTTGGCAATAAAACGTTTTCTCCGCAATCACACCAGCCACGCAGAAGGCATGTTCGACCATTACCTCGCTGAGTATTTATGGCGGCGCTCTCGCGATCACTCACTCAGCGACGAGACTTTCCAGAATTTTTTAAAAGCAGTTGTTACACTTTACCCTCCACTTGGGAAGGATCAACAATAAGAAAGTAAGTGCTGTTGTTATATTTTTTATCTTAAATGTTAAATTTCTGTATTGTTTACATATATTTTCATTGCGCATCCATCTTATACTGCTATATTTACTTGTCACCGTTGTCGGGTTTGCTTGGCGCCATTTCGTTTTCGCTTGGCGGTTTTTCCGGTTTGGCGCCAAGGGTGGGGGCTCTCCTAGGAGTTTACCAAATATGGATACATGCACACAAAATACAGAATATTATTCTTATTCAAGCATTTTCTATGAAAGAATGATATTTTGAAAGTATGTCATCCTTTCTTTTCTTTCTTTTTTGTGCTAAAAACAGTATTTAAACAATTTTTGTTGCAATAGCATTTTTAAAACAATTGTATATGCATATTTTAATTCAATTGTCACTAGATACAAAAAATATATCCGTTCAAAATCATGGTTCCAAACATACTCAAAATAAAATGCATAACAGATTATTTATGCAGAGTGTTGTCGAATTCGAACGACTCCAATTCCGATGGGTGAGAGTTGACGGTATTGAAACGACAAATCATTATAGAACAAGGGCTCACAAACCACAATATTTGGGACAATTCTCAAAATGTTTATGAAAAGGTGATGTCGAGTGGAATAAAAAGGGTTGCGGGTGGGGCGGATAACAGTTAAGAAATACATTTAATAGACTTAAGGCTACAGTGGACATATAAAATGTGGAAAATTGACTAAAATATCAAAACAATATTTTCGACTTATTTTAATATTATATTATCCTCTCTATCAAACGCAAAAAAAATTTTGGTTTCATGCATTTTTTACTGAGTTATGGAGTAGATCCGATTCCGTCATCCATGACCACGCCCCTTTGTTTACATTCTGATGTCATACTGACAAAGCTGTCATGTACTTTGACAGTACGAATTTTATTTATTATAGACATAGCCTCTCTAATTTTTATTTTTAAATGTTAATTTATCAAGGTCTGGATGGCAACAATTTGTTTTAACTGTATCTGAGATCTAAATCGGCATTATATTTGTTTACAATTCGTTCGAACTTGCGTTTGCATTTTTTGTTCAATTTTATTCAAACTTTATATTGATTTTACCAAAAAAAAAAGTTCTTTTCAGAACTAAAGTTCATTTTAAATTGCCTTTGTTATTTAAAATTTTTATAATGGATCTTATATCATCGAGATATAGAAAACCTAAAGGTCTTCCAACCCAAAGGAGAAAGATGTTGGCTGAAAATAGCAAGAAGCGATGGCAGAAATCTTCTAAAACTGTTGATGAAAAAAACAGTAATAGTATGGTAATGCAGAGAGATAAATTATCTGAACCGAGGTCATCTTCCCAACCTGAGGCAAGCTATATTTTCACTCACAAGGCTGTGTTTTCTGAACTATTGCAGAAAGTTCCTTGTAAATATTGTACAAACTGTACCCTTGTTATGAAACAACACCATTCCATGGGGTATTCTACAAAGTTGGAATTTTTATGCGAATCATGTATGTCATGAAAGCTATGGGAGTGTTTTTTCAAGTTTCCACGAAGAGGCCAAAAACTCACATGATATAAACAGCAAACTGGTAAGTGCCTTCCTATCCATAGGCAGAGAGCATGCTGCTTTGGAAACGTTTTCATCTGTGCTCAACATGCCAACATTGGACCGAAAAACATTTGCCAAATGCATGCACAACTTATCCGTGAAAAACAAAGAGGTGAAGAAAAAAATGCTCGAAATGTCACGTCAAGCTGCTAGAAAAGCTCACGTAAAAGTTGATGCTTCTCTAAAAAAAAAAAAAAAAAATCAGGAAATAATTGATGTGAGTGTGTCATATATGACGGTACTTGGCAAAAGCGAGGACATACATCTAACCTAGGATTAGGAATAATCATTGATGTCCTTAGTGGACTTGTTCTTGACTTTGAAGTATTGTCGAAATACTGTCAGAATTGTGTAGTTGCTGGTCGAGATATGGGAGTCGATAGTGCGGAGTTTCACATATGGCAAAAAGGACATGCGGATGAGTGTGACAAAAATTTTGATGGAACTTCTCGAGCCATGGAGATGAACGCTGCACTAATTATGTGGAGGCGGTCAATTAGTGATTGTCAAATGAGATTCGTTTCCATGCTGAGTGATCTTGACTCAAAAACCTTTGAATTTTTGTCGGACAATAAAATATATGGTTCTGATATAAAAATCGAAAAGGAAGAGTGCCTGAATCATATTGCAAAGAGGCTAGGCACATCGTTGCGTAACAAAGTGAAAGAATGGAAGGTGAAAAATGTGACTCTTGGTGGGCGTAAGCAGGGAAGCCTTACAGATAAAAACATCACAAAGTTGCAAAATTACTATAGAAAGGCAATAAAAGAGAATGTCCCTGATACCTATAAAATGAAAACTACTATATATGCCAGCCTGATGCATTGCTCGTCAACTGACAAAAAGCCTATGCATGGTAAGTGTCCTGAAGGGAAATCATCATGGTGTTTCTATAAAAGAGCTATAGCCAAAGGTGAAACCCCAGGGTCACACAGTTTCATGAGAACTTACTTGTCGCCACAAGTAGTGGAGAAAATTATGCCTGTTTATCAACGTTTAGCTTCAGACACCATTCTTGAAAGATGCGTAGCAGGCAAGACGCAAAATTCGAATGAAAGTTTGCATAGCTGCATTTGGCGAAAATGCCCAAAAGAGGTATTCGTCTCCAAAAAGAGGCTGGAAATAGCTGTAACAGATGCCATCGAAAAGCACAATTTGGGCTATGTGAAATCTCTTGAAGCGAAAGAGGACTCATGTCTAAATGACAGTTTTTCTTTGACTATTGCAGAAAGACAAGATAAACGACGCATTTCTCAGAATATTTCTACGAAACAAAAGAAAAGGAAAACAAATGCCACGAATACAAATGCAGCCTATAGTGCCGGTGCTTTTTAAATTTTTTTTATCAGACTTAGCAAACAGTTTTCTTGTTATTTGTAATTAGATTTGTTATTTTTTTGAATTTTTGTAATTTAATTGTATTGAAATACTTTATTTTTACTCATTGTGATTAATGAAATATGTAATATATTATCTGGTTGATGAAATAAAAATGAAATACATTCTGTTATTTTACTTTAGATTTTATTGGAATGTGTTCTTGCTTACTTCAATTTTTATCACTATGTATATTACATGTCAATGTGACTGTTACAATAAATATTGTAGAATCTTATACATATATTCTATGTTTATCATATCTTTATGATATTAGTGTTTTTCAAATTTATATGAATGTCTTTTTAATTGTTTTTTAAAAAACTAAGTTTTTTCCTTTAGAATAAAAATAGCTGTTTTTCTAAAAATGAAAGCTTCCTCGAAAACATTGAATTTTTGTATTTTAATCCCTTTGAAATACTTTATTTTTACTCATTATGATTAATGAAATACATAATATACTATCTGGTTGAGATAAAAAAATAAAATACATTCTGCTAATTTACTTCAGATATTATAAGAAAGTTCTAGCTTCCTTCAATTTTTATCACTGTATACACCACGTGTCAATGTGACTGTTACAATACATATTGCAGAAGCTTATGTATATATATTCTGTATTTATCTTATATTTGTATGATATTAGTGTTTTTCAATTTCAAATTCATACTTATTTCTTTAATTTTTTTTTTAAAAAATAAGTTATTTTCCTTTAAAATAAAAAAAAAAAGCTGTTTTTCTCAGAATCAAAAATTTGCCCCGAAACCAAAACTCAAAATGTTCCATGCGTTGCAATTTTTGTCGAATTATAACAAAACTTTCCAAAAGTATTCATCTAATGTATACTTATAAATTCTTGGATGCATTGTAGTAATAATGATAGGGTGAAAGAAGAATTTAAAGTTTTTTATGTAGGAAATCATTAAAATTCTTGAAATTTTTATATAAAAATTTGCGTTTACCCATATTTTGTAAATTATCATATAAAACATCACATTACATGCATACATTTGTAAAGAATTGCTTAAAGAAGTTAAATCAGGTGAAAATATAAAATTTAAAAAAAAATCAAAACGCATGGAACGTTTTGAAATTTTTAAATTTTCGTTAAATTTTTTTTTAAATTTTAAATTTCTTAAAAACTAATCATTTTTTTCTCACCAAATTTTTTATATGGTTTTAGTTCTAAGTTGCATACAGCCAGTAAAAATTTGGGGCATGTTTGTAAAAAATTAAAAAAAAATTTTTTTACTGTCCACAGTAGCCTTAAACATGTTTATAATACGAACAATACATCACAGCTTGACGTCAGAAATTCAACGACATGATCAGCAAATCCAGGAAAAGTGAGAAATTGGCTAACACGTACGCTTCTTCAGCTCTCCCACGGTGAAGCAGAATCCTCTCATTCATTTGACCAAAAAAACCCTCATTCGTTTGGCAACTCCCCGCGTCTGGATCATTGTTCTCTTTATGACTATTATTATTGTAATTTTTTCACTGACTGCAAGTGGTTTGCGACACCATGTTCTATTTTGATTTGTCATACCGATGCTACCTACTATCACCCCTCTCAATTTGTCAGTCCAATGCGGTAACACCCTGTATACATATATATATATATTTAAAATTACTGATACCTATATGTAACACCTGGTATTAAACTTTTGGTTGTATTGAAAAAAATATTATAGCCTTTGTTTCTTTATTTAAAGAGGACATGACGAAATGGAAGTATAATTATCTTTTGCTTTGAAGTAACCCTTCTTGTAATGGATGGTCTACGTCATACATTAGTGTGAGAGGGTTGGAAGGAAGATGAGCCAATAGAGCACACAAAAGTTTTTAGGGGGGTCCGGGGTCGAAAGTTTACCATTCTTGTATCATGCTCCTCTTGATTTTTTCGATTTTTGAAAACACAATACAGTAAAAAACTAATTATTGAATAAATAATTAGCATTAATTAATAAAATTAATCATTAATAACAAATACTTAATTAAATTTTACGTATTAT
The DNA here is from genome assembly GCA_019973935.1 of Trichonephila clavipes. Lineage (NCBI taxonomy): Eukaryota > Metazoa > Arthropoda > Arachnida > Araneae > Nephilidae > Trichonephila > Trichonephila clavipes. The sequence continues at coordinate 313,103 of BMAU01000692.1, read as the reverse complement.
ATGCATAGAATTATAATCAATCGGAAAAAAATCAAGGGCTTTGGGGGGTGTCTGGACCCCCTTGTGTGCGCCACTGAGATGAGCTATAGTCAATACAAACTCTATTTATTAACAATTCTTACTAATGACACAAATTCAACAGCCCAAGTTAAGAAATGCATCAATTCATAATTATGGGGAGCAACAGCGTAGTAGACGAGAAACTCGAAGGTTTAATAATAAATCGAATCACTTACGCTTAACACGTCCAGGCAATACACCTTTTTATATTTGAAGATGATTTAGAAAGTACTCTAATTCAAACCGGCCTGTATCCAATTTAACGACTAATTGACCAAATCGTCAATTTTAATATTAATCAAGTTATCTATGAAGCACTCTCGCCTAACATACGTTAATTACTACTTGCAATCTGTTCTTCCCTTTCTCTCCTATCGAGCTTGAAATTTAATCCTTATATATAAGCCTTGATTTGCATAATCACATCTTCTTCTTTAGAGGAAAGTTTTCAATAAAACGATATTTAAAGAACATTATTCCCCAAGAGGAATAGTTGAAAGAACGTGTATAGACAGACCCACTTCACGCTTCCCAAAGTTTATTTTTACGCAAGAAAATGAACATGTTTGCAAAAATTTCGAGATTATAAGTCTAATATTTCAAAAATCGGAATTTTTATCTATAACACCCTCTTAAACACTTGCAGTTTTCCTTAAGAATCGATATCGCAAAACCCGTTTCAATGGATTTCTATTCAACTAAATAGGTGCAACATTTCCAGTCCGCAAATTTAATGTTTCAAAAACGAAAATTTTTATCCATAACGCTATTTTAAACTTCTGTAATTCTTTTTGAGAGTGTATTTCCGCCAAAATTATTCTTAGGGGGTTTCTACTCAACAAAAGAAACATACCACAGTTCAAATGAGTGGGTTTAATTGTTCTAGAGATCTCGTAGTGACTGAGTAAAAATGAGTATGTGTGTATGAGTTGCTTTTCTCCTTTTTATACGTAAATTCACAGCTAAAAATGTAAATGAAGAATATCTCACAAGTGTGTGTAGATGTCTCGCTCTTTATATTATATATACACCACATGTTATTTCAGATAAAACGTATTTTGTACTTATCAAAAAAAAAATTTACGTAACTGAAATTTTGAAATTTTCTGCGTTCCTACAATTCCATGGAAAAAAAATTGCAAAAAAAAACTTCTTTCCAATCAAATTCTGCATTAAATTACTGGATGTTGTAAATTAAACATTTAGACCTTTCCCCCGAATGTGATTAAACATAATTTAACTTTAAAAGGAAACCAATTTCTTTTATTCAACACTGCTAATAAAGCGGAATATCTTTAACAAGCTTTTGTTCAAAATATTAATTAATTAATGATTTTTGACTAAATATAATTACGATTGTTATTTAAAATAATTCTAATTGAACATGAAAATAATTTCAAAGAAACTCTTGAATATTAATTGGAATTAAAACGTTAGAAGTTAGTTCTAGTGTATAAGTTCTTATTTTACATTAGTTTTTTCCTTCCAATTTGGAAGTCATGTTCCCTTTTAACGAAAAAAATAATGGCTCATTAAAATTAATTATTACGCAAATTAATCTGATTTTTCATTAAACTAATTATAAGCTTTTACTTTTTTGCTAATAGTAATAGGAAAAGGGGGAAGAAGAGTATACACCCTAATGATATAACAGTACGCATATTTTGCATTACTTTGAAAATTATGTCGATCAAGTATAATTAAATTATATCATGAACTTCTTTAAAAAATATCAAAATAATGCAAAGTGACAAATTTATAAAACAATTACATTCTCGACTTTTTAATAGAAATGCTTTCCTGCGGAAATCGTATGTAACAAATCACTTTGAAAGGATTGCAAAATAATGCTGATTCATGACAAAATTTGAGAGTTTTAGAACATTTTTGCATCAAATCACGCATAGAATGTCGGTAAGTTAGGATGAGTTGTATTCAGACTACGAGACAAAAAATTCCTTTATATAATTTTTCCAAACGTTTGCATATAAGTTGACTATATATTCCTGATTGGTCTTTCCACACTTATTAAAATAATTTAAGGAAATTCATTTGTTGATGGTACAGCAGACACCTAGGAATTATCGAAACCACACCTATAGCAGGTCTCATGTTCAATCAATGGTAGTTATTATAGTAATATTTCAAAATTTGTTATCAAGCTGCCACTCTCCACTAAGGATCAGAAGTCTTAATGGATTATCTAATAAAGGTGAGTTTTATTTTTCCGCTGAATATTGCTGATTATCAATAATGTTTAAAAATGTTACAAAATTTGACTTGCTAGCTGTATTAGAAGAGAAATTGATGACCCCCCCCCCTTGCATGAATCGTTTAAGGTATCCGACTACGTTCGGATCGGGATTTCAAAAAGGCGCATAAATGGATAATTTTCATGATATTTAGCGTTACTTAGATTAGAATATATGTATAAAATTGTTTTAAGGACATTTTGACAAAAAAAAATTATTTAAATACAATATTTCGGCAAAAAATTAACTTAGAATAACCTTTTTTCAATATGTTCTTTTTTTGTGAAAAATACTTCTATTATAATAATATTTTGCCTGTATATAGCTCAGATCTCTGTACAGAGGTTTAACTATGAGTTCTGAAAAATTCACATTATTTTTAGAGTTACAACCCATTGAAATAATTATCGGTGTTTCTTTTCTTAAAATTTCCTTCCTCTGTTGTCGTAAAACATAGATAAACCCACCTCTAAGTTATATATTTCAAAAATTCTAGTTCAGCGTCTGTACGGAGTTCTGAGCTATATATACACGAAAAATATTATTTTCATAGAAGCATTTTTCACAAAAGGAGAATATTTTGAAAATGGGTCATTCTATGTTCATTTTTTGTCAAAATATTGTACTTAAATAATTTTTTATTGTAATGTTATCCTTAAAACAATTTTATATACATATTCTCATCTAAGCGACACTAAATATCATAAATATTATCTATTTATACGCTTTTGCAAAATCACGGTTCCGAGCGCAGTCGGATACCTTAATATCGTTGAACTAAAAGAAATACTTTTGGAATTTTCAAAATTAATAAAAGATAAGGAACTTGTCTGGGAATTCTCTGCTACAACAGTTGCGTAACATATAAATGAATACGAGTTGCGTAGGTTATACTTGCAACAACAAACGGAATGTGTAAATTCAATGTATGATGTTGTGTTGAAAGGATTCGTTCATTTGATAAACTCTTTTAAGCTGCCCATTTATGGTACGACCCCATTTATGGTGTGCCGAGAAGAAACAAGACATGGAATCTACTTTTTGATTAAGCAGAAAGAGCAGATGGGCACAAATATGTGCCAAAAAATTAATATCCTAAATTTCAATAAAGCTAATTGGAGAGAACGTTGTTAATGGTTTGGTTTATATTGGTGATAACAACAAAGAGCTTACGAGAAAATAAAAGCAGTAATTGTGAAACAGCACGTACCCTCTCATTTTGTTTGCTTGGAGAATTTTAATAAAATTAAATGGCTCTCAGGATGCCTTACATAGTATATTGCCTTACATAGTATATGGCGTTACATAAGTTATATAATAGTTCTTGGGTATTATATTGCGATGGTATTTTTGTTATTGTTGGCTTGTCCATGATTGACAGATGGATAAAAAATAAAATTTAAATTGCTCCGAAACTATCGAAGACAGCTTTGGCAACCTCAATAGATTTATCAAAGAAGATAAAATCTCCCCAGTCGTCTTGGCTGATCTTGAAAAGCACAATAATTTTAAATATTCCTTCCCAGCTCTAAATAGTAACCGTATCATTCCATCGATAATAACAAGATTTGGAACAAAGCACGTAACATGAATGAAATTCTGAACTGACGGACAAAGAAGTTACGCAAAGGTATTGGCGACATCATATGAAAGGAAGCACATGGTTGCCAATTCAGCGATTACAATACATGGTAAATCAGGGTTGCAAACTTGATGAGTTATTTTGGACATTAGGATTTTAGCTTTGGTGCGTATGTACCATATAGACATAAATGTATATTATATAAATATAATTAACGTAAGTAATTTACATATAAATATTTTTAAATAATTAGACTAATTGACATTTAAATCGTATATACCCATATATAAATATATAAGAATGCATAATTATTTAAACATTGCCCTTTAAAGAAATTAGATAAAATAAAAATAAAAAAACCCGATTAATGACACTAAAAAGTGAACCGCGAATATAATGTAAAAGTATAGTACATTTGAACAACACGTACCGAGAAAAAATCAGAAGTTTTCATTTTCGTCATGTGATCTTAAGCACACACACAAACTTATTGGAATTGAGAGTTGCATGAGGAAATACTGTGAGAGAGAAGAGTTGTTTAAGAAAACTCAAGGCAAAATACTGTGACTGCCTAACTTCTCGGACCCAATTTGTTTCTAAAAAAAATTTTTGAAACAAATTGAGTGTTTTGAGAAAGAAAAATAAAAAAAAGTATGTAAATACATAAAACTTTTCAAATAAATATTGTAGTTTTAGAAAAATTGGTTGCTTTCAAGGAAATTTTACCAAATTTTTACTAAAACGGGTAACACTGTATAAAAACTTCTATTAAAAGTATCATAATTTGCTTTATACACAACATGCATATTACGGTGCTCTTCAAAATTAACCAAAATCTAAGAGAAATATTAAAATACAAAAAAATTACAGACAATTATACATAATAATATGAAAATTTTGATATTTTTAAATTTTTTTTCTTTATAAAAACTACTCTAAATTAAAAAAAAATATTTAACCTACAACAAAACTTATGGTCCACTTTATGAAAAAAATAGTATAATAAATATTCCCTCAAAATTTCAAAACGTTATCTGGTTTGGTTCTTGAGATATCATGTATCTGGTAAAGAGTTTCGTTTGAAAACATTTTTCAGAAAACTCAGTTAAAGCTTTATCTTACCACCCTTTTGCAAAGAGAGATGTTTTTTTAAAATCCCTATAACTTTATTTCTATTTCGCGCAAAGGAAAAAGAAAAACTGTTTTAGAAAGAAAAATGTTCAAACTATAAGATTTTAAAATAAAAAAATGCCTTATATATGCAGACGTAAAACGACATTTTCAAGGTAGGCAGTCATCTTAATATTGAAGAAACTTCTCTATTTTTAAAACTGATAATAATAATTAAAAAAAAAACTTTAAAACCACTTAAAATGTTAAAACTCATATTTAGACTCCTCTATAGCATTCTTAACTGAATTATTCTCTTCACAATAAACTAAAGTATTTTACAGACTTTTCTTTAATTTTGTAATAATGTTATTTGTGGTAGAATGGAAAAGCTCTATATAAAAATAAAATGTCGATTGTCTTTGAACAATAAAATACAAAATGTTTAACGTCAACTTTCCAAAGTGCGAAGAGAAAGAAAATAGCTAGTTTGTTTAAAAAATAAATTGAATCATTCATTATTAATTCTACTGTTGTATCTTTAAGCTTTACTATAATGTATGTTCCTCAGCTGTCCTTAATTTTATTTATTCCATCTTTTCGATCGAGCTGTAGATGTTTTTTTTCAATATCTTCTGTTTTTTTTAATGTTTCTATTATCTTTGGTTATAAAGAGTTCAATTTTATTTTTATTCTTACCTTTACATTTTAATCGGGCTTTAACTACGGCGTTGGGCTTTAACTACGGTTAAATCAAAGCAAGAAAAATAAATAAAATCACTTTGCGTACAAAATGTGTTATTTTACGATTTATTAAAAATAATTTAACCCCTTGCGGTAGTGTCTCGCGCTTCCACGCCACAAGTCCGACGTTCAAATCCCAGGCTGGACAAGGTCGACTCAGCCTTTCATTCATTCAGTGGGTAGACAAATGCGTACCAGGCTTCCTAGGGAACTACAAACTGGAGGTTTCGCATCAGACTGACCCCCTGATAGGAACATCTCCACATGCACCTCACTGCCCAAGGTCACGAATACTCACATGGACAAAGTAGATCTTGGTTTTCATTGGCTGTTGCGCCACTGATTTTTAAATTTAGTTTAATTTAACCTCTTTACTGGTTTGCTCGTCAATCGCACCGGCTATCGAAAGCTGGCTACAATCTGTTTGCACGTATGCTGTACGAGCATTGATATTTTATTCTTCCTATTTTTGATGTGTACATACTTTTAATTCTTATCGTGAGATTATTAGTGCCAGTGTTTTTAAGAATTGTAGTTTGATCATGGTACTGAAACACATCGCATCCGGGATTTTCTTTGTAGAGAAGGTGGAAATTTTTTATCGAAGGCAGGAATTTAGATTCTTGAAAATATTTGATACAGAACAGGTATTGGCAAGGCAATGTGCAATTGGGTATTTCAGAAGAAATGAAAATGGAAAGATAATCCAAAAAAGCAGACATTTTGTCGGTCCCCATTGCAATGTAAGACTTAATATTACACCATGCTTCAAATTGTCTTCAAATTTTGCTCACAAAATCCTTAACTACTTGAAATATGTCTTATAAGATATATGAAATATCGTCCATAGCATGCAGGGTGTGCTTATAAAGAACAAACCTTTAAGAGAGGGGGGGGGTTGCGTTAAGAATTACAAAATAAAAAATAGTGCAAAAATTTTAAACTTGAAAATTTAAATAAAATTCATCCATTTTTACACTCTTTTAAGAATTATACTAAGTTATATGCAGTAAAAAATGTGCCTTTTTTGAACATTTTGGTCAAAAAGCTGTCCTTTAAATTGATTGTTATTTTTTAAAGAAAATATCGAAAAAATGCAATACGTTTTGAGTTATATAGACATATTCTATAGCCATTACCCGTACGCCATCAAAACATTTTGTTTTGACCACCTGAAGATTAGCAGTTAGTAATTATATACCGAAATATTCAAGTTTGAGAATAAGCAGACTAAGTCTTCTACTGACTATAACTGCAATAACTAAGTTTACATGAAAATGTTTTATTTTTTTAATGTATTTTGAATTGTTTGATAATAAATGCGTCATTTGATATCATATTCATGGCTATCATTGTTATGTTTGTTTCTTGCATTTTGTTTTAAAAAAGCGTTCTTAAGAGTGTAAGATTTTTTTTATTGTAGTTATGCAGGTAAATACACATATTTCGTATTTATTATTAAATTATAATAAAAATTATAGATATTTTTCCTTACTCACCACACCTACGCATTAAGTAGACAGCAACACTTTCAAAAAATTAGAAGTAGCTCGTATACTGGAAACGTTTTCCCACCCCGCTTTAGATTGCATTGAAAAATATTTTTAATTACATCTATTCGAGATTTGAAAAGGAAAGGATTTGAATTTCTAAAATAGAAAATCATTTATCTTTTAAGCCACTGCAGCTCCCCTTGAGAGTCATTCTCCCTAAAACCTGTTCTTAGCGGATGCCTATTCAACAAAGGAAACATGTTAGTCAAATTTCAAGTGTGTAAATCTAATAGTTCAAAAACGGGCTTTTTTATGTTTAACACCTCTTAATCTTTGTAATCTCTCTTGGAATCGAGTTCCGCAAGACTCGTTCTTAGCAAGTCGCTACTCAACAAAAGTAACATATATACTAAATTTTAAGTCAGTAGAGAGAGAGAACTAATAGTTTCGGAGATTTCATGATGACTGAGTTACTTTCCTCCCTTATGTTAAAAGATATACATTACGAATTATATTTTTAAACAATACAAATTTCATTATTTTCGATATATACTAAAAATCTTATATGAAATATAATTTCGTCACCACATTTAAATTTAATTCCAGAATCTTTTTGTGTTTAATATAAATATAAGATGTTCGTAATTTGTTCTAATACCACACACCAATAAAAAAAAATTAAAGACAGAAAACGAAGGAAATCTAAGGCAAAATTTGAAGTTATGCAATTTAAAAATTTCTTTTTAAATATACTTATTGCTGAAAACACAAGTTGAATTTTTGACTTCTTAAATTTCCTTGCGCTTTTAAAGTGCCTTTACTAGACTGTAGATTTATTTATTTCCTACTCACACAGAAAGAAAAATAAATTTTTTCAACAAGACCACGATTAGTAAAAAGTTACAAAAATTCGTCTTGCCTCCAGATATAGTTGGAGATCTATTCGAAGCACATAGTGACAGCCTTATTTTTTTTACCTAGTTCGCCAATTCTTTCTGCTTCTATTATGGAAATAGAAAACCTTTTAGAATTGTATGAGCTTAGAACAGGGGTATTCAACCTTTTTCCCCGCCGGGCCGCATGCATATGGCAGGTATTTCCCATGGTGCCGCAATATGAGCATTAATGAAAAAAACAACATTATAAGACCAAGACAGCATTTGAAAATATTAAAACTAATTTTTTGGCTTTTAATATTATATTAATATCTATCAAACACGCATATTTTTTTCAGTTTTATGCATTTTTTACTGAATTGTGGGGTAGTTTCGGTTCCCTTCCACCCATAACCCCAGTCGTACAAACAAAGCTGCCATACCATTTCTGAATTTAATTTGTTTTCTTTTGATAAAGCATATCTTTATTTTTATTTCAAATATATATTAATTTATCTACTCAGAATGGTAGCAGAAAGAAGTTTTGACTGAAATCACTATTATTTGCTTATAATTTAAATTCAATTTCACCCATAAAATAGTCACTACCCCCGTTCAGTTCGCTATTTCACTGTTGTTTGTTATTACTACTTGTTACAGTAACAATTAGACAAAAAAAAAAACACACATCTAACATTTCGTACCCGTACGACATCCACAGCAAAATTGGAAGTTTTCGTTGTTAGATTCATAGAACCTTACGCTAAATATTTAATATATTGTTCTTAAATAATTCAATTTCCTAGCACAAAGGGCCATGACAGGGCAATTCTGAAAAGTTCGGTGGACTATAGGGTGATTATCTCAGGTTTAGAAGTTTGAAGGGCCTTAAGATTTTATTTTAATCCAAAATTAAATAAATAAAAAATCTTTCTGAAATCAAATGATTTACATTATATAGAAGGGTTAATCAAAAGTTTTGCCCTGATCACAAATACTTATTTTGCTCAAACTGTCATAATTAGACATAAGCTTTTTTTCCGATTTATAATAAGTTTTTTATGAAACATCAACCTGAGTAATTTTTAATGGAATTTAAACTCACTGTGTATTATGTTTTTTACTGAATAAAAGATTATTAGCTGGTGCATTTATCCTTTTTAATAAAATTCAACCTATCACAGTCAGAAAAATTTCCCAATAAATAATGCATTTTTTCCATTTGCTTCGCAAAATGCTTCGAAATTTAAACCACCATTTACAGACATTATTACCTTACATTACCGTTTATCGTCTCCCCCCCACCCTTCCGTTTATTCTAAAAACATAAAACGGGAATTAAATGGCACAAAAATATCAGAATTTCTAAGGCAATTTATACTTTTATTAAGAATGGAACGCTGAACCAACTAAACTAATTAATATCATCATATTCGGCAATAAATCTCCAGTTCAAAAATTGTTTATCAAGCATTTTTTTTTCAACTGAGCACCTTTTAAACTATAATCATTTTTTTAAACTTATTTTCCAAAAAAGAAGCAAAGACTTCTTAACATCGTAAAAGAAAGAAAAATTCTAACAAATATTTGAAAACCGAGACCAGTTCAGAAATTCGATTCTGTTTTAAAAATAAGCCCTTAATTCTGCAAACGCTTTAGTAATTTGAGAGAAATAGGGCAAACTTTAATCCCAGAGAAATGATATTTTTAACGAACTAAACTTTTAAATTATTTCCACTAATCCTTAGGAAATAGATGAATGTTTGTCTTTTCATTTCAAAAGTGGAACATCAAAATTCTTTTTGGCAAACAATTTATGATATTCTTAATTTCTGCATCAAAAATGGCCACCCAATTATTTTAGGAAAAATTCAAGGATTACTGCATCGAGTTTTAAAAATGTCGCTGTTTTAATTTTCTTACTCTTCTTTCACAGCGGCAAATACAACAAGGGAAACTTTAATCGACCTCTGTTTTTTTTAAATATTGAAGAATGTCTAAAGATTATGAAATAATACAGACTAATTGATTTTCAAATATGTAGAAGTCAGGAAACTAATCAAGTCAGTAAATGCAAGAAGTCTGAAAATAACTCTTCTTGGTTGTTACTCTTAAGTTTTATTTCTTTTTAATGCGTATGTTATTGAAAGAATCTTGCGCTATGTTTGTAATTAATATGTATAGAAATCTCATGTATTAATAATCACAAGGTATTTTATTCCATTTCAGAAACATAATACATTTCTAACAAGTTGTTTTGATCTGAGTTGGTATTTTTATGTTACTTTAATTCATAAGAATTATTTCATTGTCTTTTCTTCTTTATCGGTGTAATTGCTTTCAACGTCCCTGCGTTCGTTCCTGTATATACACTGGTGTGCAAAAATTAAGGACGAGACGGTTTTTTCAATATAACTTTGTACAAAAGCTTTCCAAATCAACACATTTAATACCGTAAGATCCCCAATACGTAAGGACTTGTGTAATGTAAGCAACACTTACTAAAAGAGAAATCAGAGGGATAAAAAGAAGCTTGATTGAAAAAGTAGCATGGAGCGCAATGCGACTGAAGGCCGAAACATCCCTGTGATGGGTGTCCAGCAAGAAACATCCGGTCTTTAGTAGGGGATATGATCTCCCCTGACTGCTAGGCAGGTTTCACAGCGTCTGCCCATACTGAGAATGAGGGTGTCAATGAGTTGTTGAGGCATTGCTGCCCATTCGTCTTGCAGCGCCAATCGAAGCTCCCGAATCGTTACTGGTGGTAAGGTACGAGCTGCCAAGCGTCTACCTAGAAAATCAAATACATGCTGGATGGGAATGAGATCCGGAGATCGTGCCGGCCAATCCATACGTTCAATATCCTCACTCTCTAAGAGCTGTTCGGCACCTACTGTGCGATGACATGGTGCAGTGTCGCCCATGAAAAGGAACTGCAGACCCATAGCGCCTCTAAAAAGACGCACATATGGAAGAAGAATCTCGTTACAATAACGGGTCCCGTTGACTGAACCTGCGTCGATGATGTGAAGGTCTGTACGACTACCAAGCATGATGCCTCCCCAAACGAGAACACCGCGACCTCCATACCTGTCCCTTTCAATGATGTTCGAGGGATGATTGCGGCTTCCCCGCTCTCTCCAGATGAGTATGCGATGAGAATCGCTACTCAAACTGAATCTGCTCTCATCTGTAAAGAGTACTCGTCCCCATTCATTGTCTCTCCAATTCCGGTGTTCCCGGCACCACAGAGAACGCCTTCTCTGATGGGCAGGCGTTAAAGGTACACACCATACAGGGCGTCGTGCAAACAGACCACCACCGTCTTCTGGCCACGGTAAAACGCGATATCGGTCGTCCAGTCGCCTGTGTCGTGCGTCTAGCTATTTCTCCCGCTGTCTGCCGCCTGTTTCTTCTGGCCTGTAAGACAATTTACCGGTCATCTGCGGGTGTGGTTCCTCGTGGACGACCACTACTGAACCCCCGGATAGCTGTTCCTGTAGTTTGAAATTGTCTCCAAAGTCGTGAAACGATGCTGTGAGCAATTCCGAACTCTGCAGCCACACTTGTCACACTGCGGCCTTCCTCCAACTTCCCAATGATTCGACCTCGGGTAAAAGCATCCAGATGTCGTCTAACAGATTGATTATTCGCCATTTCTCGCTGAGGCAGCAACTCGGTGTGAATTTAACTGCTATACGGCGTGCAATCTCTTTGCCAGAAATACTGATCTTACACCGACAACATGCTTTATACTACTCAGACACTCCCCCATTACGTCTACCTGCATATCTGCGCATGTGCTACCGTACATCACCTTACTTAATCTCCTGATTGGTCTTTCTGTCTGCTCTGCCTCTTCGTTCAGCTGATATGCTAATTTTTCGACTTCGTCCTTAATTTTTGCACACCAGTGTATATTGGTGCAAATCTACAAAGAGCAATATATATATATATATATATATATATATATATATATATATATATATATATATATATATATATATATATATATATATATATAAGTGATTTATACTTTCTTCCTATATATTTTACAATCTTCTCATAAATAATCAATGGAAAAGATTCGTGTTTTAAACTTTTTTTAAAAAATATGATTACAGCCATACACGTTTAGAGTAGTAAGATGATTTAGTTTTGAATACCGTGATTTCAGATTTATTATAAGTTCAAATTCTTATTACTTGTTTATTGATAACCAAGTTTCTTTGAAAGTTGTTGATTACTTTATTTATTTCTGTGTAACGGACGTTATACTTCCAACAATTGAATGTAAATGCCACCACATTATGGACATACTTGTAACAGGAGTGTCAAATTACAGTACATCACTTTTTTCGTCAGAGAAAGCTTGGATTCTCATAAGTGAGGTCTTTCAACGCTCTGACCAATCCTGTATTATGAGCTAGATGATAGCTGCTACCGTATCAGACGTATCAATGATGTGGTACTTCCCAAGTTATAGGGGTCCCAATATATGTATCATTCCCACACATTCAAATAAGTGTCTTTTATTCATTTTTCTAAAAAATGGCCCACTGAGGACTAGCTACGTCAATGATTATATTTAAGCTAATTTGCTTTAATTTGTTCCTCTAAATGTTTACTTTTATTTGTCTTGTACCGTCTAATATCCGTCCTTTGTAACTATGATACTTTTGTTTTATTAAATGTATTATTTTACCCCAAGGTTTTGTTCATTAATTTTGATCTTTACCCAGTAGTGGCATAATACATCTGTTATTATCAAACGATTCTTGTTATAATTACACCAGTGTTCCTCAAACTGTGGGGCGCGCCCCTCTGGGGTGGGGGCTGAGGTACCCTGCGAGGGAGGCGCGAGCATATTGAAAATAAAAGGTATAAAAAATAATTTTTTGGAATGAAGTAAAACAAAATGCTTTCTGACATAGTAAAAAATACACATTTACACTAATATAATTTATATATATCATCTGTTGATCATCAAAAATAAAATATTCCACTTCAAGCACTCATTAGCTATTTTTGATCCTATAACCAAGTAAAAAAAGACATTTTGTTTGTTTTGCTGTAATCCCACGATGAGAGATTTTTTATTACGTTTCTTTTAACCCCTAAAATACTACTTTTGATTATTATGTATTTGACCTTCAAACTTACTGCTATGTTTAACTCCATCTCTTTTTCTTTTAGGAAAGTTGTAAATATAATATTTTTCTGTTGCTTTTTTTCCATGTGAATGAGTTATATGATATATGGATAAGCATATTGAGCACTTTGAAGGATTATTTGGCCAAGATGTATTTTTATGAGTATTCTGAAACATATAATGCATAATGAAGAACGTTTTACACAATTATTTTTTAGAACTGACATCGATATTATTTATTGAATACAATTTTAACATGTGAGCGGTCGCAGGCACAGAGTCAACCAAGTCTCACGAAATCGTTAGTTCTTGGAAAACTGTTTATTCGTTAACAGTGACCTTGACAGTATCCTCCAATTAGATCGTCTTAATAGGAACAAATATGAATTTGTCACAAATATGCCTCTTTTTTGAGAGTGGCAAGCGTTTTTTTTACAATCAAGTTACTAGTTTTGATCGAGTTCCCTGCGTGACCACTTTTGTTCAAAAATATTTTATATGAACATGCTACACTTTCCCCCATGAACAATTTTGTAGTTTTGATTGCTGTGTTGTAAGACTTATTATGGTTTATAAATGTAAATGAGCAGAATATAAAATAATGGGTATCTGTTATCTCTATGGAAAGAAGTTGAAACTAATCAAGCAATTGAAGGACCTGCTGAAATGATATTTGTAGATCATCAAACGACAGCAAAACTACTATAACGTGAACAAAATATGACAGTTTTGCTGGAAAATAACGTTCCTGTTCCTGCCAGCGAAAAGTGCCTGTGATTTATGTTCTTTATTAAGGACACGCACATTTGGAATATTTTCTTTAATTTTATTGGATTTTTTCTCAAATTATCAAAGAAAAATTGAAAAGCCTTGAAAGTAGGGGTAAGTATATTTTCTCTTAATTAAATTATTAACTGAAATTGTGATTTTTATCGTGTATAGTAAAAATAATTATAAAATAAATTATAATTTTAAAACAAACTAAAAAACACGATTTTATAGTGAATCGAACTAAAATATAAAAAAATAAATAAAAATATATAATACTTAAAAGTATAACATATAGAAAATTTAATACTTATCTTGTTAATTTGTACGGTTTATAATTATGATAATATTGTAGCTTTAGCACACCTCCAAAGTGCATTATTATTGCATTCAATACATTATTATTTTTTGGGGGTGCGGTAAAAATTCTGATTGAATATTGGGCCGCCAGTAGTGAAAGTTTCAGAACCACTGAATTACACAGTTATAATAATGCATTTATAATAATTCTACGCTTAAGTCATTATAATTTTTGTTGCAATATTTTTTTCCGGACTGCGGTAGCCGAGTGGTAAATGTATCGGGTCATGACAGGCATGTCATGAGTTCGAGCCCATTACCCCCAAACATCCGCCACGTAGGTCAGCGATGCACGTTAAATCTGTCGAGAGCTCAAACGTCCTCCCGTTGGTGTGGTAGTTAGGAGAGGGGGTGCCAGCTCAGATGTCGTCCACGTCACTTGACCATTGTTCAAAATTAGGAGGTCCGTCACCAAAAGCCTGTGTGTAGCTGAGCACAGTGCGACTTAATATTCACTCACTCAACCAATATTTTTTCCACCAGGAGGAGTTCCTGTTATGTTTTTACTTGTATTCACCAGATGCTCTGGTCTTAGGGTGTTCAATGCAATTGCAACACCAGATCGGGGATCTCGCATTGAAATCTTGCTTCAGATGACAGTTCTGCTCTGAACAGTTGTAAATTATAAACTCTTCAGTTAGATTATAGAAATCATCACAAGTAGGAAAATATTGTTGATTAGAAGATGGGAGATCTTTTAAAAGTGAAAGAAACTGCTATTTTGTAGGTTTAATTTTATTAAAGAAATGTTGAGAAATTAAAGTATTAAAACTGATACAGATACAACTGTTGGCTAAAAAAATCGAATGGATACCCGTGGGAGAAGGGTTTCAGATACTTTTAGTCAATATAAGGATCAATAAAATAAGGGTATTGACAACAGACCTCGCAACTTTAAACCGTTGTCAAACTATGATGCATCTCCTGACCTGGATTCCCTTTATTCTAACTTCCATACCTCGCTAACGTGAAGACTTTAAGTCACAACAGGTTTAACATGCATCAATCTCTGTACAAGGTGGATTAACTGTGGCATTAGTGCTGAACCACTAGGCTGCCGCGGATACGAGGACTTGACTGAGAGAGAAATAATTTATCCAATCTCAAAATCTCATATGAAAGTGAAATAGAAACAACTAGAAGAGAAACTTGCAGAAATGAACTGAGAAAAGACGATTCTAAGCTAGTTAGCTTGACCATTATACCTTCGTTCGAGCTCTGAATTTTGGACTCTTGTGGATTTTCTAAGGATGAGCACTATATAATTTGGTGATAAACGTTTCATCTTATATATTATTCTACTCTTGAATCTGAAATTAACCATGCTGTATAATATTTTTTTTTTCAAATTGTAGGTGGAGTTATCCCTACCTACATTTTTAAGGGCTCTCAGGATTCTTAACAAATATTCCTGCCCTCGAAAAAAAACATCCTTTTTCAAACCAATGTAATTTAGGAATAAAACAAAACAATAATTTGAAATTTTTGCCACGTGATAATTATATATATGTACTTCATTTCTCAAATTTTCAGAGAATTTGAGAAAAAATTTTTAAGTTACACAGAAAAAAAAATTGGACAATTTTTCAAAAATATGAAAATCAATATTTTACACCGCGCATGATTCTGAAGTACAAAATTAACAAAATTAATTTTACTTGGTATTAAAAAGTTCACTTTTGAAGTTGTATTAATTTTTAAGAAATTTGGAGAAAAATAATTTTTTTTAAATACAATTATATGTATAATGAAAATTTTAAAATTTTAAGAAAAAAATCAATTAAAATTCAAATTAAAAAAGTTCTATTAAATTTCTTTTTGAAAATTGGTGTATAAACAATGAAGAGCCTTAATTTGAACAAGTATATAAAATCTCAAATTCATATCATAAATAGTTTCTAAGAAATCTTGCGCTCAAGCTAATTTTTTTTTTTGTTTTGCGAAAAATGAAGATAAAAATAAGAAAGATGTAGGGTTTTCGTTTAAGTGTCACATAACTTATTTCTCAATAACTTCAGAACTTTTCATAGTATCAGCACAATTTTGGTACCACACTGCTTCGAAATATTGAGGCTTTAGCATATATTTTTTCAAAAAATGGAAAAATTTGCAATTTAAGTGTCCTGAGAGCTCTTAAAGCATTTGAATGTCAACTATTTGCATATGTTAACATGTTATATATCTGATGGAAATTTGCCATTTGCTGTTCACTGCTTTTATAATGAATTTGCTCGTATATTAATGGTTAGCAGTGAACTTGAAGTACTCTGCTGATCGTTAATATCAAGTACTTGAAGTATCACTTTCAATTGTACTAGAGTTTATCGATACAATGGTTATAAACTTTCTGGACAGATTGAGTACGCCTAGCCGATGAGAAATCACACAGCAATTCAAGGATGGAAACGCTTTTCATGTGCGATAGGGACGATACAAAACACAAGAAAGACAGTACATGAATATTATTATTCATAGAACATCATAAATACTGAGAAGTCATTGGCTGGTGCTCGCGATAAATGGCAGTGCGTACGCCGAAGCATTAGTTGTTCAGTGCACTATCCCATTCAATCGCCATACCTTACTTGCCTTGATTATTTCTTATGGGAAAAAACGTCATGTAATTAACAGTTATCAGTGCTGAGGACCTTGTTATACATGTGGAGGATACTATCCGAAGGATAGAACCCACGACGCTCCGTACAGAAGTAACGTAACAGAACTACTAGACAAAAGTGATCCCAACTGTCCGAATGCTGTAACTGGCTTATTTAGATGATATAGCTACAGAACTCTCCCGCCAGTGAGTTGGTGGATAGGCGAACGAACAAGATTTTGATTTTGCGAGCTTGTGTGTGTGTCGTTACGGTTAATTGGTGGTGTTATGTCAAGTGAGTCTTACGATTTATGTTGTTGCGTCAATTTGGTGTGACTATATTTGATTGCACTTTTTGTGGACAGATGGCGCCATGACGGATCAGATTTGCGTGTTTCTTTTCAGCCAAGGTCACCAATGTGGAGGATAATATCCGAAGATAGAACCGAAGACACTCAGTACCGAAGCCACGTAGCATGACCACAGGACAAAAGGGATCACCACTGTCTGGAGGCTGTTACTAGCTTATGTAGATGATACCGCTACACACATATCGCGACAGCTGTTGGGAAAGTTCGGGATACCTCGGTATTTTTGCCAACTTTCGATCTTCTATGCGCCAGAGATGTGTGAGGCCTGCATCACTGCCCAAGATCGTGGTTTCGAACACCTACTTTGATAACGATCGTTGTCTCTTTAATGTTTTTTCTGGGTGTTTTGTCGCACTAAAGTTAATAAACATGTTTTCTCCTGCTACTCATGTTCTGTCTCCTTCTTGTGTTTTGGTCAGCCCTACCACGACAGGAAAGTTTTCCCGACCATGCATCGTCATGAGATTTTCCATCGTTTAAATGTACTCTCTCTATCCTGAAAATGTTTTACCACTGTACTGATAAACCCTGTAGAATTATGTGAAAAATGTAGCTATTTTAATCTTCTTTTTCTTCTTCGTTGAAGATTTGCTTCACATCTAATCCCATTAGCCAAATACAAGCAAAACCAGAAATATACGCATCGAAATACTTCTCATGAATCCTTGTTCAACAATTTCTTATTCTAAATATTCGCCTATAATTTTAAAAAAGTGTGAATTATTTAAAAAAGTTGTAGTGGTTATCTCATGAGGTTCACCCTGTAACCCTTTTTATCTAGCCACGGTACTTATAAGTACCACTCACTTTAAAGTTATATAGAATAACCGTTTTTACGAATACTCTGACGATACTTAGGAATATTCTTTGAAATCCACTATTTCCAGATATATGGCAGTATGGGTTCTATGAAGAGTATTCTAGCGAGGAAGGCAAATAGTTTTACAGCAGAAGTTGCGTTTTCAGCTGACGTTTTGATCGGATTGCGAAGATAGTCATTTTTGTTCCGAAAAAGTAGTTAATGTCAAAAGGTAAGTGTCTTATTTTTTTACATGTTAAGGAAGACCTTAGAAAACGATTTGACTATTTATTTTACGTGAACAGTTTATATAATTAATTTTACAGTTGAATAACTTTGTGGTACTTATAAGTAGCGACAGCACACTGAGTGTTGGAACAAGAACTTTTTTTCGTCCGTGTACTTATTATTGATTTTTTGTTCTGTTGAAGCGTCATCACTATACTCTGCTATAGAGTTATGCCTTTTTAGGCCTAGCTCTTTTTATGAGATTTATTACTGATTGCTTTTGCTTTTTTAATTTTGTTAATTTTAATTATTAACTTTGAATCCGAGCTTGTATTTTTTTTTTTTTGCCAAACAGTTAAATAAAATATGTATTCTTATTTCAAAAATTATATAGCATCATTTTAATTCTTTTATGTGTAACAAAGATTTAACAGTATTTAGAGATATTCAAGGTGCTATTATTATTTTTTTATTATTTCCTTTTCTTAGAAATTCTGTAAAAAAGAAGCTCACACAATCTTCAAGAGGCTTTGGATTTGTTATAGAACCTACCATCCGAAATCAGGGATGTTCTAACAGATGATTTTTCTGATGAAGAAGTCCAAGCAAATTATTTGCTGGAATTTTCAATAGATTCTTAGAATGACGATTAAGAGGATGAGATCAAAGTATAGTAGTTCATGTTAAGAAAATACAGAATTTCTCTTACCCCAGGATACCAGTGCCTTAAAAAACATTCAATCGGAACCTCACTCAAAATGCACAACGTCTAATGAATTTCTGTGTATTAATGAAGAAGAAAAACTTTTTATTTGAATATCATCAAATTAAGTTTATGTGTAGAAAGTTAAATAAATTTTAAAAATTTAATAATCTTAGAAAATAAATATTTGTGCTGTAAAATATTATTGTTCTCTGTGTTTATTTAGCATTTTTAAGAGTTAAAACTGGGTTAAAAAAGTCATTAGGTATTTTCGTATTGCCATATTTTTGAGACCTTTCTGTGTTGACGGTACTTTAAAGTACCAATTTATTTAATTAGCTGTAATGAATTTTTTAATTTTCCCATAGTTGAGTATTTTAATTATGTTTATCTCTTAATTTTCAATGCAGTGATCCAAAAAAATATTGCATGAAAAAATTTGCAGTAAATCATAATGCGGTAGATAAAGGGTTATATACAGAGTGTCCCCCCAGGATTATTGAGATAAAGTTTAAGGAGAAGTAGGTAGCATCACAAGGATTCAGATTTCCATAACACCCCATGGTCGGAAATATAGAAAAGTAGTGTGACAGGTACAAGGAATGAAGAGATACAAGACTAAAATCATCTGAAATATTTATTGTTCAAAAATATTACATGCACTGCGGTAGATGGTATTCGCGAAATATCATATAATCTATCAAAATATATTGAGAGTAACAACCATTGATGGTGAACCCTTGATTAGCGGATTGATGAAATATATATGGATTTAGTTGGAAACCCACAGCAGCACAAACGATTCTTGCAACCAGATCCATTTCGGGATCGTCAGGAATTGCGTACGCAGCCCTATTCAAATCACTCCACATTCACACAAATTGTGATGTAAATTAGTAAACATATCTCTAGTTCGATGAATCTCTGTACGTATTTTCCGAATCAATTATTCTGCTGATCGGGTGAATCCATAAATCCTTCCAATTTTTTTTCTGCCTATCCGTAAATTATGGGTACCTCTGGTAATTCGTAGTTCGTATGATGTTCGTTACTCCTATACAGGTCTGATTCCTCAAACGCTCTTGTGAACAACGCCACCTAGCGACGAACGAAGACGTTTCCGACCAAGATTGTTATGCAAATCTGACCCTACTTGTCCTTAAAGATTATTCCAATAAAACTGGGACATCCTGTATATATATATATGTATAACATGGATCAATATTTTTAAAAATTTAACTAAGAGTTTTAACTTAGGCAAAACAAGAAATTTGATCTTTCAACTAGGAAATCAATTAGTTCTTAATTTACAAGTATTTTCTTGTCTTTCAGAAACTAAAAATATAAATAACTTTTACTCTATCAATTGTTTAATTCTGTAGTTAATGCAAATGATTAAATTGAAAACAATCTTGATTTCGTGGAATAAATAAATGACATTTTTATTAAGAACATGTAATCAAAAAATTTCAAAGTTTTAGAAGAATAAATTAATATTTCAATTAACTTTATTTATTCATTTCCATTCGAATAAGTTTCTTTTTATCGTTTGGATTAAAGGAATTTCATACGGAGAATGAATTGCCAATTTTGCTAAACATTCTACAGAAACATTGAAGATATCAGATTATTTAAGTAAAAATAGATAATTTCTCACGAAAGAATTGAATAGTTAATTAAACGTATTCATGCAGGAATATATGCATAATTAAGTTTAATTTATACGTATACTCGTATATTTATGGTGGAAAAAAATTCGTCTCATCAATAAGCTGAAAAATTCATTTATGTATTCAAAAATAAAACAAATATATGAAAACAAATTAAAACACTTGTACAGATTATTTCATAAAAGAGAATGTTGCTTTTGGTAAAAAGAAAATAGGGTTCTCTCCATCAGAAAATTATATTAAGAATTGTTTTAAATAGATATTTTGAAAAAGAACTCTGCAAAAAAAGTCATTACTATTATGATATTTTGCTCTCCCTCCTTGCAAATTATTAATTAAAAATACTAGAATATATTAACTTATACACATAGGCTGATAAGTATTATACTATAAAGATAAAATTATATTTTACGTGATGAAATCTTTTATTCCTAAAATTATTTTTTAACTGACTTATGAGGCAAATGCTATATAAAATATAAATTTATAAGTTTTAATTTTTTTAAGCAACAAATCAAATATTCATATTTTCGTATTATACCGCCAACCAATTTTGACAAACGAAAACACATCGCCAATTCAAAATAGGTCACCAAATGCATCCATCTTTATTAATACTGTGTTTGTGCGTGAGTTGGAATGGTTTCTCTCCACCATTAACGGTTACATATTGCGTTATTTGGCGAAATCTTTTGATTTCACTTAACTGGTCAACGATATAATACTAAGTACCCAACAGTTAATCATGCCCTTCATATTATTTGCACAACGCCCGATACGCAATTAGATACATGCAGAAGAAAGTTATAAAAAACATGCATATAGTTCTAATATGAAGGATATATCTCAGAAAAAAAGAATAATTTTTTCAACAATTATCTATGTGCGTGAAAATATGTAAAAATATTAGAACGTTTTGAATATACCACACACATATCTCAGAGCTAGGTACTGCAATATCGGACTAAAAGTTCAATACTGGTATTCGGAATTTTTTAAATCTTAATACCGGGATACCGGTTTTAATACCGGTAGTAAAATATTTAGAAAACGAAAGTTAACACAGGTGTTTCTTTGTTTTATTTGCCAGTTTTATCAAAGAGTGTAAATATCACAACACATTATGCGTAACTTATAAATTATAACAGTATTTAAAGCATCACAAAAAAGTAAAGGAACATCTTATTTAAATCACAAAAAAGTTAAGTATCCCTATTCAGTCTGTGGTTTTTATCATATAAATAATGAAATCAAACCGAAGCATTATAACTGACTTTTTTGTTCTTTAAAGTTATTCTTATTCATTATTATGGGTTATTATTTATAAGTATATTTGTAATAAGTCTGAAAAATATTTTGAACTTTAAAGTATGATATGCAAATACAATGTGAATAACAAAATCACCGCTTTGAAAAAATCGAAATATTACGCACTTTATTCACAACTACAACCTTGTTTTCACATATACCAGTATCAGACTACAGATCCTGTAAGTATGCAGTATTGCTCTGAGCTGCAATTGGATAGTTTTGGCCCGCCTCCTTGGATGATTCACATATTTTATCACTTATCTTGACTGCACGATGCAATTTTGTATTCACAGTCTAAATAATTTCGCCCGTTAGAGACATAAAAACAAAAACGTACACTATTTTGCTATGTTCGCGATCCCTGAACATATAGAGGAGACAGTTTCAAAATTTCTAGTAATTTTTTATTATTACTTGTGATATTTAAACTTGTGAATACCGGTATTACAAAATTATACAAATGGATCAAAATACCAGTATTCGGTATCCCGGTATTGCAATCCCTACTCAGAGCTATATTTCCAATAGCCTTTAAATTACATACGGACTTTGCCAAAGTGGCGGGGATATACGAGAATTTCTACTAATCCTCTTGGGGAATCTTTAGGCCTGCAAATCGCATTTGGAGTTATCATGGTTAGCTTGGGTCATCAATCTTTACCTTCCACAGATTTAGATTGATTAGATGAGGAGGAGGCTGCCCCAGGGGGAGGCCATTACACCCCATAAGTGTATCTAGTAGACTTTAATACAGGGGTGCTCAGCCCAAATAGGTTGGCGGGCCACTCAAAAATTTACTAAGCTGAGTTGGGCCGCACATATCAAAATAAAAAAAAATATTCAAATATTTTACTATCGCACAGCATTCAAAATATGATATGATCAATATTCAATTATTGATATGATCAAAAAACAGCAAGTTTACCTTTAACTGGATCACAATCATAACAAAGTTGAAAGTCGACCGATTGCACTTGCTGGTGGAAGAATATCTCTTAACCTACAAGGTTCTTATCTACAGGAGACTTATGCTGCCATCTGAGGTTACGTAGTATAATAACTATGTGCGCAACATCTTCACATTTTATACTTGTGTTACAGTATGTTTGCATAAAATTAATTTAGATTTTCAAAATTTTTATTTCAAATGCAAAAAAGCAATTAAGTAAAGAACAGCTTTTTAATTATTACACTGTTTATCAAAAGGTTTTTTTTCTGCCCGATAGCCAAATGTTTAGTTTCTTATTGTATGATATTAATTATTGCACCGTGATTAAATATATATCATAAAATGAAAAAGTTACATAATTTAAGAAGGTGTAAATATTAAACATTTTTATTCTGCTGCCGTAATTATCTTACATTTCTACTAGCTGGTCTGACAGTCCTGAGGCAACTCATTAAATCCATCATCAGATTCTTTCATTGCCAAATAAAACAAGAAAAAGACTACTAATCTGAACTTAAAAATATAGACATAAATTATTTCTCTGACAAATAGAACTAAATACACTACTCACTCTCAACGAAGTTCTCGTTGAAAGAGGAATAACACACCCAAGCTCATCTGCTTTCCTTCATCCATCAACACCTGTTATTACAATTGCTTGGAAGTCAAATGAAGGAAAAAATTATTTCGGTAAAAACTGCACGGGGAGAGGTGGGTCAAAACACGATATTTTCGATTCAACCGTCTGTAGTCCAAATGTCTAAAATAATATAGACAGAAACTTCAATTGGGCAGCAAAAATTCTCCAAATGGGCCGCGGGTTGGGCATGCCTGCTTTAATAGACGCATTTGTCAACATATTTGTTAAAAACAAGGTACATAGAGTTTTGAACCGAATCTTTTTTTTTTACTATCGAAAAAAGATAAAAATGCGGCAGCAAGAAAAATAAATTATTTTATTTGTATGGAGAAGGTACGAGGGAAAGTCAAAAAAATAAAGGCATTTTTTCAATTTCTCTTCGCAAGGTTTGGTAACAAAACTAGCATCCAGTTGCATCATGTTTTAAAGAACCAGTTCAAGTTGATCATGACAAAAAAAAGAAGGCATTGATTGATGTAACTCATGGGATTAAATTCATCGAATTCAACCGTTCATGATCATGTGAAACCCTTTGGTATATTTTTGAAATTCAACATATAAATTCCTGATGCTCTTACCGAAAGAAATTTGTCCCTTAGCATTGACATCTGTAATTTGCTTCTCAAGTGTCAAGGATATCGCGGAGTAAAAATGGTGAACTGGCTCAAAGCACTTCGAAAACCGATATCAAGAAGGTGATGCTGTCTTTTTGGTAGGATTCCAAAGGAATCTCTCTCGTTCCTTCCACGCAATTTTTTTCTTTGAGCTTCTACTGGATAATACAACAATCTGTTCTTAAGTGTACTCTCCTCAAATAGAAAAACTGAATGGTTCACTCAAACAAAGGCCAAAATTGATCAACAGAAAAGATATTGGTTTTTACCAGTACATGCGATACTTCATACAATTTTGGTAGCTCGCCAAAAATGTTTACTGCTTGAATGCTATATTCTACTACACCTACCGTACTCATCAGGTGTAGCATCTTAGGGTTATTACTTGTTATAGTTTCTACAAATTTCTTAGGTTTCAAAACCTTTAGCTGAGGGTATTCAAAATGACTTGGATCAAGAATTTGAGAGATATTATCAGAATTTTTTTTATCAGCGTGGATTCGTATTACCATAAGAAAGTTGACAAAATATATTGGTAAAAATGAAGATTATATTAATCAATATAGTACGAGTTGTTGTTGTCTTGTCCAAGAATTGCAAACAAATCGAATATTTATATGTGTGTATGATCGTCATTAAATGTTGAATACTACTTAAAAGAAGATGTTCCTTTATACTAAACGATTCCTTATCACTACAACAAAACCACAACCTTGATAATGGAATAAATAAAATCCTCCACTCACCATGGGAGTTTATCGGGTTTTAAAGATTTTATGCAAATCAGTCACAAAGTACAAGACAGTTCTTTAAGAACGATGAGAATTTATTGTCGAAACTCCAATCCTTGAAATATAGTAGGATTCAGCTATAATATTCACAGAATAAAAGCACGAAGGTCTTCACACCTTCAACATCACTCAAACACAAGTACCAGTGTTTAAAATACACCTATGTAAAAGATTATTCACAAGCACATCCGAGCTAATCGGTAATCACGATCAATGCAAGTTTACTAAACTCTAGTTAAAACAATACTAAATAATCGCTGGTCATAACAAGACTGACTTGTCTCAGCGACCATCTCTATTTATTTCCCGGCGGAACCTTCGAAAAAAATCCGCTTTCTTCATAGATCGTGAAGTTAGTGGATTCCTCCACTAATTTCTAGAAGAATCCACAAGGTCCCGAATTTGCCAAAGTCGCCAACTTGGTCACCTTAAATGTGGCTCTATACCAAAGATTTTGCCCAATTCCCAAGGAATCACCATTATAACGTAAAGGATGGCGTTGCTTGCAAATATTACAATAAATATAATATAGAATGATATAAAAATGCATTGCACATCCAAATACAAATTATTTTCACTCTTTAATCAAAATTTGTAACAATACATATATATACGAGGGTTGGGACATAAGTTCTTGTAGATATGTGAACGGATCACAATCGTCTATGTGTCGTGTGGAAGTTCTGTAGGCATAGTGTGCATGGAGAACAGACGGATCTGTGATAGCTGGTAGTAGCGCAGCGAGGGCTGCGAAATCAGTCAGTTGATGAGTGTCGTGTGAGATGGAAGTAACGTCAATGGAGAAATTTGCTAAGTGACTTTGATTTCATTCCCAAGATTAAGGAACCAATACGCGGTTGGCGGTTTGGAACACGAGAGGACATTACTAATGTTGGGCGCCAACATGTGACCCGATTCACACATGGTGCTGCAAATGCTGAGGCTGATGGTATTCAGCGCCTCCCACATCGTTCGCAGCGTGTGGTGACAGTAACAGGGGACTACATTGAGGGTAGGTTTCTCATGCCAATTTTATACGAACTGTATTGTTATTCTTTTGCACAGTGAAGGTTATATTTCTCTGTATACTACCGTAATAAATTAATGTGTTACAATATTTGAGTGCTATTCATTGTCCACACATGTAGTTAACACCTTGCCTTTTCATCTGTATGTGTCACATTTTCTAACCGGTGTGTTATCTTCAAGCAAAAAAATAGTTGTCATGACTTTTGCCCCAACCTTCGTATATATATAGTACTTTTTTCAAGATTGGAAGAGAAATAAAAACATTTTGTTGACTGTATAACAAATTACTGAAACTTGTCCTGAAACATACTTTTTCACAAACATTTTGAACATGTTTTCTATATTCTTTTAATACACATAATCTATTTTTCATTGCTCACGTCTGGAGATTCTTTTGATTTTCCATAAAAAAGAAAATATTCGCAAGAGTGTTACGATAAAAAGTACTAAAGAATTCTTTCTGCACCCTGATATAATTTGAGATTGAATCAGAGCACCTAGCCACAACTACACTTTTTCCCCAAAGTAGCACTTTTCTTTTACATCTATCTTTGAAATTGAAAAACTTCTTTTTTTTTTATTTAGTTATGTGCTCAGAGAAAAGTTTTGAATAACTTTTTAACGTATTTAAACTGAATTTCTCGGGATAAAATGTTTAATCTTACTGGATATTTGTATCAAACGTATTTTTGATTATAGCTACTGAAGATTGATGCGCGTAAAAAAAGTTAAAACAATATTTGTAAAGAGAGAAAATAAAATTATTTGAAAAATATATCTTGAAAAGCTAAAATAAAGGCAAATCAAGCAAGAATATGGAATACATTTTTTTCTTGGTTGAGACTTTGTTTTATTGATAGATGTTTAAAACACTATTATATGATACGCAAGTATTCTGAATATTTCCTTAAGAATTTGTGTATTTATTATTATTTTCAGTAAATATTCCAGCTAAAAATATCCTTCTATAATGTATAAGCATACGTTGAATATACGTGTCCACTCAAATTAGAATTACAATATGCACAAAATTACCAATTGTAAAAGAAAAATCTTTTTGAATACGTTCTTATGAACAAAGTAACAAATATATACCTCAAAATATCAAGAAAAAGTTATATTTTTAAAATTATTTTCATAATAATTATGAGTGTCCTAAGAATAATTAAAACATATAAAGAAAAGTAGGGGGGAATTGTTATGTTACACATGTGAACGTTGGTTACGTTCATGTGCTCTCGGCAATCGTAACATAGGTTATGGTTACAGAATGAAAGCTATATCTATCTATATATATATAGTAAAGATATATATTTTCTACATTACGAATTTATTATAATGAAAGAAAAAAAGATTATGCATTCATGCTCTAAAACAGGGGTGGACAATACAAATGACCTCGTGGGCCACTTCGGAAGACATTACAATCCTGCGGGCCGCATATAAAAATATATATCTTTGTATTAGATTTGGATCCATTACAAACATTTGTTGGAGTGAGAATTTAAAACAGACTAATGTATTATTATTGTTACTACTCAAGGTTCTGCAAATAATACTTTGCGACGGTTACTGGAACAAAAATCTTTATTTACAGCACAGAGACAAAAAACCTACAGTTTCCAAGGAAAGAGCTACATATATATACACCTGATTCTACATCTGACATCTTGTGATGTAATCAAGAACCAATCCCTGACCGGCGCGCATGACATGACTTCAATCCTTACGTCATAGTTATGATACCACGAGCGTGATCAGGAAAGTACATGAATAAATTAATGGCGTCGCAACATCCTCCCACCCTTTTGAGTGTATTGATATCACTCAAAAGCATATAAAACTTCATTAAATAATCCAAGTCAAAATTACCAATTGTAAAAGAAAAATCTTTTTGAATACGTTCTTATGAACAAAGTAACAAATATATACCTCAAAATATCAAGAAAAAGTTATATTTTTAAAATTATTTTCATAATAATTATGAGTGTCCTAAGAATAATTAAAACATATAAAGAAAAGTAGGGGGAATTGTTATGTTACACATGTGAACGTTGGTTACGTTCATGTGCTCTCGGCAATCGTAACATAGGTTATGGTTACAGAATGAAAGCTATATCTATATATATATAGTAAAGATACATATTTTCTACATTACGAATTTATTATAATGAAAGAAAAAAAAAGATTATGCATTCATGCTCTAAAACAGGAGTGGACAATACAATGACCTCGTGGGCCACTTCGGAAGACATTACAATCCTGCGGGCCGCATATAAAAATATATATCTTTGTATTAGATTTGGATCCATTACAAACATTTGTTGGAGTGAGAATTTAAAACAGACTAATGTATTATTATTATTGTTACTACTCAAGGTTCTGCAAATAATACTTTGCGACGGTTACTGGAACAAAAATCTTTATTTACAGCACAGAGACAAAAAACCTACAGTTTCCAAGGAAAGAGCTACATATATATACACCTGATTCTACATCTGACATCTTGTGATGTAATCAAGAACCAATCCCTGACCGGCGCGCATGACATGACTTCAATCCTTACGTCATAGTTATGATACCACGAGCGTGATCAGGGAAAGTACATGAATAAATTAATGGCGTCGCAACATCCTCCCACCCTTTTGAGTGTATTGATATCACTCAAAAGCATATAAAACTTCATTAAATAATCCAAGTCTTTCAGGTATCATAACTAATCTACCTGATCTAGTGACTTTATTTTTTATGACAGCATTACTGTTTAATTTATCTTCATTAACACTAGATGTCGGAACGCCAACAATTTTTACAATTTCATTATTTATAAATGGCACTTCGAGTGGATAAACTCTTTGAATTGGACGAATCAGTTCAGAGTTCTTACATTTTAATTTCAAGGTACGAAATTTACCATCTCTACCTGGAAGCAGACGTATTACTTTTCCCAATACAGGCGCTTCTTGGATGGCTCTTCAATCATCACGACCTCACCAACTTTGAAATCATGACCTGGCTTTCCTGGTCGTTTTTGACCAAGATATTCTTTCCTAAAACGTGATCTAAAATCATGGATCAGTTTTCTACGATATTTTATTCTTTTCTGAAACTTGGAGAATTCACTTAAATCTAAATCTACGGTGTCATATGAAGACTTCCCGTTTAAAAACAAACTAGGTGTCAATGGTATTAAATCATTCGGATCTTCCGAGACATAGGTTAATGGACGAGAATTAACCACCGCTTCACAATCACATAGAACAGTTAAAAGTTCTTCATATGTTAAAATTGCCTTACCTAAAGTACGCTTTAGTAATTCTTTAATTACTCTTACTAATCTATCCCACCAACCTCCCCACCAAGCGGCAGTTGGGGGACTGAACTTCCATTTAATAGGTTTAATATCGGTCTCTTTCATTATTTTATCCCAATCTAGATTTTTCAATTCACTATTGGTGCCGACAAAATTAGTTCCGTTATCTGTATATATAGTTTCTGGTCTAGTACGACGTGCAATAAACCGTCTTAAAGAAAGCATGAAACACTCAGTAGACAATGAACTCACTAGCTCTAAAAGTATCGCTCGATAAATGGCACAAGTGTAAAGCACTATCCACACCTTACCTCCATCTCTAGTAAAAAGAGGTCCTGCCAAATCAATACTTGTAATGTCGAACGCGTTAGCATCTTTAACACGATCCGCAGGCAGACTCACAGGTTCACTCATAGGAGAGTTAGAGCTATATCGACAACAGGGCACACACTTCATAACTACTTCCCTGACCGTTTTTCGTGTTTTTCATTATCCAGAATTTCTCACGCAGTATAGACATAAGAATTTGAACCCCAGCGTGGCAATGTTTTAGATGGTAATACTCAATTAATCTTGTGGTTAAAAGGCATTTACTAGGCATCAAAATAGGAGCAATAAAATTTGGATCATCTTTTCTCTCAGTTATTTTAGTTTTAACTCTAATGATTCCCTCATTATCTTTAAAGGCATTTACAATGGGTATTGATTTCAAATTAGGAAACATCTTATCTTGTACTAACCGAATTAACACCCTTTCAGCATTTTCTATATCATCCGACGATAGTTCGGAAATTTTTCTTTCCTCAACATGAACCCTAGAATTATTAATAAATCTTAAAATCCAGCCCATTAAACGAACTATTGAATTGTATTTAGAAAATCGTACAGAGCATACCACGGGACCAATTCCTAAGAAATATTTACATTAACTAATTCAGACTTCCTTTTTTCCAAAATAACATCCTTAGGTTCACAATTAATTTCATTGGCAAGCCACTGTTCCCTATTGTTTCTTAACCATCGAGGTCCCTCCCACCATTTAGAATCTAACATCTTTTGGGGGGGGTACATCCTCGAGATAACAAATCTGCTATATTCATATTACTTGGAACATGCCTCCACGACTGAAATTGGGTAAGTTCTCTTATTTCTTTTACCTGATTGCCCACAAACACGGACCAATTTCCTTGTTCTCTTATCCACCAAAGAGCCACTTCTGAATCAGACCAGTAAATTACCTTTATTCCTGGTAGATTTAAAGCACGTATAATTGAATTTGCAAGTCTAGCTCCGAGGCAACATGACATTAATTCTAATCTAGGAATGGTAAGAGATTTCAAGGGGGCTACTCTAGCCTTAGAACGTAAAAGTGTAACTTTTACATCATTTTCTACAACAGTTCGAACAAACACACATGCACCATATGAGCTTTTAGATGCATCAACAAAAATATGGAGTTCAGAGGTTTCATTTATGGCAATATATCGAGGCACAGTAACTTCTTTTAACAAATACATTTCATTTTCCCATTTCATAAATTTATTAACAATATTTTTAGGTAATTCTGAATCCCAAGGCAGTTCCAACTTCCAAGTTTCTTGCAATAATAATTTGGGAGGCAATGTAGCTGGAGATAACAACCCGTTTGAGTCAAAAACCTTTTGCACTGTTGATAAAATGAACCTTTTCGTAATTTTTGTTTCACACGTTAAGATTTCAAAATTTATATTACATCTCAGGGTATCTTTGTCTAAATTCAATAACATGCCTTAAACTGACGCCTCTCATGTATGCTGAGAAACATATTTACATGCTACATTGCTTTGCCAACTTCGCAAGTTAAAACAGCCTTTTTTGACAATTTTGAAGCTATATCAATAAAATTTTCTTGTTCCTTTACATTGTTTACACCAGATAAACAATTGTCAACATAAAATGAGCATTTTAATTTCTTTACAACATTACAGTATTCAAGAGGTGCGTTATCTAATAGATGTTTTATGGATGCGTTTCATAGGAAAGGGGAAGAATTTAGACCAAAAACAATTCGACAATGCCTATACACAAATTCTCCTTTACTAGGATAAAAGAATCTAAGATAGTCTCTATCTTTTGGATAAACTGATAACATTAAAAACGCTTTCTCTATATCTGCACTTAATCCTATAGGGTAGAGTCTAAACCTATCTAAAATATCGGGTATTCTAAAAGATTTATGCCTTTATATAAGCATTGGTTTAATGAAGGTTTACCATTTTCACAAGCCGACCCGTCAAAACAGGGACGGTACTTTGTGGTTTCACTTTGCAGTTTTATTACAGGTCTATGCGCCAAATAATGACATTTAACCGCTTTCACTTCCTCTTCCGGTACAATTTCAATAATCCCCAAATTTTCCCAGTCATCAAAAACTTTGATACTCTCTGATAAAGCCATTACTTTCAGCCCTTTTGATAACTTTCTCATGTCTAGCCCAAGTTAAACCTTTATTATTAGGTAAATTAACTGGATCACGTTTCCACGGAAGCTGTAACTCATACCTTCCATTAGGAAGAATCGTTAGCTTCTGCTGAAAATCATTTAAAGAGTCTTCATAAGAATTTTGTTTGCTTTCCTCTAGTGTTGGATTATGGGTGAGGTCGATTGCTCTGATTTTAACCACAAATGGTGTGGTTATTCTAGAAATGTCTATAACGGAGATTATGAGCAGACTTTGAGTTATGTATAACTTGACTGCTCAAGCAAAGGCGTGGACTGTATACTTTAAAAATGTTTGCTTATTTGAGGACGGTAGGTACGTCCGCTCCGTGGATGTACTACAAGCATACTGAGGAAATGTAAACAAAGAGGACTACTAGCGCCCTCTGCACATGCGGATCGTAACAGAGTCCCCCGCCATTGAAATGAAATTTCAATACAAATACAATTCACGATACTTACATACAAAATACACAATATTTACAAAGTAAAAGGCATGCATAATATTAAATGCAAATACACAATATTACAGTACTTAAATGAAAAATACACAATACATTTTATGATACTTAAATACGATTGAAGTTAATTTATACACATACAATTACTAATAACAAAATTCATACAGGTAATATACAAAGATTTCCGATTGTCCTTTTTAATATATTTCCGTTTGGCATACGCAGGTTCACCACTCGGACCTTACCATCGGTGCCAGGAAAAATTTCAATTATTCTTCCGGTACTCCATTTCGTACTAGGAAGATTTTCATCTTTGATTAAAACTAAGGTTCCTACAGAAACATTTGTTAAATTTCCACTTGTGACGTTCTTGTAAATTATTCAAATAAGCGCGTTTCCAAAGCTTATATATATGTTGGGTAATTTTTTTTTACCCTTTCCCATCTCGACAACTGATTCTCGTTTATATTAGTTATTTGCGCTTCAACTATGGATGTTGGGGGTCTACCTACTAAGAAGTGTCCAGGGGTCAGTGTTTCGAAATCATCGAAATTTGACGTCAAAGGAGAGAGTGGTCGGGAATTTAGCACAGCCTCAATTTCACAAAGTATTGTGATGAACTCTTCGGGAGTTAAATGTGCGTTCCCCACGACTCTTTTTAAGTGGATTTTAAATGCCTTTACTCCTGCTTCCCATAGCCCTCCATGTTTTGGGGACCTGGGTGGGATAAAGTTCCCCCCACTCTTTTGATTCATTTGTCAAAAATTCTGCTAATGTGTGATTAGGTAAGTTAATCATTTTGAACATTTTTTTAATTTCGGCATTTGCGCAAACAAATGTTTTAGCGTTGTCGGTGGTGATTTTTGCACACTTTCCTCTCCTACCAAAAAATGTTTTAAACTTGCAATGAATGCTTGGGATGTGAGATCTGTCACAAAATCTAAATGAATTGCTTTTGTACATAAACATACATAGACTACTACATAAATTTTATTTAATGCCCCTTTCCTTTGATTTTTAAACTTAATGAAGAATGGGCCTGCAAAATCAACGCCCGTGACATTAAAGGGATAATTCGGTGTTACACGATCTCTCGGTAGGTTAGCCATAATTTGATTCATAGTGATGGGCTTGTTCTTAAAGCAATTCACACATTCATGAATTCTACGACAGTTATTTCTGCCATTGAGTGGCCAGAATTTTTGACGAACAAGATATAAAAGTGAGTGGGGTCCTGCATGCAAATATTTTTTTTATGATAATGGCTCAATATAATATAAGTTAAAACGTTTCTACTAGGTAAAATCATGGGAAATTTAGCTTTCTCATTTAAATTTGAATTGGCAAGTCTGCCTCCTACTCTAATGATGTTGCTCTCATCAAGAAAAACATTAAGTGGAGTTAATTTGCTTTTCATAGGAATAGGCTCACCTGCCAACAATTTGCGCATTTCTTCAATTTGCCCTTTCATGTAATGAGTGGATCTGCCAGTTCTCAGCATGACTTACCTCCTGTGAAGTAAGGGGTCCCTTTATCTTTGTAATTCTGGTTCTGCAGTTGTGTATGAATCTGTAAAGAAAACTTACAACACGAATTAATTTTATATAGTTGTTTGAAATATCATTAATGTTTTCAAATTAATTGTTTTTATTCACTGTCAAGGAAATGTCCTCTTTTGGATTTGAGTTCTTTCTCATTTCCGTTAAATACACCCTTTCTGGGATCGCTTCATCTAGTCCTTTGGTCTGGAAGTCAATTTGACGTAGAAACGAGGATCCATTCCACCACTTGGAGTTGGTTGTAAGAGCGTCTACGCTGATTCCTCTAGTAAGTAGATCTGCTGGGTTGTCCTTGCCGGAACAGTGGAACCACGAGTTAGGATCGGTGAGGGATTGGATTTCGCGAACCCTGTTCGCAACAAAGGGTTTCCATCTATGGCTTGGACCTTTGATCCAATGTAAGGTGACCTGAGAGTCCGTCCAGAAAAAGGCTCTGGTTGAACACTTCTGATCTAGGATTTTCTTGACTTTCTTCGCTAAGCGTGCAGCAAGCAGAGCGCCCATCAGTTCAAATCTAGGCAGGGATAACCTTTTCAGAGGTGCAACACGGCTCTTGGATGTTACAAGATCAACGCTGACTCTGTCCTTGTGCTTGACTCTCAAGAAGGCGGCTGCTCCATATGCTTTTTGACTGGCATCGGAAAAGGTATGGATTTGGACTTCACTTGAATCTCCACTGGAATCGAGGATCTTTCGCGGAATCTTCAACTCTGATAAAAATGGAAGTTCTAACCACCATTGTGACCATACTGCATGAATATCTGGCGGTAGCTCGTCATCCCAGGATAACTTCCGTAGCCAAAGTTCTTGTAATAGGCATTTGAGCCTAATTGTGTAGGGTGACAAGAACCCAACTGGATCGTATATCTTCCCAGCTGATTGAAGCACAATTCTTTTTGTGATGGGTTTTGAAGTGTCCAATTGCAAAAGTCCTTTAACATCAATTGTAAAATAGTCGTGGACAACATCCCATGGTATCCCTAAAACCTTTGACGAAGGGATTTTAGAACTGTCGTCTGGGTGACGAGGATGTGTCTCAAGGCCTTCCTTTTCCCAAGTTCTCATCAATGTTTGATCATTTAAATTCCATTTGCGTAATTTCATGCTGGCATTCTTCATGATTGTTTCAGCATCCTTTGATACTTTTAAGGCTTGGGAGATGTCATCAGCACCACTGATTACGTCATCAACATAGAGACAAGTGTCAAGCATTTCAGTTGCTGCTGGATATTGCTCACGGTAATTCTCGATGTGATGCTTAATTGTTGCGGAGAGCAAGAAGGGGCTTACGTTGACTCCAAACATCACACGCTTAAATCTATACACTTGAAACTTGCAGGGATCTGTTTGATTTGATCTAATGTCTGAAAACAAAAATCTAACTGCATCTCTGTCCTCGTCACGTAATGAGATTTGCAAGAATGCACGTTCTATATCTGCGGTGATAGCAATCGTGTTCAAGCGAAAAGAAATTATCAGGTGGAATATGTTTAGGTTTAAATTCCCACCTGACCATATACAGTCATTAAGAGATGGTTGTCCATCTTCATGGGAACTTGCATCGAAAACAATGCGCATTTTTGTAGTTAGGCTTTCTTGGCGAAAGACCGCTTGGTGCGGTAAATAGAATACTGCTCTATCAGTTGGTTTTCAGTTTCTAGAACCCTTTCAATTATTCCTTGAGATTCATATTCTTTCAAAATTTCGGAATATTGTATGTACAGAGTTGGATCACGAATGAATCTTCTTGTTAAGGATTTAACACGTTTTTCTGCTACGGAAAAATTGTCATTTAACTCTTGTGTATGGCCCTTCCAAGGAAACCCAACTTCATAACAACCACTATTGAAACGTACTGAAGATTTAAAATGTTGCATGGCTTGGTCGTCTGGGTCACAACTAGACTCTGCTTTAACTCCTATTGCTTCTAAATCCCACAATTTTGTTAAATTTCTATCAACCTGATCTTGGATGAAATTGCAAAAATAATAGTTCGATGGTTCGTTTTGTGTGAATGGGACCTGTTACAATGTAACCAAATACGGAGTCCTGCAATATTATTGATTTGTCATGTAATTTTATTTGTTTACTTTTTAATAATTCATAAAATATTTGACCTCCCAGGAGAATATCAATTGGTTTGGGAATATTAAATTCCGCATCTGCATATGTTATATTTTGAGGCAATTTTATTTTTGTTAAATCCAATGGCTGTGTAGGAACGCATCCAGTAATTTTAGGGACTATGAGAAAGTTAAGTTTTCTTTTAAATGAACTTCCGTTTGAGATTTCAGCGGAAATTCTTTTCCTCACTGAAATGCAAGCTCCATTCAAGCCTACAATAGTTGAATTCATAGAGTATTTTTCCAACCCGAGAGGAAATTTGACGCTTCCAAGCTACAAAGGCATTTTTGGCTCCCTGAATCTAGGATCGCGTTCATTACAAGCCAACCAACCCCCTGTCGCACTCTGAACCTTGGAGGTCGAAAGCAAAATGGATTTCTCCCCAACCTCATTGTAAAGACACGTCGCGGTTTGAGGATTTATTACAGTGGCGGGACTCTGGTCATAAATGACCCCTGATGAACTCTGTGGAGAGGGGAGGTTTCTGTTTTGGTGTGGTTCTGATATCGGTCGGGGCACACTTGTTTTGCAAAGAAGAGAATTGTGGTTCGCATTACAAACCCTACGTTTCCTGTTCACTTTTAAACAGTTCTTAATAAGGTGATGGCCTAGACAATTAAAGCATAGGTTTAAGGATCTCACTTTGTTGCTTCTTTCTTGAACAGACATCTCGTGAAACATTTTACACTTAAAATTGGGTGTGTCTCTAAAGGACATAACGGACAGGTTTTTTCATCGCTTTTCATGACAAATGATCTGAATTTTGGAGAATATTCGTTCTTGTTTTTCAACGAAGAATTTCTTTGTACGTTTTCTAAGGCTTGGCTCCTTTTTATTAAAAAGTCTAAAAAATTATCCCACTTAGGCAAATCATTAGAATGTAATTCCATTTCATATTGTTTACGCGATTCATCATCTAGACGTTGAGTTATAACAAAAATTAACATTGATTCACACAAAGCGTTAGGTTCTAATTCTAGTTGTTTTAAGGCTCTAAGATGACTCTGAATTGAATCTATTAAACTTCTGAGGTGAAAAGCAGATTCAAATTTTATTTTGTTAGGATTTAAAAGTTCAGCAATATGACTATTTACAATTAATCTTTTATTTTCGTATCTACCTTCTAAAGCTTCAAATAAAGATGAGTAAGAATCATTTACTGTTTGCAATTGTTTTGCATGGCCTTTCAGGGCAGATTGCAAATAATATAGTTTTTACGAGTCTGATAAACAAGCGTTATCATGAATTAATGATACAAATTGGGATTTAAATTGCAACCAATCAATATACTGTCCCGAAAATTCCGGTAAATTAATGGATGGCAGTTTCACATTGTAATTAGCAAAATCATTTTTCACAGATAATTCAGAGGTATCCACATTAGAAGATTCAAGTAAGGTATTGAGACTCACCTCTAAATTATCTGCGTCCACTTCCATCGTGTCCAAACTGGCCTCGATATCCATGAGCTCTTCATCCGAAAGAACCCTGTAGCTTTCGGTCCGAAGTTTGTCTATTTTTGCTTTCACTTCAGAAAGCGATGCGAGTTTAGTTCTTATTTCTACTTGATTCAATGGTGACTCCACATTTTCCAAGGAGTTTCTAATGCGTGTGATCTGACCGAGCAGATGTGCTTTCCTTCTGTTAAACACTGTGAGTTCTGATAGTTCTTTTAGAGCCATTTTGATTTTTGGCTCGGGCTCGACACCGACCACAAAACTGGGTGAGGTCAATAGCTCTGATTTTAACCACAAATGGTGTGGTTATTCTAGAAATGTCTATAACGGATTATGAGCAGACTTTGAGTTATGTATAACTTGACTGCTCAAGCAAAAGGCGTGGACTGTATACTTTAAAAATGTTTGTTTATTTGAGGATGGTAGGTACGTCCGCTCCGTAGATGTATTACAAGCATACTGACGAAATGTAAACAAAGAGGACTACTAGCGCCCTCTGCACATGCGGGTCGTAACAGATTAGAAATGCCTAAACTTTCGAGACTCCAGAGATCAGTTAATTTAAAATTTCTTACATACATTGAAAGTGTTGTCATAACATTTCTATCAATATGGCATACATCATCCTGCATTCCTATAACTGTATTTCCGAGTTTAGTCTCGACCACACTTAAACCGGAATTTAACTCACAACATTTCTTCATTAAAATGCGACCTAACACATTCGAACCCACTAACAAATCAATTTCTAAATCTTCGCTAAATGAATCTGAAAACTCTATGTTCAGTTCTCTTAAATTATTTAGAATTTGCTCATCTGTTATTTTCGGGACACTGTCGCATATCTTTTCCTCTGAGAGAACTTCTAAACAACAAGAGTAATCTCCATTCAAAGCCGTCAGCTCGATAGAATAAACTCCATGTTTCTTAGGCTTCGTTTGCGTTCCTCCGAACAGGGAGTGAATTATGTTTTCATATCGATGCGGTATTAATCCCAAGTGCGCAATTAATCTTTCACTCACGTGAGAATACTGGCTAGCTGAATCTAAAAGAATCCTTATGCGCCTTTCTCGACCTCGACCTCGCGCAATTACACAGAGAGTCTGCAAATAAATAGTTCGATCTCTGCTACATTGATTAGAAAGAGTAATAGTGGAAGGAGAATTTTTAACACTTAAATGTTTATCAAGTTTTTTACTACACATAATATTATAATGAGATAAAGAGCAGAAATTGCATTTAAGTTTAGATTTTAAGTCACACTGCCTACTGATATGATTTGATTTAGTTAAACATGAATAACAAGCTCCCTTTTTAGACAATATTTTTAACTTCTCATCTAAAGACATTTTCTTTGCTAAAAAACATTTATGGCTGGGATGGGGTTTATCACAAAAATACAAGCAACTTTAATTTCAGTGGATTTGAAACTTACCAGGGCTGCCGCAGTTGCCGGATCTCCACTAATCTCGTTTAGAGGGGTACAAACATATTCCTTTTTACGGGTAACGTTATTCGATGCAAATCCAGTTCTTGATAACACAACATCTCTTCACCCTGCACTTCTTGACGGAGAAAAGTCATTAGATTCTCTAAGGGGAGCGAATGTTCTTTCCGGCAGTGTTGTCGGATAGTTCGTGGTGATTCCTATTCCGTTCCCACGTCATTAGCACTTCTTCGGGCAGGCAGCTCTCAACCAGAGGGGCTAGGAAATCTCCAAACCTTTCCTGCGTTCGTCCTAGGCTCTCCAGGGCTCTCATCTTTCCCTCCAACTCGTCATAGAGTCTTGAAAGGTCCGTTTTTGCTCTACCGGACACAGCATTCTTCATAACCATTGTCAGAAGATCCCGAACATAAATTTGGACAAGTAGATCTCTTCCAAATCGCTCTTTCAATTGGTCCACTGCCTTCGGGTAATTCGCTGCAGTAGCCGGAAAACTAAGAATGAGTCTTTCAGCTTTCGATTTGGGTTCAACTGAAGCCACAAGATACTGCATCTTGTCTTCATCTGGGATGCTCCCGTCGTCATGGATTTTTTGGAACTGACTCCAAAACGAAAGGAACTCCTTCGGGTCTCCGCCGAATTTTCTCCGTTCGAGTTTCGGTAGCTTAAACTTTCTTGGTGTGTCTGGAACTTCAGAAATAACAGTCTCTCCTAACTTCTTATCGATGCGAGGGTAATATTCTAAATATTTTTCACGGTAGCTTTCCGCATCAATGAAATCAGTCTCGAATTCTTCTCCATTATCTTCTAATTGTAGCAAAGTT
Source organism: Trichonephila clavipes (assembly GCA_019973935.1). Taxonomy (NCBI): domain Eukaryota; kingdom Metazoa; phylum Arthropoda; class Arachnida; order Araneae; family Nephilidae; genus Trichonephila; species Trichonephila clavipes. The sequence goes on along the minus strand of BMAU01000692.1, from coordinate 273,346 downwards.
CCAGATACTGCTTCTTGGGCCACTTCTAATATCAAGTATTTGTCTTTCAATTGCACTTGCAGCAACGAAATCTTCTGTAAATCTACTACATCATTCTTTAGCTCACTTTCTATCTTATTTGTGCTTAAGGTAAATGCAGTCCCAAGTACTCGTCTCTGTGCCTTTTGTGCTTTAAAAGATCCATATCTAATTCTATTTATCTACTTTCCAATAACACGTCCTGTCGCGGACGCCAAATGTTACTACTCAAGGTTCTGCAAATAATACTTTACGATGGTTGCTGGAACAAAAATCTTTATTTACAGCACAGCACAGAGACACACAAAAAACCTAGTTTCCAAGGAAAGAGCTACACATATATATACACTTGATTCTACATCTGACATCTTGTGATGTAATCAAGAACCAATCCTTGACCGGCGCGCATGACATGACTTCAATCCTTACGTCATAGTTATGATGCCACGAGCGTGATCAGGGAAAGTACATGAATAAATTAATGGCGTCGCAACAATTATTGTTTTCATTGTTTTTCATGTATGCAAACAAATATAATATAATAATAATAATGCAATGATCAAATAAATTTATTTAATTAGTGATATATCTGTTTCTCACACACACACACAACACACACACAACTTTTTCACTTAGTTTTTGCAAGTCGATCTCAATGTTAAATTTCAGTTTAGAAAAAAGAGATTCGCAGTAACAGAAGAAACGTGATAAAATAATAACAGTTATGGGATTTATTTTTTACAAAAAAAAAACCCTTCTTAAACAAAAAATATTGTTCACAACAGTTGAATTTTGTAAAGTTGTAAAGAATCTCGCGAGTTGGACACCCCTGCGTTAAAATATGTTTTTAAGTCCAATATGCATCAAAAACAAAAAAATTTTTTAAAATTTTAGATCGAATTTTTAAGTAATTTTTGGATTTGTATTAATTTAATTTCACTACAAATATGTATTACATATTATAGCCACATATTTGTTTAATAACTTGAATTCCTTTTTTAAATTTTTTATATATTTATCATATTTTAAAATTTAATATTCAATTATGTGGAAATTGCTTTAATAAGTCCTGATTTTTACAGTGGGCATAAAAAAGTCTTCTTAAATTTATATTCGTTTTTAAAGATATTTATTATATTCAAAGTAATTTAAAATGTCATGAAGCACAAAGAACAAAAAACAATAATATGAAATACAGCAGTCGCATAAAATAATAATATAAAATACAGTAGTCGCATACCATGTGTAACATCTGACATGTTATCGTGGTAAATACGCAATAGTAACTTAAATCCCGAAAAAAGGAATCGGGTCTGATTGGAAATAATTATTTATCGAATAATTATATCTTTAATGAAAATATTATTTAATTCACACAAGAAGTAATGTAATTTTTTGTCAAAAATAATTATTCTCGTTCAATTCGGGGAAGAGTGGAGACAACAGACTCACGATAATTATGATGTAGAACATTAGTGGACAGACTTTTCCATGGTACTGCGGTCCCCTTAGTGATGTAAGTGAGGCGAACAAAAAACAAAAAGTTCTCTACAATATGTATTGTAACTTAATGATAAATATGGAATATGCGCTTCCATACTTAACTACAATAAAAAGATATATTTACACTATTAAAACCACGTTTAAAGAAAGACGCAAGATACAAACATAATAATAATATCAAAAAAGATGTCTTTATTATCAAATTTCCATCTAAAGTTAATTTTCGTAGTTATAGTAAGTAAAAGATTTATTCTGCTTACTTTTTTCCTAATCTTGAATGTATCGATGTATAACTACTAACGGTCAATCTTACAATGGTTTCTAATTGGCAGTTTGTGAGATGGGAACGATATATTTTCTTAATTACATTTATCGATGAAAATTCTGATTTATACATGTGGGTACAGCCAAAGAACGATGTTGAATGCAATGCAACTTTTTTTAAAAATTAGGTTACTTTACATCGTCCATTACATTCCAAAAGCTATTCTTAGATTCTGAGCTACGTGCTTTTAAAATTGTCATTTTGAAGGAAAGCTTCGTTTTCCTCAAGAGATAAAGAGAATGTATAATGTATATTTTTACTTATTTCTTCCACATCAACATCGCCAAATTGGTAACACATCAATGTAGTTAATCATTGGTTCAAATCTAGTAAGTTCTTGAAAACGTTTAAAAAATTCGGAGTGAAGTTTTATTATTTCATCATACAATTTCTCTTTTTTTTTAATGTACTTCCGTTTTTAAACAACTCGTCAGAAGGATTGCTTAGTTTTTTTAGTTCCTTCTTCAAAAACTGAGAAGATAATAGCTTTAACTTGCTTTTGAAAGTATTAAAAGTCCAATCAGTTCCACTTTTAGTAAGTGCGTCTTAGGGCTACGTGAAGGTGGTCACCCCAAAATGTCTCGGTGGTCTAACGGCTGATCGCGAAAGACTGAATGCTCACACCGGATGTAGAATCTAACCGAGGACCTAGTCTGATAGGTCACATGGATAGGAACACACCGTGAATATTCCCAGCGTGACGTCGAAGAAACCACAGAATTATTGCGATTAAAAAAATTAAAGTAATTGAATAAAATAGTAGTGGGCACCTAGGAACTGGAAACTCAACCCGTTCGTAGAGAAAAAAAAGACAAATTGAACACGGCAAATCCCGGTCTCATAGGTACAAATGGAGCGAAACTAGGGCAGAAATAAATAACGAAACTAACTCCCCGGTGGTGGTGGTGGGGAATATCGGTGTGAAGAACGAATGCAGTTAAAACTCAGTACTAAGCAAAGACGTGTGGAATCCCAGAGTATCATCACCCCATCTCACTCGGTTCGTGACATCACTAAATCTTCTAACTCTACAGGATTAACGTGGAGTTTTTAATTATAGCGATGAAGCCCCATCCAGCTCACTACCACAAAACAAATCGGACAAAAAGATGTAGCTCAAAGGGGATAACCTGCGCTTCGTGTTTCGTAGCGGAGACCCGATAATCCTCGGAGAGATGACGAATTAAAAAAAATACTTTGAAAATGTGAAATGGGGGGATAGGATTATTACAATAAAATTATACGTGCAAAAATCTTGTAGGGACATCTATCGAATTGGGCAGGTACGAATGACCGAGGTGGTCTAGGATTCGAGATCTAAAGGAAATAGCCTTGTAGGGGGGTGGAACACCCGAGGAAGTCGATTTTTCGTATATCTCCAAATATCGAGCCCCTAACTCAGTTCCAAAGGGGGAGATATTTTTCCAACCCCATAGGAATTATATGATATGTTGGTGCCCCCTAGGCCTACCAAAAGAAGGCTAAGTGGATAAATGGATGGGTCTTGCCGAGGGAAACCTGAGGTTCAAATCTCAAAGCAGATACTCAAATACATTTCAAGATATTACAGATTACAGATATCTAAATAAAATACAGGAATTGTGAATTGTATGACCTCCTGAGTGAAGGAGCGTAGCTGTCAACACGCTCAGATCCATGTATTCCATCTCGACGAAAACCATATGTGATACATTCTGCATGAGTGTTAATCTTGAACTTTACTTCAGCGTACATGGTGCTGCTGTTTTTCACGGATATGTTTGTAATCTTGATCTTGGCTTCGGCATAACTAGGCATGCTGTAGTTTTCCAGGATTTTTATTTTGATAATTTTCACTCTAATATCTTAACTTGGTAATTTAAATTATTAAGTTTCGTTTTATTGAAGTGTATCGAATGTTATCAATAAATCCAGGAAAAGACCAATTTGAATTCCAGAATTATTTGAACACACACGCGCACTAGTAATATCTGCAGTATTATCATTTTGTTTTAACAAGGAATGACCCTACGAGCAAGAAATTTGGTGAGAATATATAATGGCGGCATAGGGATTGAATGAGCTAGTTACCCGCGGACCGAGAAGCTCGGATGTCGAGCTATTTGCGAAATGCTATCCGGGGAGGCACCTGGGGTGGGGGGTTCGAGTCCTCGTACTTCCAAATCAAACATGTAGTACTATTGATCCCCCAAATATCAACCTCATGTCATCCAAAAAATAACTCCGTATGATTAACATGAGGATTGATATTTTAGTGTGTTAGCCCACCCCTGCCCAAAGCAGTTCATCATTAGTAAAGAAACTATGAAGAGGGGGGAGGGCAGGCCAAGTCGATCAATGCCGACAATTACTCGTCAAATTGAATAAAGCGTGCCTCCCGGTTTCCTGTACCACATTTCCGTCCCTTTTCATGGAATCACTCCCACAAATATCCAGCAACCAACCAAGAGGAAAGATGTTACACATCAATAAAGTAAATCAACCACTTAAAACAGTGCTTCTCAAAGTTTCAATATTCGCGACCCAATGTTTAATCATAATTTTCATCGCCCCCCCATACAATAACAATGCATTGAACTCAATAATACTATACTTTGATGCTAAAACTACGATATGACTTTAACTTCCTAAGTAAATTCGTAAGTGCCACCAGCGTATATAAACATCGCGCTCAGTCAGAAAGTTAATTTCCCCGGACGTATATATACGTCTTTCCGATTTACGATCTTTTCTGTGCACGGCTATCCATAAAATTATTCTGAGCGCTTTGGAATGCAATAAATAGACCCGGACAATGTTGGCGAATGATTTACTTATTTCATATTATTTGCTTCTTTATTCCTACCCGCCCCATTATATCATGTTACCCATTATTATTATGTGTTCCTACGTGGAAAACAATTGACATTGGGAAGCAAATTGCAAAGCTTTTAATCGGAAGTTAAGGGACTAATTATAAACCATACAAATTATCAAGATACGTGTTAATGTTTGTATATAATTTTATATAAAGCAATCCCATGGGGGGTCCCTGGTAATTATTAAACTTGTTCTTATCTTAATAGTGTGAAATAAATTATCAAATGCACTCACATTCTGTAGCACTAGTACATTTATACGTGTAATATACCAGTATAAATGTGCATTTTATTTTTTATTATGTCACAGAATGCATTTTGTTTATTTTCTTTCAATAAATTAACAATTTTTTTAATTCTTGTGTTTTTAACTTTTCATTATGCTCGTGCCGCCTTCGAACAGTTGTCAGCCCCCCCCAAGGGGGCACGCCCCACAGTTTGAGAAATGCTGACTTAAAAAATTGGTCAATTTTTGTTGAATTTCAAAAAACTATTTATCAATGGTATTGGTTCAAATGGTTCTTAATTATAATGTTACGAGATTAGCTAATTAGCATAATTAACATGGCTAGTTATTTTATTAAAGGAAATATTTTATTCACTACAGAATCTAAGTTTTTACCGAATAAAGTAGAGGGCACCACAAGACTCTATGTCCCCGATTTCATTTGAATATGCCCGTAGGTTCAAGAGGTAATTCAGAAAAACTGTTCGAGGGGAGGGGGGGGGGTTCTATACCAAATTATCAACTCACGCAATTTATGAAATTATCGCCTTCCTTTTCTAACTTCTTGTGATATGATTTAACCCAGAGGTCGCTAAAGTGGTAGTCCGTGGACCACTAATTGTCCGAGAGAAAAGCATTGAAGCATATTGAATTCATATCAATACGTGTAAAGTTATAAAAACGCTACTTCATAGAATAACGCCACGGTAAATAAGCTATACTGCTGTAGCTTCATTGTTATATGTAGATAAATGATCCGTGTGCAGCGAAAATTCAGGATAAAAATTTAAGCATGCATCTAAAAGAAAGCATCATCGTTCATTAATCCTTATCAAGATCTCAGTTTAGGCTTTCCATAAAAACTGAATGCCCTTTTATTGAACAGGCGATGGAAATTATGATTCAATTATCCACAACTTATTTATGTAAAAAGGCCTTTTCATATTTCGTGGCTGCTGTCAAAACATCTCAAGCTTGAAGATATCCGATATCAGCTTGAAGTATAAATGCAGTTCTCCGTCTTGCAATACCAACATTAGATTCCAATATCCATAGTCTTGTTTCAATTAAGCAGAAACATCCATCATACTAGGAATGTATAATATTAAAAGTTTGATGTATTTAAACCATTTTTTAATTGATTTGTTCTTACAGTTTTTGTTTATTTTATTATGGTTTATTGATAAAGCTTTCATAATTTGGTTACAATTAATAGGTACATTTTATTTGTTTACATATCACAATTTTTTTATAAATATATTTAACACTTAAAAAATCCTATTAGTGGTACGCGAGATTTAAATTATGAATTTACTGATCCGTGAGGTCAAAAAGTTTGCTGACCACTGATTTAACCAATAATTATTATTTATAAACTAGTAATAGAGCTTAACAGTCTTTAGATATGGTCTTAAATGTTTGTTGAAACATTGAAGAAAAGTGCTTAAAATTTTAGATATAAGGTTTCCAGTACATAATTTTCGTATTTGCTTCAATGGATTATATATTTAACAGTAAGTTTTTTCATTTCTTTTTGATTTTTTTTTAAATCGGAACAAAATTATAAATCATATTGAATGAAAAACTCGAATAAGAGTAGATTAAAAAACTTTTAATCCGTTTATATAATGCTTTTTATGTCTTATATCTTTTAAAGAATCCATTTCACAATCTCGTAAATCAAAAATTTACTAGCAAAATTGTACAAAATTTAAATTTATGCTGATTAAAATAAAAATTATAATTAATTTAAAAAACTAATATATATATATAAAACAAACAAAGTTTAGGAAACAAATTATACATTAAAATGATTAAATACATCAAAAAGCTTTACTTAATGATCATAAAATTATTATAAAAATATTACTAAAATTGTATCTTTATTCTATATTGTGTTACCTTGTTGTTTTTTTTTAAATTTTCCATCCAATTAGAACGTATTTGATTTAAAATCGTAGAAATGATTTTTAATATTGATTTTTTATAAATCGCTCAGAAAGTTTTTTTACAGATTTCCAATGATTGAAAAAAATTAATATTCTTTTAAAATTGTTTTAGAAACATTTTTTATAAAAATCATTTTCTCACAATCATTCTCATCTTCATTTTTTTAAAAAAAATGAGTTCTTAAATATGACTAACAATTTTCTTTCTTTCCAATAATTATGAATTCAGAAGTCATAAACAATGATAAGGATAAAACTAAAAAAAACATACATCAAATCTAGGTTTGATGTCCCAAGACGAAATTGACAAACATCGTTAATATTGCAGTGATGATAAATAACAATTGTTGCAAGAAACGGAAATTAAAATATAGTTCTACTATTCGAAAGTAGCTCATGTGCAGTGTGATAACCAAATTTTCTACAGTCAATCCTTACAATCGAATATCACCTCCGAGATTTATTCTAGAAGTGTGTTAGGCGGGAAATCTCGGTGTCGGCAAGCACCAGTGATTTCCCATTACTAGTTCACTCTAACGCATAATCCCCTCACTGATAGAATCCGTCATCAGAGTTGACCATTGGATGATGCGTACAGAGCGATCGTTGATGGATGCTGACGATTTAAAGTGGTTTACATGGAATGTTAAGTTTTAAAGTACTTAAGAGTTTTTCAAATTGAGGAGGTAAAATGGCCTGTATGGAGTATTTATAACTTAAAATTTGCCCACTTTTTTACTTAGACTCTGGTTAGTTTATAGAATATAAATACCGTTTAAAAAGTGAATAAGTTGTACAGCCATATATCCATATATATATATATATATATATATATATATATATATATATATATATATATATATATGTAATATGAATAAAATAAATGTTACAAAAGAATGTTCTACTAAGATTGAAGAATAACAATTTCCAAGAGTCTGAGATATTGAACAATTAAAATAGTAAAGACCGAGCGAATCATTGGACTAAAATTGATAGCTGTTATGGTTTCTAAAGCTGTCACTGATTTAGGAGAGTGAAATAAGTTTAAGCATCACTTTACGAATCCAACCTTCCTCATCACCAGAAAATTTCGATATAATAGAAAAACAGAACGCTATTGAAAATTAGGCCTATATATATATGTCTATCTACATCTGGATGAATACAAAGCAACACACACACACACACAAATAAAATGAATGTGTATAAATATTGAAAATAGGTTTTTCACAAGAAAGATAATTACTAAAAAAAATTTAAAAATAATTAAAAAGGAAAACAAAGAAAAACTTACATATTTTTATGCCAATCAATAAATTTGTTGAGAAGATATGTCCAATACTCGAAATTCACGCGCTAAAGGACGTTATATATATATAGCAGTAAATAAATTAAAAAGAAGACTAAAAAATCCTAAAACAAAATCAAACCGAAAGAACCAAGAACATGGAACCATTACAAGACAAAACTGATAAATTTAGCTAGAGTGGAAAAAACTATTAGGATTTCCCGAGCTGTCACTGGTTAGGACAGTGAAACACGATTAAACAGTGTTTTGTGAGATCTCAAACTTCCCCTGCTATACATACATATACCTATATACTACTATACTACTACCTACCTACCTATATATATATATATATATATATATATATATATATATATATATATATATATATATATATATATATATATATATATATATGCTTACAGACTTTTTAAACAATTTTTACAAGTTTTATATGTAATATAATTCACCTTAATTTTCTCTTGCGTGCTTTTTAATCCCTAAGAGTCCTGAATCCTCGGGACTTGACGTTTTTTATCAACTTCTAGTTTACTCGTCTAACAGGGTATAGCCATAACTTTATCTCTTCAAAATTAAAGGTTCAGCGTTTTTAAATTAAGAATTATGTAATATACATCATCCAATTATTTAGATCAATCGAAAAATCCTTTATGGAAGTCATATGGTTTTAATAGCTTCCAGTGGTCCATCTGTATAAATAGAGAGATTTCTGAAAAAAACAAAAGCTCTCTGTTTCTTGCAAGCTTCAGGTAAACCGCACGTGCTATAGTATTGCTGTATATTGCTTTATATTCTTTTAATATAAGCAATGATCAGTCTCTAATTTTTTTGAGATTCTAATATTTGAAGCAAAAAGGAACAGAATATTATCATTTTAAAAAAATAGGTTTAATTGCAGAATCGGCCACTGGTTGGCGCGATTTTACTGTTCATTTATTTATTTTGTACATCTCTTGAAATTGATAAGCTTGCCAAGTATGGTAACCAAAGCGATTTCGAGATGTGAAGAAGAAATCATGTCGACTCATTTTTGCGCATGCCCAGTCCGTTTTTTTTCTTTTAATTTATTTAAATAGTTTTGTAAAATTTGGTTCTGTAGTTTTTGTAAAAATGTTATTTTTATTTATTTTTGTAATTTCATTTATTTATTTTGTAAATTCATTTTCTTAAATTTCCTCTTTATTTCTTATTGTTATGCATATTATTTTATTATTATTTTATTCTGGTACATAAAATTAATTTTATATTGGTTAATATTTATGCAGACGATTTTAATTCAATTTCTTCTCATACATTTCCATAGTTTTCGTTCACGTTTGGCGTTAACTCGCATTCTTGCACCTACTTTTTAGTGGAACATTTTGTAGATTTTTCCGCAGCTCGTTTTATGGCTTCATTATTCCTGCGTGGATAAGGTTTTTCAAGGTAAATTTCTTTTTTTTCTCTCATATAAATGTTTGCAGATACTCGCAATGCCCACCAATAATATTAGTTCAGTTGCCAATGTGAATGAATGTATGTTGAAATATGCTGAGTATTCTTAAATGTTTTTTATTATGTGGTTAGAAAAAAAGCTTTGTCAGAACGGGACATAGAAACGGTTTAATTGAATCGTCGTATGCATGTTCGAACTGTGGGAAAGCATGAAATTGAAAGAAATGAATAGTTAAAAAGCAATAAATGATGGTTTTAAAAATAGGTTATTTTAATTTATAAGTTTTAATTAATTAAATTTATTAACTGTAATTAATTTTCCCCTAACGATTTTAAATTTTACAAAGGACTTTCAAGGACTCAACGATTTTCAGCTTGAAAGATTTTTTAAATGATTTTTTGTGATTATTTCACTTTTTCGCCATCTTGAATTTCGCGCTCTTATTATGACTTCTGCAGGAGCTTCTACTCCAAAGGACAACACGCGAGAGCACGCCAATTTGGCGATTTTTTAAAACCATGCTAACCATTGGCCGATTCTGCAATTTCTCATAAAAAACTAAATATTAAAATAACTGACTTATATATACATATATTTTAAATGTTACTATGAAAAATATTTTTTTTATATTTTTAAAGTAAAGCCCCTTTTACAAAAAAATATTTGCAGATAAATTTTTTAGCTAGAATTGATTTCAGACTCAAACACTGTATGTTTCCTGGTGAAGAACTGGAATATGCAGCATTTTATCGAAGAAAAATTAATAGGTTACATGAATTATTGAATTTTCATACAGAATGGCAGCATGAATAAAACTATTAAGTTATCAATATAGAGACATTTATTTTTATGTGTAACAATTCTGTCCGTTATTTATTTGAATCTTATATAGTTTTTAACTTTTATTCGTATCCATTTTCGAATGATTTTTTCTTGAGAGAGTTTTATATTTATATGATATGAAAAGAGTTCTCGATAACAAAAATATTTTCAGCTTGTTGTTATTTATTTAGTCATTATTTGAATTATTGAAGATTTATATAAAATTTATCACATATAATATTTTTTACATTAACATCTTAATACATTAAATTAATTTGCAATAAGATACACGTTAGAGAAATGGTGTTTTAAAATATTTAAAATTCATTAAAGTGATTTGAATGCATGATACTATATTAATAGCATAAGAATGCAATACTTATACATTATAGTGCGATCAGAACTAATATATGTGTATTTTTTCTCGTGCTTCTTTTTTGCTTTGTCATCAAAAATAACTATTCTGTATTGATTAGCATTAAAACTTACAAACTTTGATTATTTGAATAAAAAAGTTTTTAAAAAATTCATAATTGATTTAAATAATAATTGTAACATTTTATTTAAAGAATATTAAAGTAAAATTTTATTTTCTAGTTCAAAATTTTTTGCATATCTGACACAGTTAATTTTTTCCCTATAAAATTACTATTAATGAGATAGATTCATTTAAATTTCTTTCAAACTTAAATTCTTATAGACGTTTTTAAATTTAAAAGAGCTTATTGATAGGAAATGCAATGAATTCGCATCTTTTTCTCTTACGTGTCGCTTTTAAAGATTTTTCTACGTCATTTAATTTTGCTAAACTAGACTACGAGTCAGTGGCGTAACGTACACCCCCCACATCGCAGAGGGTCTAGGATTCTAGGGAACCCAAAGTCTGATTGACGGCAAGTACGTAGTTAACCAATTTATAAAATATTAAACCCAAAACCTGACTTTGCAGTGGGGCCCTAATATTTTCCTTTACGTCACTGTTATGAGTACTATATCTCCGTTAATAAAAATGTAAAACTAACAGTGGCACACACAAGAATTTTTCAAGGAAATGGGTACAGGGCCGAAAGTCCACCATTCTCGTACCATGCTCCAATACACCACCCAACATATTCTTTTGATTTTGTCGATTTTCGGGAACAAAAAAAACAGTAACAAATTAATTATTGAATAAATGATCATCATTACTTATAGTACAATTAATAATTAATAACAAATACTTAACTAAATTTTACGTATTATATGCATAGGATTAGAATTAATCGAAAAAAATCAAGGGCTTTGAGGGGGGTCCGGACTAGAGTCCCCCCACCTTGTGTGCACCACTGAAAACAAATACTGTATATTTCGGCGTCAAATAGAATCAAATAGAATACATTAGACATCAAATAGAGTACATTAGACATCAAATAGAGTACATTATGTAATGTGAATTATACTAATACATTTATTGCAAATTGATAAATATTTTATTTATTATGATGAAATGTAAACTGCTGATTTAATAACTAACTTACGTGTTTTTTTTTTCATTTATGGCTGTTTTTTGTCTGCTTTAATCTGCTTAGATGTAATTTTGAAACAACCAATAATATACTTATTTTTCCGTTTATCAAAAAATCCGAAAGTGTATTGTGTACTTAGTTTTTACTTTTTTTAGTTATTTCTCCCAGCGAAATATATTAAATATTTGCATTGGCATAACGTACACCTACGCATCATGGAGGAAGGGGCAGGATTCTAGGGGACCGAAAGCCCGACTGGCACCAGGTACGTATCCCTTGTAAGATCTGGCTTTGGGCCCAAAACCTGGCTTTGCACGGGGGGCCCTAATTCTATTCGTTACGCCACTGGATATTTAACCAAATGCTAAACAGTACAGTAGGACGTCATTTATCCGAATGTTTATTATCCGGAACGTCAAATATCCAGACAGTTTTTTTTTGTCAACTTCATGTATGCATACGAATACATGTATATGAATACGTTTTCGAAAACAATGCAGTGCTAAACAGTTGTTTCGCGTGAGGCCAAAAATGAGGAAAACCCAAGGTCCGGGATATTTGGGGAATTTCATTTGTGAGATTTATTAAACATCTACGTGGATTTGGTAAACATCTGGAAGGCATGCGGTGCAGAAGACTGTGGATTTCAAATGCTAAATGATGACCTGATTCTGACTTCTGAGCAAGAATTCGACTCTGACGACGATGAAACGGATGAAGTGAAGGACAACAACAACAATGAAAGTAGCAAATGTCCATCAAATGCTGACGTGTTTTCTGCGTTAGAGACAGCTATGGAGTAGTACGAACAACAATCAGAGTGCTGTCCTACTCAACTACTGCTGCTCAAGAGAGTCAGAGACCTTGTAGCAAATAATCGAAGGTGTTCAAATGTATAGCAAAAAATAAGTGATTATTTTCCACAATAAAAGTAAACTTGCGACATTTTACACCTTTTTTGCTTTTTCTTCACGTTCCCGCATGTGATGATTTTCCATATTCGTATACTTTCCGCTTTCATATACTGCATGGATCGCATTCAGTTTTAGGTTATCCATAAAATCGCATATCCGAACGCTGTCCGATCCCAACTGATTCGGATAAACGACGCTCTACTGTATTTAACTAACTTTCAAACCTATTTAAAAGGCATTCAATTTAGAAATTCACCATTTCCAATAGAATAAAAGGAAATTTACTTCAAGTATTTTTTATCTTTCTCAAAAATAAAGCAAAACTGTTTTTCACCTCAAAAACCCCTTGATTTCCCTCTCAATTGCTCCATGCGCTTCATTGATCAGAATTGCTTTCCAGTGTCGTTTCAAATAGTAAATCAGTCAGGTGGCTGGAGAAACGCGATTCCAAATCCCTCCCTACGGATTTATTTGTTAATACCTGAACGCTGTACGAAAACATTTCCGTTTTCACTTCTGATTTAGATTCTTTCGGAGGAGAAAACTTTTTTTCCCACTTAGATTGGAACATCTTCTTAGAAAAGGATTTGCTGATTTCTTAGGGTGTTAGAAGACAGATTGAACGACTCGCGGAATTACTTCTAAGAACGGTTCGTAGCAAATTACTCGTGAAATCTTAGAGTGGTTCTATTTTCTTTCTTTTATTATTTGTGAGTATTTTATTTTTGGAACATAGTGCATTGAGAAGATACATAAGTAAAAGTTGATTTAAAAGTAAAAGTTTATGTTGTATAAAAGAACGTAAACATTTATGTACAAAAAAAAGTGTGTGTGCTTATGAGCACACGATAGAAGTGATAACTTCAAATTTTGTAATGTTATTTCAGGGATTTGTTTGGTGAATAAAAAGTAATGGGATATTAGTATTGTCCTATAAAATTACTTATTCATATGTCTGTACTCATAAAGTAATATTTTTGTGCAAATTATAGATCATATTTGGGAATTAATTGTATTCTAAGAAGGAAACAATAGGTTTATGGTAGCTGAAATATATTATAAATATTTTAGAGAATCACAAAATTTCATTTAAACATCTATAAAAAACACTCCATCAAGCGTTGTTTCGTACTTCATCGGGTTTCATGTGGATCATTTGACATAATTAAATTGAATTTTGATTTTAAAAAATGTACTAAAGATTTTGATTTGTCTTTTAAAAAATCTACTTTAAAATTTCCACTTAAAATCATAAGTAATTTGTTCAGAAGATCCGATCCGGCTTTGTGAATTTTGATTGTAATTTAACAATATTCAATTATATCCATGAATTAATTTAAGCAAAGGGATAGTAAGACAGGTAGTTGATTGGGAAAAGAGGAATCTAGGTTAAAACCTTTAAAAAGGGATTTAATCAGAAAATTTATATCACCTGATCTCTGGCTTATACTAACTCTTTTGTCATTATATGGCAGTTTTGTTCAAATATATCCGGTGCTGCTGCAAGGAAAGTTTTTTTAATTATATTTTGTTTTCTTGTGTTTAAATTATTTAATGTATCTTTTTCTTAATACCTGTATACTTAATTTTGTTATTTTGAATTTTTAATTGTTTTAATTTTCTTTTTGGACTCAAAATATATTTAAGTAACGTGATTAATAGAGCTATTTGTTCATTGCTATTCCGATTCGCTTACAAAAAAAATTATCCTTAAGATCACTGCAATATTTTGCTAATGATAATTATACTATTTACTTAGTTCTATATAAATTTGTCCTTTTTCTACATTTTATGTTTAATTTTAGTGTAGTATTTCTCTTTCTCTCTAAGCCTGTTTTACATTTCCTACATTGTTAGCTTAAACTCTCTCAATGCTTATCTTGATGGAATTTTCAATCGTTAATAAAAGAAATTTTAAAGTGCTCAATTGAGCTGAAATTTTATATACACGATTATTTTGGATGACAATACACTAATTCAATTATAATTAATAAAAATTAATTGATTAAAATTAATTATTCAAAGAATTACAAATACAGGCACGTTGACTTCACTTTTAGCGACCCTTCTGGTGACTTGTGTCAAAACTTGAAAAGGTTTTTTTCTCACATTTTAAACCACACATTTGAGCTGAAATTTTGTGTACACTATTTTTTTGGGTAAAAATACGATAATTTATTTATAATTAATTAAAATTAGTTGACTGAAACTAATTATTTAAAGAATTACAAATACAGCCCCGTTGGTTTCCTTTTTAGAGACCATTTTGGCAACTTGTGGAAAAATTGAAAATGTTTTTTTGTCACGTTTTAAAGCATTCAGTTGAATTAAAATTTTATGTACACGATTGTTTTGGATAACAATACGATAATTTAGTAATAGTTAATAAAAATTACTAACCTCTTAATGTTGTGATTCTGTCATATGTATATACATATTTATATTAATTCTAACTATTTAATAAAAAGTAGCCAAAATAAAATTTTTCTTTTTTGATCTAAGTAGAAACTGGCTTAATTTTTTTTTATATTACTTGTGTGTGTGTGTGTTTAAAAATATGACATTTCATTTTCATACTTCAACTGGGATTAAAAAGAATCCCGCATTCATTTCAGTAGAAATAGGTGGCAGGGGGAGGAAGCCCCACTTAGATCAAAGCTAGGAACTTTACTTTTATGGCGTATTGGTGGGGAAGGGGTGGGCAAAAAACAGCGTCTCAGAATTGCGGGGGGAAATGTCCCTCCTTTCCTTTTTAGGGATGTATTGTCCGAATGAAGGTGAAAAAAGCAGAATAAGCGTTACATTCCCGAGCGTGACATTCATTCAAGTTCACTATCCTATAAATCGCGCCAATACAAGTTATCACTTCAAAAATATATAAGTTTGATAACTTTTTAAAAATTATAATGTACATTTTTGTGATTTGTTAAAGTTATTTTAATACCTTTTTTTCAATTCCTGTTATTAGTTCACCCTCTCCGTATAAATATTTATACGAAGGTTGGGACAAAAGTCATGGCAACTATTTTTTTTTCTTGAAGATACCAGTCTGGTTAGAAAATGTGATAAATTCAGACGAAACTAATGTGAGAACAATGAATAGAACTGAAATATTGTAACACATTAAATGACTACGGTAGTATACAGAGCAATATGACCTTCACGGTGCTAAAAAATGACAACACAGTACACATAAAGTTGACATGACGCCCCTCAATTTAGTGCCCTGCTACTGGCACTACTCACTGCCAATGATGTGAAAGGCATTGAATACCATCAGCCTCAGCATTTGCCGCATCATGTGCGAATCGGATCACCTGTTGGCGCACATCATTAGCAATGTCCTCTCGTGTTGCTAACCGCCTACCACGTATTGCTTCCTTAATCTTGTGAATAAGATCAAAGTCACATGGTGAAATGTCGGGACAGTACGGTGGATGCTCCAATTTTTCCGCCCAATGACCTGTCGTTTCGAACGTTGCTCATCATTGGTTGACACACGTCCTTGCTGAAACTTTCCTACCCACCGCGCTATTGTACGGAATAGTAAGGCATTATTCCCAAGGGCTTCCACTAATTCACTGTGACATTCCATCGCATTTCTCTCTCGGAAAATGGCTATTTTGATCTGAGCGCGTTGCACAACACGGGTTACTTCCATCTCTCACGACACTCACCAACTGACTGATTTCACAGCCCTCGCTGCGCTACTACCATCTGTTGTTCTGCATGCACACTATGCCTGCAGAACTTCCAGACGGCACATATACGTTTGTGATCCTTCACATATCAACAAGAAAAAAAAGTTACTATGACTTTGCCCCAACCCTCGTAATATATATATATATATATATATATATATATATATATATATATATATATATATATCTTGTTCACATTTCAGTCGTTAATGAAATGCTTTTTATTCATCCACTCAAGTTCAAATACAGTTTTTTAAACTTGTTGGGGGGAGGTGATACTTGATGTTAATGTGGTTTTTTTAAAAAAAAAATTATTAATTCACACATTAATTAAATTTTATTAACTAATTATAGTTTAAGAGAGAGATATATTTCATTTCATATTATTCCTCTAGAGAGCAGCACGATTCGGTAAAATAGTTTTTGTTATATTTGTGATGAAGATTTAAATTAACCTAAATAATCATATGGTAGTTAGACGTAAGCATTTCTTTTGCACCGATTTTAAAATAAGATCTTACCTCTTTTCAACCTTTATTTAATAATGTATTTACAAATTTGATGGGGTTAAAAAGTTTTCAATGTTAATTTAAAAGGAGTTTTGTCACTTAATATTGTGATTCTGTTATATGTGTATATACATATTTATATTAATTGTTATTTAACAAAAAGTAACTAAAAAATTTTTTTCTTTGTTCGCCCAAGTAGTAATTGACTGAATTATTATTTTTTTTACATATTACTTGTTATTTAATTTAATGATTAATTTAATAAACTCCACCAAGAAGCGAAAATATTAAACTTCTTTATGAAGTAAAAGAGAAAAATAATGGCAACAATTGCATATAGTTACCTGCCTACTTCGATCGTATTTCAATATGTTGCCTGACTTTATATTATTTTTTTTCTTGTAGCCAAACTTAAAACATTAAGCTTTCGTTTTTAAAGCAAAACATCCTTAACATCCTAATCTCTTGATTTAAAAGGGGCAAGACCTTAATACCTAAGAGAAAATTATATTTATCTTATACGCTTCCATTAATAACACCCTGAATTTATTTCCGCAAAGCCTGCTTTTTGTTGATCCCTAATCAACAATAAAATAAGTTTGCCAAATTTCAGGATTGTAAGTCTAATTGTCCAAATACGGAATTTTTTCTATCCATAAAGCATCATATTCCCTTCAACGCCCATGGGACTCGATTTCTTCAAAATTATTTCCTAGCCGATCCCTCTTAAACAAAAGAAATATGCTTGCCAAATTTCTAGTCTGTAGATCTAATTGTTCTGACACGGTAAATTTTTATAGTGCCTCCGTAACCCTCTTGAAAGTCGATTTCCGAAAAACCCGTTCTTAGCACATCTCTACTTAACAAAAGGAGCATGCCTGCCAAATTCCAAGTCCTACTCCTAATAGTTTTGAAGATTCAGAAATGAGTGAGTAAGTCGCTTTCCTCCTAAATCTTTATAGATTAAAATATGGTAGAACCAAAATAATATGGATCCTATAAAATCGTAGTATGTAATAAGTTTTTGTACCTGTAGAAATATATTTGAATTAAATCGGTGTTTAACATGAATCCATTTATAAATAAATAAAGAACACATATAAGGGAATTAAACATACTACGATAATTCGGTGCCTTTAGTTTGAAATTACTATACCTGAAAAGAAGCATTTTATTTTCAATTATTTGAATATGAATTCAGTAATTTTCCCACAGATATATGGATGTTCAAAATGCCTACGTTTCACTAAACAAACTAAAAGGAATGAGACAGAGACTTGATTCCAACTATTTTATTTAAATTATATAGGTATAAAATGCTCTGCACCCTTCAATTATTGCAGTATTTGTTGTTACTAATCTTATTTGCAAAGCTATAGTCCAAAATTTTAAGACCATGTTTGTCTTCAAACGTGGAAGGAATAAATTTTCATACAGACAAAGATTATTACGAAATTAGTAGTTACAGGCAATTAATAATATGGCACAGTAATTGGAGATTTATTGCAAATACATGAGGGAAAAGTCAACGTTATTTTCATGTAAAGTTATGCATCTACTGCATTCACTCTTCAAAGTTTTAACTAAATTATATTATGACTATTTTGGTGTTTTAAATCATGAAAATATAGAAAACGAACTGCTATTTTGCATAACTACTGTTATGTATTTCGAACGTGCCTTAAAATTTCTGGAATTAAGTACATCTCATGGGTCATTTAGTATACCAAGGATTTCAGATAACAGTACAAATACTTCACACGGTTCCTCCTAAATCAGAACAAAAGGAAATATTTTGTCTAAAATGGGGCTCGATGTAAAATGTTTAGTACCCTGTGTTTTCATTTCATGAAGAAAAGGAGAAAATATTTTTATGTATACTTATAAAGAATTATTTGTATTTGAATTGCTTACAAAAAGCATTTTTATGCTTATAAACTCAATCGCTTTAAAAAAGTTACCTTGTTTGCATTTATTTTCAAATTTAAGATTGCCCCATTTTTTGTATTATAAATCTTGAAAAGCATTTCATTGTCCATTGAAATTTGCTTTTTCATGCAAAAGGACGGATTTAAGCATTATTCTTAGCATTATTTTAAATTTTTCAACTGAAATCGTAAGGGTTACAGAAGCGATAAAATACGGCCTTTTCTGTGAAACATTTCTACAAAGATTCTAAACGTATATTTATTCTTTAAATTTAAGTTTACTTTTTCGAATATTAAGAATCATAAAGCAATATAGTTTTGGGTGATTCAAACCCTTATTCGGTAATTCAAACAAATGGCTCAATAATTCATACAAAGTGTAGCAAAACAAACTTTTTCCCGAAACTATTTCTGAGTTCGGCTATGTTTTATACGTTCTCCTCTCTGATAAATTACTGCAATAAATATATATTTGAGAAAGGAATAAGTGATGAATTGTGTTGTCATTAAGGACTGGTCGGGGCAGTATAAAAAATAAAAATACATCTCATAAATATTAAAACTTTCAACGAATGTACAAAAATAAATATATAAAGAAAATAGACGTTACTTTTCCGCTTCGTAGGGTATTTTATCCTATTATAAGACAATATGCTGTTTATAAATTACTGCTATTTAAGCATTAGTATTAAGATTTTGATTGTATTCAAAAAAATAAAAAAATTATGAAACTCATATATTGATTTAAATATAACAGAACCCCCAATTATATACACTGCTGGCCACCGTAAATGCGACACAAAGAAAGACAAGAGATAGCACCCCAAAATTTATTTTGTAGATAACATGTTGACCAAGTATCACATGATTACATTTATAGACTTCTGGGAAGTGTGGTTCCTGCCAGAATCAGTAGCCAGAGTAGCCGCCATTGTTGGAGATCACCGCTGCCACACGCCTCGGCATTGATTCAAAGAGACTTTGGATGTGTTCTTGGGGTACAGCAAACCCAGCAGCTTCCACACGTTGCCAAAGTTGATCTAGTGTGGCAGCTGGGGGTGTAATTTGTATCAATCGTTGAGCAACCATGAACCACAGGTTTTCTATCGGCGAAAGATCCGGAGAGCGCGCCGGAAAGAGAAGCAATTCAATCTGGTTGTTCATGAAGAACCTTTGGACAATGCGTGCCACGTGTGGTCGCGTATTATCCTATTGAAATATGGCTGTGGCCAAGTCCTGATGGTAAGGAAGGACAACTGGCTCCAACATATCGGACATGTAACGCTGGCTGTTTAAAGTACCGGCAATGCGTACTGGAGGAGTGCGAGAGTGTTATCCAATACCGGCCGTCCCATAATACCCGGTGCAGGACCAGTGTGGCGGTGCATAACGCAGCTATTCAGCATCCTCTCACCACAAATTATCCAGACTTGAATCCGACCGTCGTGGTGTTGCAGACAGATGCATGACTCGTTAGAAAAGACAACTGCATTCTATTCTGCCACCCACATCCTTCTTTCATCGCCCCATTGGCGGTGGAGATGTCTGTGGTTCTGCATCAAGGGTACACCAAGCAATGGACGTCTTGAAGACAGATCGCTCTGCTGTAAACGGTGTCGAATGGTACGCGGAGACACTGAATGATGCGTTACAGACTCAATGTGCTGTGCTATGGTTCGTGATGTGACTGAGCGATCCGTCACAGCCATGCGCGCAATTTGCCTGTCCACACGTGAAGTGGTCACTGAGGTGAATGCGATCGACAACGTCGGTCCATCGTACCCTCCTGCATCCAACGGTCACATATCCGCATTACAGTTGTTTGGTTTGTTTCGTCCAACACGATTACCGATTTCTCTGAAGGATAATCCACAATCTCAATAGGCCACTATCCTTCCTCTGTCGAACTCGGATACTTGATCAAAAGCTGATCGCTGTTTTCTACGCGACATAACTGATCGTTTTTTGAAAAATCCATAAGAAAAACACAATTGCCAAAACTTGAAATCGTCGAAATCTCCAAGCCTTAAATAGCGCTTTGAGGAGGCGCCACAGGCGCGCGTGATGTGTGTCTGCGCTGAAATTCTAATCATTTGCATATCTCACCTTCGCTAATGCATGTTGTAAATTTTATGTTATATGCATGCTTCCTTCAGGGTGTTGTATTTACGGTGGCCATCAGTGTATCTATTTCTGTATATCAATATACCTACATGTGTATCTATATCAATATATCTATATTTGTATATTCATCAATATATCAAATCAATCTATCTATGTCTGTATCTATATCAATATATCAAATCAATCTATCTATGTCTGTATCTATATCAATATATCAAATCAATATATCCATATATGTATCTATATCAATATATCAAATCAATATATCTATATCTGTATCTGTATCTATATCAATATATCAAATCAATATATCTATTCCTATCTCTCTCTCTCTCCCTCTCTCTCTTTATATATATATATATATATATATATATATATATATATATATATATATATATATAAAAAGAGAGAGGGTGTATATATATATATATATATATATACACATTTATATGCAATATATTTATATTGATATGTTTTTTAACTTTGTATGATTATAGAAAGTTTTACGTTGCACAAAAGCTAAATATTTAAATATCATTTTAAAGAAAATTTACTACTGAATTTAATACAAAAACGAAAATTCAAATACTTACAAAGCAAAAAAAATTATGCTGCAATAACAGTCGGTATACATTAGATACTGATGATATCAGTGAGTTCTCAGAGCGTAGTGAGGTTGCCTTTATTCTTTATTACAGCTTTCTATTGATGTTTTATTGATCTGAAAATAGTTTTAAGCTCTTCCTTCGTTATTCCTACATTATAGTATATCCAGACTTGACTCTTGCGCCATTAAACAATACAATCAATCAATCAATCGTTATCACATGATGCCAGGAAAAAATTATATTCTCAATTAGTTCTTTTTTATTTAACGAGTACCTCATTCAGACAAGAGTTTTCAAACGGTGCCACAACTTTTCGATTTCAGAACCATTATGAACAAAAAACTTATAAGATAAATTTAACGTGAATAATCACAAACACACACATACATTTATATATATATATATATATATATATATATATATATATATATATATATATATATATATATATATATATATAAAGAGAGAGAATGAAGTATGCAAGAAATATCAAGATACTTGAAAGGATAAATAATCGAAACACAATATGGTAACCCCAAACAACATAATAAATATATAAAAGGAAGAAAAGAAAAACAATTCTACAAATATACAAAAAGGAGCCTAGCTAGTCAAAATGCAATTTCGGACTTAGGACCGAATAAATGGGGTCAAACTAGTTTGATAGCGCCAACCTTCGCCCTCGGCGACTTGATAGGGAAGAAAACAAATACATAGACACTATATTTAAATTGAAAAATATTATACTGAATAAAACCTCCCAAAAATATGGTTGAGAAGTAAACCAACTTTAAATCTGTATTCCATCATAAAATCTTGTTGAAAAATTAAAAAAAAAGAATTTTGAAACAAATATGGATATAAAGAAAAAAATAAGAAAAAAAGATAAATAAGAAAATAAAGATATAAATAAGAAAAAAAAAATATTATATCCCAAGAATAATGTTTTACTTTTGACGTGGCGGAAAAGCAACTGAAGAACAGAAGTTAAATCTTTCTGGGATTACAAATTTTAAATGTTTATTTTTATGTAGTAATATATATGGTACCGTAAAGGGGTGAAATCCATTATTTCATAGAATAACTAGGTATTTCATGAAATAACGAGACAAGTCAGTTAAAGTGTATAATATTATTGAAACTAACTGAACTAGTTAAGTTAACGCTTTAACTAGTTATTCTATAGTAGGGTTTGCAGCCCCGGGATCCCGGTATTTCTTCCAATCCCAAAATCCCTGGATTAAAAAACCTAATACCGGGATTTAATTTTTGTCAAAATTTTATTTTAAAATTTTTTTCTCATGAAAATTTTTTTAAGAATTTTTAAGAAATTTATATTTTGTTTATAAAATATGTTCATAGATAATTTTTGTGCAATTATAAGTGTTATAAATAAAATTAAAATATACGCAGCTCTCTCATTTCCCGTATGGGAAAAGTGGTTCACTGAAATACTTTCATAATAATATAAGTAACATCCCAACTATAGATTTTGTCACAATTCCTTCTTCAATTAAATGCCTTTAATTAATAGCGGACCTGCTTGAAAGATTTGAGACACTTCAAATCCCATCGCATAACTAAAAGCTTATGCAACTGGATCTTCTACTTCAAATAAGGTAACAGACTTGAAATTGATTCACATTGTGATTCAATGAATGGGTCAATTTATACCCTAAAACCAATAAGTGTAGCAGAAGAACTAGATAAAGCTATCAAAGAGACATAAGCACCAATGTAGTCTGTTAGATTTGAGACATTGTCATCAAAAATTAAAAAAGAATTCTCTCTTTTTTTTTTGAAAATGGAGGTGAGTCGCTTTGAATACCAAAAAAGAATATACTCCTATTTAAAGACGATAACATCTACTAGTATAGAATCCGAACGAGTATGTTCTTAGGCAGGACAATTTGTAACAGTAATAAAAATCTGTTTGAAGGCTGGAATGCTGGACGAGTTATGTTTTTTAATAGCTTATTTACAGAAACACAAGAAATGAAGATTTTTTTTAAATTTCATTATGTACTATTTTTATTTGTTTAAAAAAAATAATATTAAGCAAATTTTTAACTATATATTTTCAATTTTTTATGCAATTTCAACCATGCTAATGCTTAAGCATTTTTAATAAATAATCCAATCCTAATCCGGGATTTGGATAATGTAACCCCGGAATTGAAAATATAGAACGAGATTGCAAACCTTATTCTATATAATAACGATTACTTGATCATTAGAGTATGAGATATGGTCTATGGTTCGAGTTTCAAAGAAGAGGCTCATAAATTCTCGAATAGATGACGAATTAAAAAAAAATAAAATATTAAAATACTTTAAAAACGGGCAACGATGGAGAGTAAATAGGATTATTGCAATGGAATTATATGTGCAGAAAGCTCATAGGGATATCTATGGAATCAGGCAGACACGGATGACCAAGGTGGCCTAGGATTCGAGACAAAGGAAATGACCTTGTAGGGAGTGAAGCATTGGGGGAGGTGAATTCCTCGTATATCTCACGATGTGACGTAAGGCTATCAAACCTCTCTCAGCTCAATTCTGTGGAGGAGGGGGAATTTCTACTGAATCCCATAGGTTTAACATGGGGAAATGATATTTTAGTGCTAAAGCTCTCCCTAGGTCTACTAAATGAGGACAGAGTTTCTATATATATAGGTCTCGATGTGTGTACCCTGTGGTTCAAATCTCAGAGCCGAGACCGAAATAGAAGCCAAGATATTGTCAATTTAAATAAGTTTAAAAAAATTAAAATAGTTTAAAATGATTAAATAAAATAGAAAGAATGTTACTCTATGAGCAAATAAATTGGTTGAAGTATACAATGGATAAAGATGGTTCAAATGAACCAGGTCCGAATGGACTGAGAGGTCCGGTGTCGAGCTATAGGTAAAAAATCTGCCCAGGGGGATACACCTGAAGAGGTGACGTCGCAGGGTTTCGGGATCTGAGCATTAATTTAGTCAATCCCCCAAATATTAACCCCATACCATCAAAAAAGTGGCCCCATAGGAATAACATGGGGATTGATATTTTTGTGTGTAAGCCCTCCCCTGCCCCAAGTAGGTTATCATTAGTAAAGAAACTATGTAGGGGGAGTAGGTCAGATGCTACACATCAAAAATAATTATAAAGCACCATAGATATTGTTTATTTTTGTTCTATTGTTTGTTATTTCATAAAATAGGTATAATATGAAGTATTTCATGTATTAATTACCTTAAGTGAATTGTCTAGTTTTATTTCATGAAATACCTAATTATTCTATGAAATAACTGAATTATACACTTTAACAGTTACACACACACTAAATTACATGCATAATAAAATTTAGTATTTTAAATAATGTATCCTTAGAACACACAGTTTATGATTTCGAAGTAATACCATTTTATATAAATTTATAATTTGAAAAAATCATATTCAGAGACATTCAACATTAAATATTAAACTACTTTTGAATTAAAATTTAATTTTTTATTCTTAAATAACAAAGAACACATTCTATCTGAAAGATAAAAAAAAATCTCAAAGATATTTTACATAAATTTTTACGCAACTAATGATACATTCTTGAATTATTTGTACGCTAAAAATATAGTTGAAAAAGTTTTCATGGATTAGAAAAAAAAACCCTGCTATTTCTGTCAGCACTACATAATCCTCTCCGTGAATCCTCTAAGCAGAATAGTACTGTTAGAACTTTTAGTACTGTTAAATTAATTATGAAACACATTCTGCAGTACTGATACATTTACAAGTGTATTATATCAGTGCAAATGTATATATTATTTTTTAGTATGTCAGAATGAATTTTTGTTTTGCTTCCTTTCAGTAAATTCATAACTTTTTTTGAAAAATAATCTTTTGCTTTCGACTTTTCGATGTACTTGCGCTTCCCTTATGGGGTTATCATGCCCACTTAAGGGGCGCGCACCACAGTTTGAGATGCTCTGACATATGGTCTTGAAATGAGATAAACAGATTCCTTTTATATAGTTTGAAATGAGATAAACAGATTCCTTTTATATAGTAGAGATTTGCTATTAAATGGTTTTCATTAAAATTAACACCTAAGTGACGTTATAGTTAGGTATTGCAATATCGGACTAAAAATCAATACAGGTATTCGGTATTTATTAGATCTTAATACCGGGATACCGGTTTTAATATCGGTAGCAGTGATTTTAGAAAAAGAAAGGAAACACACGTATTTCTATGATTATTTGCCAGTTTTAAATAAGAGAATGTAAATATCACAAAAAATAATGTGCAACTTATAAATTATAACAGCAAGTGCAGAATCACAAAAAAAGTAAAGGAAAATCTTATTTATTTAAATCACAAAAAGAGTGTAAATATCACAATTAAATTTGCGTGTTCTGCGGTTTTCATCATACACTGCTGGACAATTGCTAAGGACGGATCACAAATTGCTATGTAGCATAACATTAAGCGAGACATGAGAGGTCTAGTAGGATATAATATAGTTGCCACACTGTTCAGACATTAGAATAAAAAATATTTATTGTTCTGGAAAGTACAAAAGCCGTAAAAGAAAAAAAATGTTCTTTTGATCGGCGTACAGAGAAATGGAACAATGCATCTAAAAGTCAGCAGGCACCTTAAAGAAAGGTATCAGTACGGGATATGTCAACCGTGGAGTGTGATGCAACATTCCACACGTCGTACCATACTTTGCACAACATTATCCAGCAGCTGTTGAGGCAATTTATCCCATTCCTCTGTGAGTGCACGGATGAGGGTGTTCTTGTTTGTCGGAGGATAGTTTCGACCAGCAACTTGCCTCCCCAAAGCATCCCACACATTTTCAATGGGAATTAGATCTGGAGAACGCGCTGGCCATACGAGACGTTGAATACCCTCGCAGTCTAGACAATCCTGAACAGCGAGTGTTCGATGACATGTTGCGTTGTCGTCCATAAAAACAAATTTATCACCGACAGCACCACGGAAAAGACGAACATGAGGAAGTAGAACTTCATCAATGTATCGTTGGCCCGTCCTAGTCCCATTCGCAACCACATGTAGGCGCGTGCGGCCATTGATCATGATGCCGACCCACACCATGATACTGCATGTTGGATATCGGTCCTTTTCCTGGATATTTTCTGGACGATAAGCAGTACCACTCTCGCGCCAGATCAGTTGGCGTCTACAATCCGATGACAGACTGAACCTACTCTCATCTGAGAATAGTACGCATGTCCAGTCCTGTTCAGTCCAATTGTGATGCTCACGACACCATTGCAAACGGGCAGTAAGGTGTTGTCTGGTCAATGGGACACACACAACAGGTCTGCGTGAGTATAGTCCTCCTCCCCTCAAACGTCTGGCAACAGTTTTTCGGGAGATCTGCTTTCCTGAGGCAGCAAGAAACTGATTTGCCACCTGCTGAGCTGTGGTGCGCCTGTTCCTTTTTGCTGATAGGACGATATATCTGTCTTCTGCAGGCGTCGTACTTATAACACGGCCTCCCCCGTGCCGTCTACTACACATTCCATTAGTTTTAAATGACTGCCACAGCCGTGAAACAACGCTGTGAGCGATGTCGTACTCCCTGGCAACATCTGTTATTTTTCACCCTTCTTCGATCTTTCCAATAATCCCGCCACGCATAAAATCATCTATGTGAAGTCGGGAAGAAATGCCAAAAATTTTAAGTTCGTCTATTAACTCTTTCCTGTAAAACTTTGACTTGAAACAACAACTGTTCACACGCGTCAAAACCTTTAAAGCTCTTATGAACGCTATCACGTGATGAACAGACGTGGAAAAAAATGTGCATACTCGTACTTCTTACTAATATCCCGCACTTATTCTAATTTTCCACATTTTGCTTCCTTTCATTTTGTGGTTGCTATGGATGATAGTGTTATCCGGCCTTAGCAATTGTCCAGCAGTGTATATTTAATGAAACCAAACCGAAGTATCACCAATTGATTTATTTATGTTCTTTAAATTTATTCTTATTTATTATTATCAGTTATTATTTATGAGTATGTGTATAATAAATCTGAAAAAAATATTTTGAACCCTAAAGTATGATATTCGAATACATTGTGAATTACAAACTTACTAATTTAAAAATATAGAGATATTAGGCACTTTCCTCACAACTACAACATTGTTTTCACAGATATGAATATTAGACTCTGAATCCTGCACGTGTGCAGTATTGCTATGAGCCGCAATAGGATAGTTTTGGCCCGCCTTCTTGAAATTCACATAATTTATCACTTGTCTTAAGTGTACGATACAACTTTGTATTCACAGGCTAATTAATTTTACCCGTTAGGGATACATACAAACAAAAACTTATACCGTTTTGCTATGTTGATGATCCCTGAACATATGGTGGAAAAAATTTTAAAAATTTCTGGTAAATACCGAGAAGATGGTATTTAAACTTGTGAATACCGTTATTACAAAATTGTACAAATAGTTCAAAATACCAGTATTTGATATTCCGGTATTGCAATCCCTAGTTATGGTTGATTAAGGGGCGTTATAGAAAATTATTTCCATTTTTAAACTATTAGACTTAATGTTCTTACATTAGGTAGGCATATTTTTTATGGAGTTGAGATTCGCTGCAAAATGGTTTTCTTTTTCATTTCAACCCCTAGTAATATTATAAATAAATAAATTTAAACTCCAGATATTTTGAGATCTCTAAAACCAAAAGAAAAAGCTTTTTATATTTGTTTCCATTGTTGAATTTGTCAGCAAAGCTCCAAACAGATATTAAGCCACCAGTTTCTCTTCCGTTCCCTGCTGGAACAGAACTTTACCTTCATTACATTACTGAAGCGAGACTTCTATGCTTTCAACACTCCGTGCGCTAGAAATCTCCATAGATTACGAGAGAAGTGCAAACACGGATTGAAATAAAACGGTTTCTTTGCATGCTTTCTGTTTTCCTGCTCCTTGAAGAACACTACGAACTGGGCGCCACTCTGTTTACTAGTGAAGGTACGAATTATCAAAATTTCATGAATAATTCAGAAATATATGGAGATTCTTGCTTACTTTACTAAGATTTCTCACTTCTTTTATCTATGCTACAGCTTATAGAGTGACTGAGATTTTTTTCACCCTGGTTTCTGCTTCAATATTCAAATGATATATATTAAGAGATATGGCAACATGAGATGTCAATAAATTTTATTTAAATTCAAAAATGTATTTAAGATAAGCTTTGGTATAGCACAGAAATTCTTACCAACTATTTAAGTGCTAAAACGCTAAAAAATTAATTCAATGAGTGATATATAATAATGTGATTAAACGAATCATTGTGAAAACTCGTATTCTTTCGAACATTTTAACAAATGTATTCTAAGCAAAAAGTATTTAACCTTAAAAGCTTCAGTTACCGTATATTCGTGTTAAATCTTTGAAAAAAGTGAATCAAATTACAACATAAATAATTTGATTTTTTATTATGAATCATATTGCATAATAGTTAAATAAGATTAAGCATCGTTAATATGATACATTTTCAGTTTTTGATGTACAGTGAATGCTTTTTACCCATAAATAATTTTATCGGGAACATAAGTTAGCGAGTCAAACGAAGAAAATTGAATGCACTTTTGTAGCTTAGAAAGCTGTATTGTCTTATAAGTGTATTTCTAAGAAATTAATGAATATGCTGGTGCATATTTTAGTGCACATGTTTACTGAATGACACTTGATGTTAATTAAAATTTTCCGATTAAGTTGAATATAACTAAGTTATAACTTAGTTATAACTAAGTTATAACTAAGTTGAACAATATATATATATATATAGAGAGAGAGAGAGAGAGAGAGAGAGGAAACTAATAATAGGAATTGAAGAAAGGGCCTGATTTGTCTGCATTGTTCTAACAATGCGCACCCGGTTTGGCTAGTTTGGCTTAAAAACTGGTATTCGACGCCCCATTTTGTCATTATTTTAACAATTACATTGTTACAACAACGGAGACGAATCTAAGTTGGCGTTGAAAATCGGTAATTAATTTAATTTAATTTAATTAATTAATTAATATTGGAAAATTTTAATTAACATCAAGTGTCATTCAGTACAAGTTTAAAAAAATGATTGGAACTTGAATGGATGGCTAAAAAGTATTTTATTAGCGATTGAAAATTTGAATCACATAGATATATAAATATATAGAGAGAGCGAGCTAATAGTAGGAATGGAATTAAATTATCTAACTCCTTTAAAATATCCAGTAATAATGCAAGAAATTTGCCTTCATTAGATATCATACGAGTATATTTTAAAGTACAAGTATATGAATACGTATTTATATGTAACGCATTCGTCTTTGTTGAATGTAGTCATGATAAAAGAAAGCCTAAGAAGGTTACAAATAATTCATTTATGTACTTTAAACATAGAAGATAAGAGTGCTCATTTTATGATCTTTCGCTACATGTTCATATCAGGAAGAAATAATTCGCATCCTCTCCTCAAGAGTGCCGAAAACCAAGAGAGAGAGAATTATATCTTTTCTACATTTAAGTAGAGGAAAACGTAACGAAAAAATATACTGCGACTGAGAAAAACATCCCAACACCAACTAGTACCCCTCAGAACTAGTAAATCGGGTTACTTTAAATGAGTGCTGTAAAGGTCGTGAGCGTTATTTGTCTGGGAAATTTGACGTAGTTGGGTTGATGTTATCCAAGAATTCCTTCAAGAAGACATAGAAGATCATTATAAACAGATCTCCGAGTTTGAAGGAGGTCGTTTAATACGGCTACGAAAAGGTGGATTTTTTTTTGTGGTATTGCAAAAAGACTTGGTCGGAATGTATTCACTGTGTATAATTGTTGAGAGCAGTTTTCGAGGGATGGTACTGTCTGAAGATGAACGGGTTCCAGGTGGTCACGTGATACTACTGAGAGGGAAGACAGCTGAATCGTACTGCGTCTGCGACAGAAAAATTCGAGTTGCAGCTGGTACAATGACACAACAAACTGTTTTAAATCCGTTAGTTTGACAGATCTGAGCATGGCGCCAGTAGGGTGTATTCCACTGACTCCCCCAAACCATTGCCATTTGAGTCGCCAGTGTTATCAAGCCAGAGATCATTGGAGAACGGATTGAAGATCTCTTGTCTTTTCGGATGAAATCAGGTTCTACCTTGGTGCCAGTGATGAGTGTGTGTTTGTCAAAAGGATTCCAAGGGAACGCCTGCAACCAAACTGTCTGAAGCCTAGACCCACTGAACCTACACCTTGGGTCATTGTCTGGGGAGAAATTTCCTATGACAGCAGGAAAACATTCTCGTGGTTATCCCAAACACACTGACTGCAGATTTGTATGCCAGTCTGATAATCCAACTAATAATACTGCCGTTCATGAATAGCATTTAAGGAGCATTTTTCCTTCGCTCGCTGGACAACTCTCACTCTCACACCGCTGTTGTACCACAACGGGTTCTACAAAGTATTGTGACGGATCTTTACGGAACCTTCACACTAATCCTCTTGGGGAATCTGTAGGCTAGCATTCGCATTAATTCATAGCCATCCTTCTCAAGAAGAAACCCTGATATGCAGATTAGTTAGAGTATATAAAGTTAGTGTTTTGTATTTGTAAGGGAGAAGAAGTGGAGAACTTATTGCGGCGTTACGAAGGTGAGATAATTGATTTTCTCAACTTGAGTTAAGAATGATGTTTGCCACTATACTAAATTAGTGGATTGGGAATTTATAGTCTAAGATAGATTAGGTTAAATTAAACTGATTACTTCCTCTTGTTCACTAAGGGTTTATTGCTTTCTTTAAATCACTCCTAATGCATCCTCTTGTGGTTTAACCTTGTGGTTGATTAGTATGCTTGAATAATAATAAATAATAGTTATTATGGAAATTTCTGGTCATTCTTTGCTTCCTTTCACACCCTTAGGTAGGCGGAACGGTGAGTGAGTAACTTCAGGGGGATGTCGCTCACAGCATAACAGGTTACCATGTTAGCTTGGTCTCCTAAATCACCAGATCTGTCTCAAATTGTGCATGTATAGGATATGATTGGATGGCAACTCTATCGTCACCCACCGTCAAAGCTGACCATCCCAGTATGGACACAACAAGTACAACAAGACTCCATACCACAAATTGACATTCGGGACCAGTATGTCCCAATGCAAGCACGCTTGAAGAATTACATACAAAAATTCTGGAGATTACACCGCATATTAATGCGACATTTCACATATGAAATGAATTTTTTTAGCTTAAATTAATCTGTGGTCTTGAAAATTTACTCAATTAAATATGTCGTCTAGGCACAATTGCATTATCCAAATTAATTATTCTAAAACAGTTTTTCCTGGGACATTTTTCCGTCATTGCGTAATTTCGTGTTAAGTGAGAAAAGGGAAATATTAGTTACTTTTAGAAATTACGTTAGTATTTTAGGGGAATTTTAACCCCTCAGCAAGTACGTGTAATTTATCAAGGTACTTCTTTACTAGAAATAGCCAATACATGTATCAAAATATAGGTTTAAATTCTTTAATGATAAGTGAAATGAATCTCGCATTTCAAAAAAGGTTTCCATAATTTCAAAATAGATTAAAAATATATATAAAACTAGAATTTTAAATAAAAATTATGATCAGTTATTACACTCACATACACGCGCACAGACATATTCATGCATATGTTTATATACACTCATGGACAAAAAAAATAGCTCACCAAGAAATAATTGTGAGATCGTAACGAAGCACGTGGCAAGAAGGTATATGTTGGGAAGATATGCAAAAGATTAGAAATGCAGTGTGATTGCGCATTACCTATAGCCAGTAAAAGTCGTTTAACGTCGTTTTCTGTGGAGTATAAAAAAGGTAACCAAAGCTTGCTTCAGTGGGCTAAATCGTTTACAAAGAAAAAGCTGAGGTAGACAAACCATTACGGTGATTTCGAAGATAATATGAGCAGTTTTGCAGTTCGAGAGGGGGAGAATCATCGGCATGATGAAAGCTGGGAGGTTAACTAGGCGAGTACTTCGTCAATTAAGCTGCTCTGATTGTGTTGTGAGAAGGTGTTTGGACCATTGGATCTGAGAGATGTCATTTACACGAAGAACAGGCTCAGGATGAACAGACTCAGTCGTCTAGAAGACCGCTACATCATAAGAAATGCTCGCGTACAGCCAATCTGCTTCATTAGCTGTCATCCAGACACAGGTAGCCCCTTTATTAGGAGCCCAAGTGTCTTCTCGAACCATACGAAGGCCCCTGGATGAAGGAATTTAGGATCGTGGCGCCCATTACGCGTGCAGCCTTTGACGCAGACCCATCGATGCCTCAGTTTGGAGTGGTGCCACGCATGAGGAAACTGGACTGCAGAGGAATGGAACTAAATCGACTTTAGCGATGAATCCAGATTCAATCTTGGCAGTGATGACAATCGTATGTAGAGACCCCGTGGTAAACACCTCAAACCTGCCTTTGATTTACAGCGACACACCGCTCCCACATCTTTTGTGATGGCATAGGGTGGCATTGCCTACAATATACGGTCAACCTTAGCATTGATACGTAGCACCATGACAGCCCAGCGGTTTATCCATGACATTCTGCGACCAAATGTGTTGCCACTCATGCAACAGCTCCCAGGAGCCATTTTTCAGCAAGACTATGCTCGACCTCACGCGGCAAGAGTGTGAAAAGACAGTCTTCGCACTATTACTATCCTTCTTTGACCTACCCGATCCCCAGATTTGTCTCCAATTGAGCATATCTGGGATCATTTGTGACAGTGAGTTGGACATTCCACGACTTTAAACGAACTAGAGGCAAGGTTACAGCAAATATGGAACGAATTGTCTCAAGACATCATATGAAACTTGTATGTCTCAATGCCCGATCGTATCGCATCGTGCATTCGTGCTAGAGGGGGTTCAACAGAGTATTAAATCATCCGTTCTTTTGCATTTTCTCTGAAATAAATGATCCTTTTTCTTTAAATTTTTAAGCATTTACTTATATTAAAGTAGTTATTACGTATGTAAAATATATTTTCATTTTGACGACTCCTTCTTGGTGCGCTAACTTTTTTATTGTCTATGAGTGCATTTAAAATTAATTTAACAGTGCTTAGTTAAAAAGTAATTCAATATTTACCAGTCATCCCGTAGGCTTGTCATATTTAAATTAATATACACAAATTAACACTTATCTTGATAATTTGTACAGTTTATATTTAATTCCTAAACTGACAGTTAAAAGTTTCGGTATTTCTTCCCCAATGCCATCGTTTTCTACGTAGGCACGCATATGTGTTGTGTTGGGGGGGGGGCGACAAATAAATAAGAAAATCCTTTGCGCAAACACTGTCAAGGTCATTTTATTGCATTAAAGTTCTCGGAATAATTGCAAGGATAGCAGTGCAAACGGGAGATTATACTTCGGAAAGGCGTTTGGGGCAATGTACGCTTTGGCAGAACGAGACGTTTATGCACGGCTGTAGCACTGGAGAGGTTAAAGTCGTATTGCAGTTTTAGCCTGAAAGTATTGTATTATATTCAATTCAATATATTGATATCGCATCCTTGAGGGGGGCGATGGAAACTATGGTCGAATATTGGGTCGCCAATATTACACTGCCTAACATATCTATTTTCCGAGGGTTTATTTTAGAAAAAAATTTGTGTTAAATGCTCATTTCAAGTGGGCTCAATGTTCTTGAAAAAAGTAATGGTGATAATGCACGATTATATATATATTCAGTGGAATATATTTGTAGTACGCAGGGAATAGATTGAAATGTTTTATGATAAAATCAGCATTGATCAGATATCTATGGAATTCATTTTTTTTTAAAAAACAGGTTTTACTATTCTTTTTTTAGAAGATATCTATATTTTCCCCCGAGAAATCATCCAAAATTATTATATGTGATGGGTCCTATGCGATAACATCTTTATAAAATCAAATTCATTTTCGATATGAGGAGATCACGTTAGACATCTTTGTGATTTATTTGTGAATTATATCACGTCTGAATCCCTTTAACATGCAAAAATATACCACCACAATCCCTTTCATGTTTCTATCACATGGACTTTTATTTCCATAACTGTGTTATTTTCCTTATATTTCCGCTCTATTCCAGTCTACACTAAAAACTCTCAGATGTCCCTTGAATGAATGATATCTTGAATAAATTATAGAAATAGAGTAGAATATTTTCGTCTATTTTTCGAAATTTATTATCCCGCAGTAAATTTATTATAACGATTTACGTAAGATTAAGATATCTCTGACTATACTCAGAACCATACTTTTGTAAAAGCGCAAAGCTGAATAACTTTTTGACATTTGGTATCACCAGAATTATAATACACATATTGATTTCTTAAAAAATATTATTTCCAAAAAAAGTAGATTAAATACAATTTTTAACAAAAAAAGTGTCTGTGCTTATGAGCCCATGATAGAAGTGATAACTTCAAATTTTATAATGTTATTTCAAGGTTTAGTTAGGTGAATAAAAAACAAGAAAATGTTAGGGTTGTTCAATAAAATTATTTATTTATATGTCTGCACTCATAAAGTAATATTTTTGTGTGAAATATACAATAATATTCGGGAATTAATTGTATTCTAAGAAGGAAACAATAGGCTTATGGTAGCTGAAGTAGGTTATATATATTTTAGATTCAAAAATTTATTTAAATATCTATAAAAAAAACTCCATCAAGCGTTGTTCCGTACTTCATTGTGCTTCATTTGAATCATTTGACATAATTAAGTTGAATTTTGATTTAAAAAAATCTACTAAAGGTTTTGATTTATCTTTTAAAAACTCTATTTAAAAATTTCCATTTAAAATCATAAGTAATTTGTTCAGAAGACCCCATCCGGCCTTGTGAATTTTGGCTGTAGT
The DNA here is from genome assembly GCA_019973935.1 of Trichonephila clavipes. NCBI lineage: Eukaryota > Metazoa > Arthropoda > Arachnida > Araneae > Nephilidae > Trichonephila > Trichonephila clavipes. The sequence continues at coordinate 237,674 of BMAU01000692.1, read as the reverse complement.
CTAAGAATATTCAATTCTATCCATGAATTAATTTAAGCAAAGGGATACTAAGACAGGTAGTTGATTGGGTAAGATAGGAATCTAGGTCAAAACCATTAAAATGGGTTAATCAGAAGATTTATATCACATAATCTCTGGCTTATACTTACTGTTTTGTCATTGTATGTGAGTAGTACAAATATATCCGGTGCTGCTGCAAGGAAAGTTTTCTTAATTATATTTTTTCTTGTATTTAAATTATTTAATGTAAAATTTCCTTAATACCTGTATACTTAATTTTATTAGTTTAAATTTTTAATTGTTTTAATATTCTTTTTAGACTCAAAGTATATTTAAGTAATGTGAATAATAGAATTATTTGTTCATTGTGTGTGTGTGTGTGTGCTATTCCGATTCGCTTACAAAAATAGATTATTTTTCTTAAATTCACTGCAATATTCCTAATGATAATAGTAGTTCTATAAAATTTGAAATTTTTCTACATTTTATGTTTAATTTTAGTTTAAGATTTCTTTTTCTCTCTAAGACTATTTTTGAAAAATATTACGTTTCATTTTTATGCTTCAACTAGGATTAAAAATAATTCCGCATTCATTCCCCTAGAACAGGGGTGTCCAACAAGCGGCACGGGGGCCACATGTGGGCCGTCTTGAATAATTTTTCGGACTATTAAACTCTTTACAACTTTACAAAATTCGACTATTTTGTAGAATATTTATTGTTTAAAAGAGATTTTTTTTGTAAAAAATAAATCCCATAACTGTTACTATATTATCAAGCTCCTTCTGCTATTGCGAATATCTTCGTTTTTTCTAAATTGAAATTTATCAAACATAAATCGAGTTCAAACTTAACGCACGAAAATCTGCAATATCAATTACGATAAACAAATACACATGCATGGATATCGACTTGCAAAAACTAAGTGAAAGAGTTGAGAACAGATATCTCATTAATTAAATAAATTAAACATTATTTGACCATTTGTGGGAACCCCCCTGGGTTCCACCCTGGACAATAAGATTAATTTGAGGCAAAGAATGACCAGACGCTATTTGCATAATAATAACTTATATTTATTCACTTGTGATTCAAATATCAAATACTCTAATGACAAATAGTATCTATATGTCTACGTCAAACAAAAGGGACTTACTTTTAATATTAAATTAAATTACGAAATATGAAATTAATCAATAACTACGCACAATATCAAAAGGGTTTACCGGAATAGGAGGTCTATACAAGCAACTTGAATTAGTAGCTTTCATTAGCTTAAACTAAGTTTATTAAACTAACACTGGTGGTAAGCGGTATTGTACTAGAAAATATAATCTGGTAGTATTTATGATCTCGTCAGGTATATTAACCTCCTAAAGTTCCTTCTCTGAATACTCACAGCAATGCTCCACTATCGTAATCCAATTGAATCCTATAAACTTTGTCTCACTACTGCTGCTAGCTCAGTAGCCTTCTTCTTCGCTAACTTACAACGCTCTCCTTAAATACCCTATCTACTTTACATATCCCATTTTCTCCTTTTAGAGTTGATTGGAAGTATACGCGAATTTACAATCCCCAAAGACCCCTAAGAATATTAGTGGAAAGGTGCCGTACAGATTCGTCCCACATTGCATTTTTATTATTATACTATCTATGTTTGTATACATGAAAAACAATGAAAACAATGATAATATATCAGTCCGTTTTAAATTTTTACCCCAACAAATGTTTGTAATGGATCCAAATCTAATATTAAGATATAATTTTTTATATGCGGCCCACGGGATTGTAAAGATTTTCCGAAGTGGCCCGCGAGGTCATTTGCGTTGGCCACGCCTGCCCTAGAAAAAGGTGAGGGTGGGGGTTACATTCCTGAGCGCAACGTTCATTCAAATTCACTCTCCGGCAAATCGCGCCAATAGAAGTTATCACTTCAAAAATTAAGGAAAATATGACATACACTCATGGACAAAAAAATTAGTGCATCAAGAAATAATTCCGGGATCGTAACGAAACCTTGCATGCAAGTACATGCCGGAAAAATATGCAAATGATTAGAAATGCAGCGTGTTTGCGCATTACGTATAGCCGGTAGATGGCATTTAATGTCGTTCTCCGTGGAGTATAAAACAGGTAACTAAAGCTTGTTTGAGTGTGCTGATTCGTTATAAAGGAAGAGCTGAGGTAGACATGCCATTACGACGTTTCCGAAGATAGTATGAGCGGAGTTGTCGCAGTTTGAGAGGGGGAGAATCACCCCCATGATAGAAGTCGGGTGGTCCGCTAGGCGAGTAGTTCGTCGATTAGACCGCTCTGATTGTGTTGTGAGGAGGTATAGGACCAATGGATCCGAGAGATGTCATTTACCTGAAGACCATGCTCATACTGAGCCCGACAGAACAGTTGTCAAGAAGACTGCCACATCGCTGCTGCATCAACCCCCATACAGGCAAAGGTAACGCCTTCATCAGGGGCCCCTGTGTCTTCTCCAATCATACAAAGGCGCCTGGCTGAAGGACATTTGGGATCGGGGCACCCATTACATGTGCTGCCCTTGACGCCCACCCATCGAGACCTCTGTTTGGAGTGGTGTCACGCAAGAAGAAACTGGACTGCAGCGAAATGGAACCAGGTCGTCAGTAGCGACGAATCCAGATTCAATCTCAGCAGTGAAGACAATAATTTTCGTATGTGGAGTCCCTGTGATGAACACCGCAATTATGCCTTTGCTTTACAGCGGCACACCGCTCCCACTGCTGGTATGATGGTATGGGGTAAAATTGCTTACAATACACGGTCACCTAATATTGATCCGTGGTACCATGGCATCCTGCAACCCCATGTGTTTACACTCATGCAACTGCTCCCAGGAGCCCTTTTTCAACAAAAGAGTGCTCAATCTCACACGGCAAGGGTGTCATAAGACTGTCTCCATACGGTTACTACCCTTCCTTGGCCTGCCAAAGCCCCAGATTTTTCTCCAATCGGACATAGCTGGGATCATTTGGAACGACGAGTTGGGCATCCCACGAGTTTAAACGAACTAGAGGCAAGGTTACAGCAAATATGGAACGAAATGTCTCAAGTCATTATACAGAATTTTTGTGTCTCAATGCATGATTGTGTCGCATCTTGCATTCACGGTAGAGGGGGTTCACCAGTGTATTAAATCCTTTGTTCTTTTGAATTTTTCTGTGAAATAAAGGATCCTTTTTCTTTGATTTTCTAATCATTTATTTATATTAAAGCAGTCATTATGTACGTAAAATTTCGTTTTATTTTGACGACTTCTTCTTGGTGCGCTATTTTTTCCCATGAGTGTATTTTCCGGTGTATTATCCTTTTATGGAAAATGGTTCGATAATAATAATATTCTCCTATAATACACTGCTATGACAATAAAACACTTGGATTTGTCTCAAAAATTAGGTTCATTAGAAAAATGTACACATACCCTTTAACATATTCCCCTTCCCTATCAATACATTGCTGCATACGTGCTTGCCACCGCAAGCAATGCTGAGGGTCATTAGGTATCACTTTGTTTAGTAAATTTTCCGTTTTTGTCTTCACCTCATTTACAGATTGAAAATGTGCTTCCTTAAATGCATTTTTCACTTTAAGAGACAGGTAGAAATGGTATGGGGGAGATCTTGTGACTTCGGTGGATGCTCAAGCACATTAAGGCGTTTGGCTGCCGAGAACTCTCTTACAGAAGTGCATCGGGGCGTTGACTTGATCAAGTTTTTCGGTACCAGTTTTGCGCAAGCTTTCAACATATGCAAGTTCATGAACAAAACTTTTCATATTGTTTCAGTGTCAATGCTTATAATACCTGATGTAATCCGAGCACTCAAATGTTGGTCTTTTCGCACAATTCCATTAATTGTTTCAAAAGTTTTCATCAGTTCTTGAACACACAGATCGACCAGAACTTTCATCATCTTCAGGAACCTGTCGATATTGCGAAAATCGTTTGTGCACGTCAAATGCAGTTATTTTTAAACACTTCGTTTAACCTTTGAAAACATTAAGCAGGAGTTTGTTTTTAATGTCACGAGGAATTTGAAATGTATGCGCAAATCGATTTTTAAGTTTATCATGATCATGGCACTTCGACATAGATGTGTCTTACTAGAAAAAGGATGAAAAACAAACTCAACTACATAGAGCACTGCTTCTAAAACTTTGAATGTTTACGACCCAATTTCCAGCCATAACTTTCATCACTCCCACCTCTGTGCAATTGTGCAATTGCAAGAAATTATGACGTCAAACGATATTAATTATAAACTATACAAATAATCAAGATAAATATTAAATCTATATATACACTCAGGAACATTGAAAATAGCGACTCAAGAAGAAAGCATCGGATTGAAATGAAATTTAATACACATAATGACACAGATGAGAGATTCACTTGATCTAAAAAACAAGACAATTAAACGAATGCAGGGTGCGCAACGACACAAATTCTGGGCAACTTCAATAGCGCATTGGACCACCTCCAGCTACAATGCATGCGCCACACGGACCAGCATTGAGTTGATTAGACACCTTATATTATCCTGAGGCAGATGAGCCCACAAATCTTGAACAGCCAACTCTAAATAATGTACAGAGTGACACGATGGCATCTGCAGTTTTAGCTGATCCCACACGTGCTCTACAGGGGAGAAATCGGGGGAGCGGGCCGGCCTTGGAAGAGTCTGAAAATGACGTAGGAAGTCTTGAGAAACTCTTGCTGTATGCGGACTAGCATTGTCTGGCTGGAAAATTGCCCCTGGGAGACCATTTAGGAAAGGTTCTACATGGGGTCGAAGAACATCATCAACTGAACGTTGGCACGTTAAGGTTCCACGCATCAAAATTAAAGTGGACTGGCTATCATAGGCTATGGCACCCCCAGACCATTACACCAGCTGTGCTGGCCGTGTGACGTAGAACAGTGTGGGGGGAATTGTACCACTCACCAGGGCACCTCCACACCCATCTGTTCCCCAAACAAACTGGAATTCATCACTAAACACAACCATTTGCCAATCTGTGACATTCCACATTGATCTGGCTTGGAACCACTGTAGACGCAGTTGCCGATGTTCAGGTGTTAAAGAGAGTGCACTGAAAGGGCGCTTGGATTTAAGATTTGCTTCTGCAAGGTGTCTGGAAATTGTTTGTGGAACAATTGCTACGCCTACGTCTGCTCGTATAGGTGAACGAGTCACTGTGGGGACCACAAGTGCTTGCCACACGAACCTTCGATCTTCTCTCCTCGTGATCTTCCTGGTCGCTCCAGACCCGGTTTTCCACGCGTGGGTACCTTCTCGTGTCCACTGCTCCCAACAATTTCTAACGGCGACCTCTGAACGATCTACCTGGCCAGCAACACGGCATGTCGACCAGCCTGCTGTTTTCATCCTGATGATCAGGTCTTTCTCAAACTCGCTTAACTGTGAGAAATGTCTTCTAGCACGCGTTTACTTGGCATATTTCGCTTACCAAAGTCTCCCTACAATCGGCGGTTAATCGTCACGTTTATGAAGTGGCTTATATAGCACCCTCTTCCTGATTGTAGCGCCACCTTGGCGTGTATGAGAATGCGTATTGGCACAAAACTTGTGGATCATTTACATATCACATTACGCTGTACTTATTTGCAAAGTTTCGCGATTGTACTTAGCTTCCTTCTTGGGTCGCTATTTTCAATGTTCCTGAGTGTATATATACAGGAAAAAAGCGACTCACTCACTCACTGACTAATCACGATATCTCCTGAACTTTTAAACCTACAGATTTGAAATTTGGTAAGAAGGTTCCCTTAATGGAGTAGACATCAGCTATGCACGGATTTTACAAAGATAGAAACCCAAGGGACGTTACAAAGGTTTAAGGGGCGTTATGGATAATTATTTCCATTATTTAACAATTAGATGTACAGCCTTGAAACTTGGTATACAGATTTCTTTCATGTGATTTAGAGATTCCCCACATAATGACATTTACGAAATTCGAATTCCAAGGGGCGTTATACATAATTATTTTCATTTTTAAACTATTAGACGTACAGTATGAAAATTTGGAAGCGGATTCCTTTCATAGAGTAGAGATACGCTACAGAATGCATTTTGTCAAAATCGACCTCCAAGTGGCGTTGTAGAGAATTAAAGGGATGTCGTAGGCAATTAACTCCTTTTTTAAAGTATTAGACGTAAAATCTTGAAATTGAGTAAGAAGATTCCATTCATTGAGTAGAGATCTGCTATAAGATGGGTTTTGTGAAAATCTCTCCCTAAGTGGCGTTGCGGGGGCTTAACGGGTGTTATAGATAATTATTTCCATTTTTAAACTATTAGACGTACAGTCTTAAAATTTGGTATATATAAGCGGATTCCTTTCATGGTGTAGAGATCCGCTACAAAACTGTTTTGGGGGAAATTGATCCCCAAGGGTCACTGATGGGGATTAAGGGGCGTATATATATAATAGATAAATATTTCCACTTTTCAACTACTAGACCCACCTGCTTGAAAATTAGAAGGTATGTTCCGTTCATGGAATAGAGTTATTCTTACAAAGAGTTTTGTGGAAATAGACCCCAAAGAAGAAGGGTTGCGATATGTTAAATCGTGTTATAGAAAAATTCCTGCTTTTTGAATTTAACAGATTTACTTGAAATTTGTTGAGCACGTTTCTTTAGTTGAATAGAGTTCCACAAAGAATGGATTTTACGGAAATCAACTCCAGAGGGAAGCGGAGAGAGTTATTGGGGCGTATTGTTAAATAAAATTCTCGTTTTCGAACGGATATGACAATAATAATAAAATTTTGTTTGCATGCTTCTTTTGTTGAATTGGAATACTCTAAGAATGACTCTCAACGAGGTATTGATGATAAAAATTCAGTTTTGGCTCTGTTAGATTTAGACTTGAAATTTAGCACGCATGTTTATTTTATGGAGTAGAGATCCACTGAAAGTTGCTTTAGCAGAAATCCACTTGATTATTAGGTTAAGTGAGCGGAAAAAATCTTTCTACTTCTATTTTAGATATAAATAGAAATTAGCTATTATAATTTATGTCATTTTTAAATCAAGAGGCGAGAGTTAAAGCTATAAATATATTTTTCAATACAATCGAATTTTTAATGCTAGATATCTATAATTTATGTATATGTAAACAGTATACATTTATGCAACATTGTGAAACATACAGTGAAGCGGATGGGTAACGGCTATTTTGTAAATGACAAGCTCATGGAAGTCACTTGTAATTCTTTGGAAAATATTTATTTTTTTATTAAAAATTAAATTTAAATAAGTTTTCACTGTGTAAAAGCATTTGTAAAACAAATTTTCATGTATATGCTAATTCCAGTGAAACTAACTATCTAAAGAAAAATTCATTTATATACTTTTGCAAATTGATGGTTGCAAACGTAGTCAGATACCTTAAATATGTGAAATATTTCATAAAAATATTTATTATTATATGTTTCTTAAGATTTGATCTCACTTTTTTACTTATCTTTTGTAATTATTGTCCAAAGTTGAATATAGGGAGTTGATTTAACCATGTATTTATATGTTTGTTTTAGACCTGCTTTTAATTTTAAAAAGGAAATAGATTTATACCTTTAAAACTCAAAAAATTCTAACTAAAATTTAACTAAATTTAATATTTTCGCTGATTTTATGATGAAAAATAAATCAATTGATAATAAAAACACTGTATTCATTTTCAGAATTGTTTTTACAAATTAAATATATATAAGTAAAATGATCTCACGAATTTCACATCGTAATTAAATTCCCTTTAAACTATACAGATTTAAATAATTTTTTTCAGTCGTAATGAAACTTCTGGAAACCATTGTACCATGCAATCGGGATTTTACAAGAAATCTCCTTTAATCAAGAAACATATATAAACTCATGAAATGCAAGCATGGCAACATTTTGTAAAGGAATTGAGCATCGTATTTTTTTGAATATAATATGAGATACATCATTAATTGAATCCTTGATGAATTATTTTAAATTCATTGCGTTAAATAAATTGAATAATATGTATGATAACGAGTAGCTAAAATTTAATGGACAAATCAAAATAGAAGGTTTCTTTGGAAGAACAAAAAGCTAGTAATAAAAAAAATTGCTTCTTTATTTTTCATAAAAAGAAAGATAATAGAATTTTTTTTATCTAGGTTAGAATGTAAAGTTTTTTTGCTTAAATTAAATATGAAACTGATTGGAAGACCTTCAAATATTGCATTTCTTTTTTTAAAAAAATTCAGTGATGGAAAACAATAATTATTCTTAGAAATTACAAAATAATTAATTAATAAATGGCTCAAAATATAGCTTTAAGTGAATATACACTCATGGACAAAAAATTAGCGAACCAAGAAGGAGTCGTCAAAATGAAACGAAAATTTAAATACGTAATGACTACTTTAATGTAAGTAAATGATTAGAAAATCAAAGAAAAAGGATCATTTATTTCAGAGAAAAAGGCAAAAGAAAGGGGGCTTTAATACCCTGTTGAACCCCATATAGCGCGAATGTACGATCCGATACGATCGGGCATTAAAACATACAAGTTCTTTAAGATGTCTTGAGACATTTCGTCCCATATTTGCTGTTGCCTTGTCTCTAGTTCGTTCAAACTCGTGGGATACCCAACTCGCCATCCCAGATATACTCAATTGGAGACAAATCTGAGGATCGGAAAGGCCAAGGAAGGGCAGTAACAGTGCGAAGACTGTTTTTTCACACTCTTGCCGCGTGAGATCGAGCATAGTCTTGTTGAAAAATGGCTCCTGGGAGCCGTTGCAGTAGTGGCAAGACATGGGGTTGCAGGATGTCATGGACATACCGCTGGGTTGTCATGGTGCCAATGATCAATACTAGGGGGTGTGACCATGTATTGTTGTCAATGACACCCTATACCATCACACCAAATGTGGGACCGGTGTGTTGTCGCAAAGCAAAGGCAGGATTGAGGCATTCCTCACGAGGTCTCCATACACGAACACGATTGTCATCACTGCTGACATTGAATCTGGATTCGTCGCTAAAGACGACCTGGTTCCATTCCGCTGCAGTCCAGTTTCCTCGTACACGGCACTACTCCAAATGGAGGCGTCGATGGTTGGGCGTCAAGGGCGGCACACTTAATGGGCACCGCGAACTCAAATCTCCTTTACCCAGGCACCTTCGTATTGTTCGAAAAGAAACAGGGACCCCCAGTGTAGGTTCTACTTGTGCCTAGATGGCGGCCGATGCAATAGTTGGCTGTACGCATGCATTTCTTACGTGTATTTCTTACTATGTAATGGTCTTCTAGATGACCTATCTGTCGAGGGCGTCTTGAGCCTGGTCTTTGTATATATATATATATATATATATATATATATATATATATATAAATGACATCTCTCGGATCCACTGATACCAATACTACCTCACAAAACAATCAGAACCGCCTAATAGACGAGCTACTCGCTGATCACCCAGCTTCTATCATGGCAATGATTCTCCTCCTCTCAAACTGTGACAGCTGCTCATATTGTCTTTGAAAACAGCGTAAGGGCATGTCTACCTCAGCTCTTCCTTTGAAAACGATTCTGCACACTCAAACAAGCTTTGGTTACCTGTTTTATACTCCATGGAGAACGACGTGAAGCGCCCTCCATACGTAATGCTCATTTGCATATCTCCCCGATATGTACTTTCATGGCAAGTTTTGGTAGGATGCCACAATTATTTCTTGTTGCGCTAATTTTTTTGTCCATGAGTGCTCATTGCGCAGTACTGATACATTTGTAGTGTTTTATATCAGTGCCAATTTTTTTTTATTGTTATGCCAGAAAGTATTTTGTATGTTTAATTTCAGTAAATTAATAAGTATATTAAGTAATCTTTTGTTTTCGAGTTTTCAATATGCTCGCGTCTTACAGTTTGTGGAACGCTAATACAATGAGTCTCGTCTATTAAATTCTATTGTTGTCACCTTAATAATGTCATTTGTGTGAAAGAATTTAAGTTACTTTCATACGATATTGATAGTTTTATTATATTTATGTCAAAAAAAATATCTGGTTCCTTAATTTAATCCGTAAATAATTACACGTGTCAAACCTTTTCATCAAGTGACATATATGTTTTTTCGTCTAATTGCACCGAATTTCATAGATTATTGGCCAATTTTTATTAGTCGTAAGGGCTGCATGTAGGAAAATACTAGGCTCTACTAAGACTAAGACTAATGTAATACGAGATTTCGTCGACAAACGATTTTGGAGAAAAAAAAGTAAAAATGAATTTATCTGAAAGAATATTGTGGGAAGAAGTTTAAAATATTATTTTAAAAATCAAAGCTTTAAAAATAATTGTAAAATTAGTGATCGAAAGGGAATAATCACTCTAAGCAAAGACAAAACACTGAAACGTAAGAAAAAAAATAATAATTGGTACTTAAAAAAGTAGGAGATTTTAGAAGACTCAGATATTATTTAAAAAGAGAGGAGAATAACCAATGGATGCCTCTGCCGTTCTGTAATGACTCCATAAAAATGGTTCTCATTGGCATGAGCTTCAAATAGATACAGTGAAAAACGCTTAACGAGAAAATGCTTAAGACGAAATACGGTTTACACGAACACAACAATCCCAATAAACTACTATGTATTTCCATGAACTTTGTTCCTTTTAACATAAAACAAAAATCGAATTCCCTTGTCGAGAAGGAATATATTGAAACTAAGCCGACACTTAGTGAAATGTTTGAGAAAGTTTCTGCATTATATCTATTGGACTGTCGTACAATACCATTGGAGGAATTCATTGCAGTAGATGATGATTATATGTATACAGTCCCAATTGTCGCAGACAAAGAAATTTTGGAGTTTGTTAAAAGCTCAAAAAATATCATAGATGCAGATTCAGAATGCAAAAATGATATGATTAATTATGCTCCTGTTCCCTCGTCATCTGAAATGATGGACATCATGAAAAATATGGACAGTTATTTAGACGAAAATTCCAATGGTGAAATGAACAGAAAAATGGATGACATCGAACAATTTAATGCCAAAAAAGACAATACATAAAAAAATATCAGATTATTTTCCAAAAACTCTGCACGATACACTACCACTCGGCCACAGGGCTTCATGCCATTGTTTTAAATACTAATTTTATCCGTAAATTTTTCATCGTCAAACCTTTACTCCTTATGTCAGAAATTCCATACAATTTGGGTACTTAAGCAGACTTGTTAGGGTATTTGTATCACTTAAGGGTATTAAAGTCCAAAATAATTTTAATCAAAAACCACGCATGTTTATTGTGAAAATTTTTAAAATAACGAAAACAATATAGCTTAGAATCTGGTGTATAATGCGCACAAGCTACATTTTAAAAATTTTTATGTATACTTACCGTATAACACGCACCCTCCTTTTAACGAAGAAATCTGAAATGTGTGCTTGTAATACTTTATGTTTGGAAGTCATTTGTTTGAGGTATTATCTAAAACTTTTGAAAAAAAATTATACTTCTGGAATTAAAAACCTTTAAGTTCATTAAGTATGTCACTTCTTTTAAATAAAATGTATTTAGATATATGTCAATGTCTCTCTCTCTCTCTCTCTATATATATCTATATATATATATATGTGTGTGTGTGTAAGGATAATTAAATTATAATAAAAATTAAATTCCCTATCTAGCACTTAACTCATATTTTTTCATTTCAGCTTCAAGTATCAAACTAATCACCCATTTATTTCTTCCGAACATATGGCCTAGCCAATAAACATGTATAATTCCAGACCGTTAGATATAATAGCCCCATATGTCAGAATTAAAGCTGGTAGGATTCTATCTGCGAATAAATTTTGAACCCTAAAGTAAAACTAATCAAAATAGTAAAAAAAATTAAACTAAAAAGAACACCAACGACCGTAATAAACGCAATGGATAACTTGATGGAACTTCGACTGTGCCGTATATTTCTTTGCTGAATACGTCAGGTTGCCGAAGTTGAAAGGAATGTTGAGGAAAAAGAAGAAACGTGATTTTACCGCCGAACGATATTTCTTTCTTTGCTGAAGAGGCCAATCTCTTAGCCATGAATAGTTCACTTTTTCGACTCAAAATTAATAAAAAAGAGCTCTGGTATTCTTATATTCTTTTATTCTTATAACTCTTATATTCTTTTATTCCTATATATATTCTTATAATTTTTATATATTTATATTCTTATATTTTATAACGCGTATGAAATAAAATATTGTTTATAGTGTTGAATAGTGCATATAAGTTGTTGTACACCGTTTTCATATTATTAATAATTTCATTTTATTAGTGTCTATATTTTTTTTTATCTTTTTAAAAAATATATTTCATATATGAAAAATTTTGTTTAACAATGGTGCCAAAATATATTTTTACACAAAATTAGTATTTTTATATTTGTATGATACCATACATTTTTATATTTATTATCCTATTGTTTGATATGATATTATTTTCCAATATAAATTTTTTTAATACATTATCCGTTAGCTATAATACGAATCTATTATTATGAAGGAATAGGAGGAAACGCGAGCTCTTATTCTGAATGTCGGATAGATTTGAACAAACTAATCTTCAGTTATATGTATAATATGCTATGATGTTATGTATTGTTTTGTTTTTGTTGAAAATTGATTAAGTTTGTAAAGAGAGAAAAACCACGCCCTGACTCCCTTTTAAAATTGGGGATTGGGGGCAAATGTAAGGATAATTAAATTAGATTAAAAATTAAGTTCCCTATTTAGCACTTAACTCATATTTGTTTTTCATTTCAGTTTCAAGTATCAAACTAATCACCCATTTATTTCTTCCGAACATATTGCATGTCTAATTCTAGATCATTAGATTTAATAGCCCATATGTTGGTATTAATTTTCAAATACACTCATAAAATCCGCCATACTTATCACATCTGCTTTTTAAGTAGTAAAACACTTAGATTTCACTTTGGCGTTCTTTTTCTCTCTCTGTTATCAATGTCAGCGCTTGTATAGATTTCATCGAATAAAGTTCCTCTTTTTTAAATTTAAGTCTGATTCTAACTTGAAACATGTCATATATATATATATATATATATATATATATATATATATATATATATATATATATATATATATATATATATATATATATAATTCCCTCTAGAATCATTTTAATTAACTCTTTATAATAATATTCAAATAATTATTTAATTGTTAGGTTCGAAACTAACGCCCTAATCTTAATCGTAATCAACTAGTAGCAGAAATCTCTTTCCCGCCCATTGCAACCAATCAGAGCTCTTGTTAAAAAATAGTCACGCGATCTTCACTGCCGGGTATAAATACCGATGACTCTGGAAATCCCGCCCATTTTTCTCATTTCTTTTTGTTCGCCATGTGTGCTATTGATACGTTACACGTGTCTGTTTTCGTGTTCTCATCAAATATCTGTGAAATACAACTGTGTTACCACCTACGTTACGTGCGTGTGGATAAACAACAACACCGGCTAACGATACTACATACATAAAATACTCATTTTTTTCTTTATTTTTAATGCTATCATTTTTATACCAGGCGTTTAATGTGCACCCGTAATTTCCCTGCTTATTTTTTGTGTTAAAAGTACGCGTTATACGCCGGTTTATACGGTAATAAATTCACTTACAACAGATTCTATAGAATTCAAACTAAACTTGTACACTCTTTTTAAAGAAAATATAGGATTTTTATAGTTGGCTGCCTACAAGAATCGGTATCAAATTGGACATAAAAATGATATTTTTTGTTAACAAAAAATAAGAATAGTTGCAAAGATCTTGTATCATCCCAAGTTGAGTTGAAAAGCAGGAAAAAATGCTGTACGGTTTTAAAATTTTTCGATTCGGTAAATATACTAAAACTAAATTTACCTGAACAAGAACGGAAGAAAAGATTTTCTGGGATAAAATTTGATTTGAAATAGAATCCCTGTTATACACTGTGCTTCTTTTTTTCTTTTTTTTTTTTTTGTTCTCCTTAAGTGAAAAATGAATTTATTGTATTGTCTGCGGGAAGCATTATTCGATTTTATTGACGAAAGTGTATCCGCTTGAACGGACTATAAGTATAAAATGTACGTGATATATATTCCTATATTTTTGGAAGAGATCTATGCAATTTTTTGTGTTATTTTTTAGGATCATACAAAAGTCGTGCAATTTAAATGGCTTACATTTCTTAAGAAAGAAGAAAAAAAATTGTTATTCTTCATTTTTCATGCTTCTTTATTTTAAAAATAGTAATAATAAAAGCTCATTTGTATAATGAAAACTTTTCCAATATAAATATGTTTGTTATGTATTTTGTTATTTTTTTTCCTTAAAATTTATATTGTGTATTCTATTCCTGGCAATCATACATTCTTTCTCCAAATTATAAATAGAATCTTACGTGGAATTAAAGTGCAAAGCATTTCCGATTAAGTACTTAAAAGGACGTGTTGTGTAGCTGTCGAAATATGTATTCCTTTTTTTAGTTACATAATTTCTATTTTTTAATTACATTTAAACTAATTTTTTTTGCAGATCACAAAAGTGTTAGTAGCCGGCTGGGTGGCGTAGTTTGTTAGGCGCTGGCCTCGTACACCTAATTTTGAGAGTTCGACCTCAACCGAAGTCGGTGGATTTTCATGATGCAAAAATTCGATAGCGTTGATGTAGTATGATTATGCGGAATATTGAAGATCTCTAGAGTGCCTTTTTGCATGGGTGCACTCAGCAAAATTAATTTCCTGGTACAATTTCACATCGTCAGAGCTCAGGTTGTGACGGGACTTTATCGCGTTATCTACTAAAATCCTCTTGGGAAGTCTTTGGGGAAGAATGGCATTTCTTTTCAACCAACGCAATGCAGACCATCATTCAACCCATTATGCAGATCAGGAATGTATATGTATTGGAACTTTAGTATTCGAGTGGAGTTCTAAGTGGAGTTCCTATAGGGAGAGTTCTATGAGTGCTAAGTAAAAGTTCTAATGAGATGATAGAAAGAGTTAGGAAGTATTATAAGAATCATATAGAAGTGGGTTCGAAGCCAGAAGATTACCCATTTACTGGATCAAGTTGGATTACAGTATTAAATTGACGATATAAAGACTGGAGCCGATTTCGATACCGATTTTTCACCATGAAATATCGGTAAGATAGATAATATTAAATTTTAATACTAGAGCGGATTCTAGAAGGATTCTCTAAGGAATCATCTATAAATATAGATTCGGTGGGTAATTTATCATAAAGGTAGTGAGTAAGTTTTAATGCGCTATTTGTTAAGAATTGTAGTTTATCTCATACCACTCCTGGTCATTAGCCTCCTATACTTGTGTTGCATTGCTTAATATTATTTGAAATAATAATAAACTAGTTTTGTTATGGAAGATTTGAAGGGTCAATCTTTTGCCCCCACAAACTCAGGTCGCGTGGATGAAGAGATGATACCCATAACTAGTGGGTATCACAAAGTTTTACCTCTAAGGAAGAAAATGGGCGTCAAAATTACATTGTTCCAATTCGTATTCTCCTACATGGTGTCAAACTAAAAGTTGATACCAGCTACCGGAAAATGTGTTAGGTCTGCAATGGTAATTACTAATACACACACAGACCGATTTGGAAAAAAAGGGTTTGGTTACCAACACTTCACTAATGTGTATGCATTACAGACTGAATTATTAATTGATTGTTGGCATCACCCATTAAGGTATCCGACTACGTTCAGAATCGTGATTTTAAAAAAGCGCATAAATGGATAATTTTCATGTTATTTAGTGTCAGTAAGGTAAAAGTGTATGCAAAAAGTTGTTTTAAGGGTATTTCGACAAAAAAAATTATTTAAATATAATATTTGGGCAAAAAATTAAATTAGAACAATCTTTTTTTCCAAATGTTCTCCTTTTGTGAAAAATGGTTCTATTATAATATTTTGCCTGCATATAGCTCAAACCTATCTACAGAGGCTCAACTAGAAATTTTCAAAAATTCACATTATTTTCAGAGTTACCACCAATTGAAATAATTATTCGCGTTTTTTTCTTAAAATTGCTCCCCTCTGTTGTCGTAAAATATGAATAAACCCACTTCTAAGTTAGGTATTTCAAAAATTCTACTTGAGCTTCTGAACAGAGATCTGAGCTATATACAGCAGTAACTGAAATGACTATTGTATCTACACATACTTAAAGTACTTATTCACATATTCATTATCTATTATTTAAACAAAAGTGAGGGTTATTGGCGGTAAAATTGATAATTTTGAACCTGGATCAAATAACCTGTGCTTAAAACTCTATTTTACCAAAATTAATAATAAAATTGTCAGTTTAAATTATACTAAGCATGGAAAAGAGGCAAACTTATTTTTACAGATTTTGGTTACTATTAAAACACAATAAAAAACTTAAATATTTTTCTGGAAAAAATTTCATGAATATCGAAAAAAACATTTTATGTGAAAAACATAATGTAATAAAAATACATATGTATGAAATATTTTTTAACATTTCAAAAAATATCCTCTTATTTCTAATATCCTAAAAATCATATTAAGTATATTTCGAATATGATAAAATATTAAAGAATTTATACTCTTTAAGTTGCATTTTTCAAATTTAGTATAATGGAAATACATACAAAAATTGATCAATACAAATGCTTAAATTCATACGCCTTAAGCCAAAATATACTTGCCTCTCTCAAAATGACAAAATTGTAACCCATTTACGACGCAAATTGTAACTTAATTTTTTTGTGTGTGAAAATATTCTCTTGTTTAATATCCATATCTCTTATTAATGTATTCTTGTATTTACTCACTTTAATATAATACACATTTCATATAAACCTTACTGCTTTTAAAAGCAAACTTCTTTTCCATTCATGCACTTAAAAACTAGTTTTTTCCTCACTGAATACTTTTATGTACGTACATTTTGCAAAATACATCCTTTACAACTTTATGACTTATAATAAGTGGGATTCGCAACTTTTAGAATAATTTATACCTAACGCAGAAGTAAAATTTCTGAAATACCTCCTACTTTTAAGGAACTCTATTCAAGACACATTAATTTTAATAAAAAGAAAATACTTGTTGACTATATAATGTTCCATTAATAGTTAACACAGATCAATATGAATGGCTCAGAATTGAGAAAACTTTTGCCAAATAGTTCAATAAGAACAAATATAATGCTTCAACTTCATTTTAGTGAAGCTATAAAGAATTTTTATTTGACTTTCCGTGTTGAAATTTGTTGATAAAACCTTTCCATCAAACTCAACGAATGAAATTGCTGGTCCCGCATTCTTTCCATTTAGGATTGTAACTTTCCCTCTGTTGTCGAGTAATATGAATGTTTTGATTATTCTGTGAATAATCTGTAATGAAATAGAGGGCTCTTTGGGATTTTTTTAAATAAAATGTTTTGCTTGCATATTTTCTATCGTTTTCTCCCCTATAATGTTCATATGTTGTCTCTTTTTGAGAAGCTATGCATTTCCAATTTTTTGGGAAATATTCAAGAGGATATAGGGATAAATATTTATTTTATTTTACTTATTTTGTTGTTATTGGGCTACTTGTAGAAAAACTAAGAAATTTCTGTAAGGGAATAGTTAAGTCTCTACCTTCAAACAGAGACATGAGACAAAAGTTTAAAAATGAAATTTTTCATAAGGTATGAGTAATAAAAGTAAACCAGTTTTTTCAAATAATATTTTGATCAAATGATTGGAAATTATTAAAATCACACTTCTGTCATGTGAGCTGTTGGCGGAGAAAATAAAAAAAATTGCAAATCTTAACAGTCATTAGTTGTTTAAATAAGTTAGTTAAAATCCCTGGGCGCTCATAATCTAATTATACTCGTAAAAAGATTATATTCATATTCAAAGATTATTTGTTGTTTCGTAACAATTAAATACAACAGAATTTTTAAAAGCTCATTAACATAAATTGAAAAAAAATATTTTAGTGTTAGGTTCTTTTTCGGAAACTAGCAAATGCATTTTCTATGTAGCGAACTTTTTCTCTTGTAATTCGATTTATTTTCTCCCTATTTTTAAAATATTATTGGTCATTTTTCAAATTATTCTAATTTTTAGCACATTCTAGGCTGATGAATGACCTTGAACAGGTATTACCAGGTGCCTAACTGACCTAGAGCTGTGAAATTGCCATAATTTTTTAAACAAAAAACTCAAGTAGAACTAACAGATTTTATCAGTAATTAAATGTAAGGAGGCAAGTGGTAGTGTATTTCTAAAATAACTGATTATAATATAATGTACTTTTAAATTACTTGTAGGTTTAAAATTAGAAAGTGTCTTAAAAAATTCATTAGTTTCAATATAAAATTATTTTTTAATGTTGAAAATACACACACACAGCGTATTCCTGGACAATGCCATTTTTTCTTGTTTTCCTTGCTGATTTCTTTTTGATGGGTAATATACATAAAATGAATAGACATTAATTTACAAAAATTGTGAATAATTACGCTTTTGAATAACATATAGTGCTTATGAATTTAAAATTTATTTTATGAATGTGTGCCAAACGATTAATCTCTATAGAAAGAATTTTCTACACAACAAACTTTTTTTCGGGATTTAATGACTTCGTCATATATATATATAGAGAGAGAGAGAGGACCGATTATATATGCAAAGAAATTACGAATATAATGAATTAGAATTGAATTATAAATTGCAATGTTATGTCGTTAGTCATATTTCAAGTACAGGCCAGGATTTTACGCAGGCAGGTTCTTCTGAAATAAATCGTTACTTATTCTGAAATGAAACTGTCTAGTAATTTCAGTAGATTTTCTTCAAGAAAATATACAATAGAACACTCAAAAATCTCCCAAATATTGGTTACAGCAATTTCAAAACTATCTTGCATAAAAAAAATGAAATGCACAATCGCTGTCAATTGTTTGACCCATATATTGTCTCCGTAGGAATAATATGGGAGCTTTGTGATCTAAGAACTTCTGGTGTTTTCTAGCCAAATAATTACCATAGAAAACTTCAGGACTTTTTTTCAGAAACATCAATATTTCCCCCGTAAATTTACCGACTTCACAACTAAATTTATCACCAAGGACACTTCTATATATTTGATTTTTTTGAAAGAATATTCTGTATCCGCAAGTGATCTTTCGGTCACAAAATTATTTCGGCACAAATGCAAACTCTATAATATTCCTCAATAATATTTCTAATCTCCCACCAATATATTTTTATTCATATAAAGTAATTACTAAAGTTGGAGATATATATGTCCCAACTAAACTATTTTAAGCCAAGTGTTCAGAGAAAACTTTAAAAGTATAAAAGTTCAAATTGGTTTGCAGTAAACACAAATATGTTCCAAATTCCATACACAAAAACCTGAAAGATCTCAAGAAAAAAAAAAGGATCATTTACAAAAAAAAAATGATTTCCATAATGTTTTCACTTTATTGATGCCCCTATTCAATACAAAATTGTATAACTTCGCATGTAGTCCTTCGACATTACTTCGGGTTCCCAATAAAATATTCGCTTGCCAACATCAAAATAGAAAACAATACTATTTTAGTGACAAGCTCTTTGCCACCGAATATAAAAGAGATTGATATTCAAATCTGTATTTTATTTCCTCTCTTTAATCAGTTCTCGAGTTTGGATAAACCAAGGAATGAAATACTGTACAATAAAATGTTCGGAATGCAACGTTTTTATTTGAGGACAAAATAAAAGGAATTTCAATATACAACGAAATCATTTGCAAAACAAATTTCAATTTTCTGAAGGCAAAGAAAAATAACTTTTGCAGTTTCTTCTTCAGACAGCATTTTTAAAGAACAGCAAACAAAATTCCTTGAGCAAAGATTTTGTTTAACTATATTTCTTCAGTAATATTAATCGTAAGCAAAAATAAACTTCTTTCTTTGATTCCCTAAATGTAAGGTGTCTGAATTCAAAGGAATTGATGTACCTTCTATCAATCAAAAAATATCTTTTATAATATTGCAAACTCTCAGTAATGGTCTTCGAGTCTCAGTAACTCGGTGCTTCTCAAACTTTCGATATTTGCGACTCAATATTCAATCATAATTTTCATCGCATCCTGCTTCTCCATACAAATAGCAATGCATTGGATTCAATAATACTATACTTTGACTCTAAAGCTACAACACGACTGTGACTACTTAAGTGCCACCGCCGTATCAATACAGGTCGCTCAACCAGTGTGTCAAATTTCCGGTCGTATATATATGTCTCGCTCAACTAGTACTTTGAATGAGAGAGAGATCCAGAGACGTATATATACTTCTTTCCGAAGTACAATCTTTTCTGTGCACTGTGCTATCCATAAAATTATTCCGATGGCTTTAAAATGCAATAAAAGGACCTTGACAGTTTTTATGAAGGATTTACTTATATCAGAGAATTTTCTTATTCATTTTACTTCCCCCCCCCAATACAATTCCTCTTTATTAAATTTGTTCTTAACTTAATATTGTTAAATTAAATATAAAATACACTGTGCAGTACTGATACATTTATGAGTGTATTAAATCAGTATAAATGTTAGTTTTTACTATTTCAGAATGTATTTTGTTTACTTCCAGTAAATTAATAATTTTTTTAAATACATATTTTGTTTCCGACTTTTCAAGATACTTGCATCCCCTTGTAAGGTTACCATGTCCGCCCTAGAGGGGCACCCTTGGTTTGAGAAAAGCTGCAGTAATTTACAATCTAAACGGGAAAGGAGTGTTGCATTAAGCTATTGGCCATGGTTACCAATTCGTCAAGGATTGGCCGACTTTGCTTCTGTCGTTTACGGGGTTCGAATCCTGGGGCTATGATAGACTCCTCTTGAAGGAACTCATGTACGCTAATTGTATCGAGGCCCAGTTTTCACGTTGGTGCAATTTGGATTGTCGAAAATCAGCTGAAGCATCATTTTTGTCACTTTGTCGCGACTCTAAGGTCGCAGGTTAAGTTTGCATTACGGATGTATATACTTTATTCTAAAAATAACTCAGTTTACTAACTTCGATCAATTTCCTATCGAAAAAGATTATAAACCGTGGGAGAAGTCACTTTAAAAGGCTACTTTAAATTCATTAGACCAGGTTTCGGCAAACTGCGGCTCTTTGGATGTGAAGCTATGGTTCTTTAGTTCCAAAAGCAAGTATTATTTATTTCATCAAAAAAATTTTTTTTTAAGTTCTGAATCGATTTATGAGGATTAGATACCGTTTATATCTCTCAACCACTTATACTCGCTTTTCACCGCACTACTCTCCCATGAAACGCGTCGTCACTGCCGTCAGTTCATCGGAAGCTCTCGAATGACGCCGTCTTCGAATGTTTCTATGTAGGTTTTAATTCGCTTTCAACGCAAGACAATTTGGCGTCTTCACCAGTGCTTTAGCTGTGACGTATAGTTTGTTGTTTCAAGTAGAAAGATTAGAAGCGAATTATGTTCTCAATGGTTGTAGAACATTAGATATGTATGTACACTAATAATAACACAAAAAACCGAAGTAAAGGTGGATAACATAATAAGTATTATGCACTCTACAACAACAGCAAAAAAAACGACGCACCAAGAACGAGTTTTCTGACAAAAACAAAAATTCGTGGGTAGAAAACCTATGCACAAAATAGAAAATGATTAAGATTTCAGAAAAAATTTAATAATTTATTTCAGAGTTTCATAGTTACAAAGTAACAAGTTCAATATGGTGTTGCCTCACCTCTAGCCTGGATGCAAGCTGCCACACTACGTGGCACAGAGTCATAAGGCACCCTGATGGTTTCCCGCGGTGTTTCTTGCCAAATTTTCTCCAATTTTCGGGCCAGGTGATCAACATTTCCTGGTACACTCAGTCTAAATCCCTTCATATCCCATACATTCTCAATTGGACAGATATCTGGTGATCTGGCTGATGAAGAAAGAGTTTGACATGCTGTAAGACAGTTCATAGTAACACGTGCCGTATGTGGTATGGCATTATATTGCTCAATATAAGACCAGAGTACTGCAAAAGTATCGATAGCAACACAGTTCTCAGAATGTCGTGGACGTACCTCTGTGCTGTAAGTGTGCCTCTAATGGTGCCCAAAAGGGTCCGGCTGTCAAACGAAATGGCACCCCAGACCATAACTCCTAGTTGAGGGCTTGTGTGGCATGCAATAGTGAAAGAAGGATCGGCACGCTGCCCTAGGCGTCTCCAGACACGTCTTCGATGATTTCCAGGACACAGTTGGAAGTGGGATTCGTCACTAAACACTATACGTCCCCAGTCAGCATGATTCCAACCTGATCGAGCCAAGCACCACTGTAATCTGGCTCGACATCGTGCAGACGTGAGTGGCAGGTTGCGTAGTAGTTGATATGAGCGTAAATTTCGCTCTATCATCTATCTGGGATTAGTGGACACTGTGTGCGGGTCGTAACATTTGATCATTGATAACGATGAATCAAGCGATGTGACAGCTGATCTAACAGTCAATCTGTCCTCTCGATCTGTTGTAGCCTTAGGTCAACCATCACCATCATGACGCCGAAATCTTCCACTGTGTACCCATTCTTGCCATCATCTTCTAATAGCCGCATCGCCTCGACCCATATGATGAGCGATTCTCCGATTTGCTCGCCCAGCTTCTTTCAATCCAATGATACGTTCTCTTTCAAAATCTGATAGTTGCTTGTAATGAGCTCGAATCCTGCCACGAGGCATTCTGTCCGTCGTTGAAAGGTATCCTAAACCACAATGCAACAGAAATTTTGACATTAAGTTTGAGAATCGCTTCTTATAGTGCGCAATTCCGATGCGCTGTAGCTCTCACTATTTATTCATTGGGCATCAAATTTTAATCATTTGCATGTTCGGTACAAATGTTCTTGCATACGAAAGTTCATTACAATTGGATAGCTCCTTCTTGATGCGTCGTTTTTTTTGTTATATAGTGTATTTTGGTAATACGTATTATACATATTTTTTCCAAATAATATATATAACTACTTTTTTGAAGTCAATAAGAATTGTCAAAAAAGAAAAAAAGTACTACTGTTGGATATTCCCCCGCGAAAGTGTCTTTATTAAAATATATATTTATAATATACCTATTTTATTATTTATCTAAAAGTAAAGTAAAAGCCAACAAACAAATTTGAACATTTAGAAAGTCGTGTTTGAAACTTAAAACAACAAGTTTTGTGAGCCAAATTTATCCAAACTTTCTAAAACCATGTAAAACCAACGCTCCCATTAAACTTGTTTGCTCAAATGTATGTTACTGTTTTTTTTATATTTTTATGTACGTTACGTTGTTTACTGAATATGAGATTTTCTACTTGAATAACCATGCAAAATTATTGCTCCCATTGTATTTTTTTGCTCAATTGTTTCTTATTTTAGCACAAGTTAGTGTTCTAAGTAAATGGTTAATTGTTTTAATTTTTTACTTAAATAATAAGTAATTATCTAATAATGCTATATATATATATATATATATATATATATCTCTATATATATATATATATTATCTAATTTGTTGTAAAATACACTACTTAATATGAATAAATAGATTATTTTTTTTATCAAAATACTTTATTTATGCAGATACTATTTACTGTTGAGAAGAAAAAAAAATTGTGAATCTTTAAAAACTTTAAAATGCTGTAAATTGTAATTTTTGGCTCTTCCGACTCAAAAGGTTGCCGACGTCTGCCTTAGAACTAAACGAACTAACTAAAACGGACACTTACTGTGCAAGAGTTTAATTAGCACTCAAATTAACATACAATCAAGTTCTCTCCAAGGAGAAGGTGGTTTTAGACACAAATGTCAGTTAAAGAATTATTTTCCCCAAGAAGTTTCGTAGAGGGGCGTGAATAGGACCTGTGACAACTTGACCTTGGTTAAAAAATTTTTTTAATTATATTAATTTTTTTAATTTTCTGTAATACCAATTTTCCCCCTTAGTGGGATATATTATGATATAATAGAGTTAAAAAAATTTCTCACAGAGATGATGCTATTTAATATAAGGTGTGACATTTTTTAGAATTTTAATATTTTAATTTCTTTAACTATCAGCTTGAGCTACATTTTGGAAGGAAATTTAAATATGAAAAAGAGAATTTTAGATTAATTAATGCCTTTTGAATTTTGATAAAAAGGGAATGATTTTAAGACATGCTATTTTTCGTCATTTATTGTTTTCTTTGAAAAAGGATATTGGTCGAGCAAAAAAAAAACGTATTTCTAAAAGAGTAATTTGCTTATAAATCCATATTCGGATATACCTAACTCTAATTGAGGGTATCTGTGTGATGAATTCAAACCATTTAGTTATTCCCTCCCCCCACACGATATATTAACTCTAAACAAAAACCATTTTAACTATTTCATTTCCTCCCTATACTCCGCGTATGAATTACTTTAATCAATTTTAGAAATTTGAGGGGTCAGTTTCCTCAAATCAGAATTTGAAGAAAAACTGTTCTCTGTAAATTCGAAATCTTTTCAGAAAAAATTAATTTTGTTTTTAAAACGAAGAACAGTAAAAACTTCTTTGAATTTACTTAACTAAGCAACTGAAAGACAAAGAAATGTACTTAAAATTCATGCGTCTGATTCTAAGAATTAAAATATTTGTTGAACATAAGAATTCAGTTAGGGTAATCCTCATTAAATGAGTTTACAATAGGAGCTCCATTATATCTAAACAGATTATTTCAGTCTATAATAGGAAAAAAAATTTGTAATTTAAAAAAAAAAAACTAAAAGACCCATTTTTATAGTGCATTGAATTAAAGTAAGAAATTCATTCTTATCATAAGAATAAAATAATTGACGAGAAAATAAATGTCATTGGGGTAAAAGCGTAAGGTTCTCTATATTAATTGTTATAAATTCTTACAAGTTCTATTCCAAAATGCTGACTTAGGCCTCACACGTTTTTACGACAATGACATTACTTTTCTCGTTAATCATTTTATTCTTAGATTAGGAATTATTATTTTTTTTAAAGTTTTTATTTCGATTTACTATAAAAATGTGTTTTAGTTGTTTTTAAAACCATAATTTATTTTTAGTTTGATCTACATTAAAAGAAAGCGTGCCTTTTTAGTTTTTTAAACTATCGTATATTCATTCTTGAATTTATCCTTGAGTTTGATATTTAGAACCGATACTACGTGGCTGATGGAATTAGTCTTTCTCATCAACGGATATTAATTAGCGGGTCTGAAGGGTATTTATTTTTTCCGTTTATGGGGCCTCGGATGAGTCCCATATCGTTATATTTCAAAGATTCTGTCTCTATAAATACAGGTCAAACTAATAAAAATGTGTTAAGATGAAATATTAAATGTCAATCGTATTATCACCTTTTAAACGCATCGCTAAAATGTTAATTCGTATCATCACTTCTAAACGTATTGCTTTATAAAAATTTAAAAAAATATTTGCAGTTAGGACATAAATTATTTGTTTCACACGCTCGAATGTTTTCCCCCCTTTTCACAAAAACTAGACAATCGTTTATATAATGGTAAAAATTGCTGATGCACACACCCTCCCCTTTTTCACAAACTTTTTTTTTTGTATTAACCCAGTGTTTCTCAAATTGTGGGGCACGCCCCCCTGGGGGAGCGAGCATATCGAAAATAAAAGATTTAAAAAAATTTATTTACTAGAATGAAATAAAACAAAATACTTCCTGACATAATAAAAAAATATATATTTACACGGAAATAATATATATATATTATCTGCGATTTTACATCATCAAAAATGAAAGCTTCTACCTCAAAACCTCACTTTTTAGCTATCTTTCATACTATAACCAAATAAAAAATGTTTTATTCGATTTGCTGTAATCCCATGATGAGAGATTTTTTTATTACGTTTTCTTTTCAAAGCGAAAATGCTTCTCTTTCAGAGGAAAGACAAAACCCAGACCCATAATCAAAAAAAAAAATTAGGAAGATAAAAAGTTCAACACTGTTATATATTATTGCCATCAGCTGTATGCAACATAATGTATTTGCTGCGGTTTGACCTTCGAGCTTACTTGTACGGTTAGTTACGTCCCTGCTCTTATGTATTTGTTTTTTCATTTAGGAAAGTTTGAAGGATTACTAAGCCAAGCATAGTGGAAAACGTAATACATAATTTTTGTATAACATCCATATTGTAATAAATACACTTTTAATCCGGGAGCGGTAACGCCGAGCACAGTGTGCACGAAATCGGTAATTCTGGCAAAACTGTTTAATTGTTACCAATGGCTCTGACACACTATCCTCCTGTTTGACAATCTTAACGTGAACTAAAATATATTTGACACATTTCTCCCTCTTTTTTGGGAGTCACAGACGTTTTTTTACGATCTTAGGGTACTTGTTTTGTCTGAGTTCCCGGTGTAATAACTGTTTTTCCGAAATATTTTCTGTGTCCTTGAAAGCAGGTGAGTATATTTTCTCTGAATTAAATTATTCATTAGAATTACGATTTTTATTGTGCACTATAAAAATAATTATAAAAAAAAATGATTGGAGTGACTAAATAACCCCGCTCGACCATTAGTATCGAGTGCGCGCCTGCTCCAGGGTTAAAACATGTTGAAGTCTTTTCACTTTAAATATTAAAAATAATACAATTATTTCTCATCGGAATTTTATATTATTGTTCATTATTCAACATCAATTCTAAATGCTAATTATGTGAGGCTTAAAATTACAGTTCGCTTAAAACTAATTATAATTTGAGCAATGATTTTAAAAAATCATTTTACATTTTTGTAAACATTGTTGCGCACTTGGCTTTACTCTCCTTAAAATTCAGCGATTATATCAATAATGTTCTATTTTCTTATAAATGAACTTGTGCAAAGAGCGGGCACTTCAGCCGGTATACTTTGAATGTATCAGTGATGTAGAGTATTTTATAACTAATTAATTAATACTAAATTAAGAACAAGTTTAGTAAGAATTAGCGACTTCCATGGGCTTGTCTTACAGAGCGAAGTTTTTCAAAGGAATGCTTAAGATTAGAAATTGACCCTCTGAGTTCTTTTTCTACATTTAGCTGATATCTATATTTTGTCTTCTAAGCAACCACCGCATTTTGCAATATGCTCCAATTTAAAAATTAGAGAAAGGAAAAATAACATAATAATTATCCTATTACTTAATTTTTTTTGCGCTTAAAAGTAACATATACAAAATTTAATACTTACGTCATGAATTTGTACGGTTTATAATAAAGATTGTTGCTTTAGCGTTAAAGAGCATTTTTATTGCATTCAGTACATTATTGATGTATAAGGGGGCGCGATAAAAAATTGTGATTGAAAAGGGGGCGCCAGTCTTGAAAGTTTGAGAAGCACTGTATTAACCACCTTCTCTTTTAGGGTTGAATCTTAAGAGGACTTGGTACCCTAAAATCACAAACTTATCGTTTTTATTTTCATTTAATCTTATTCTTTGCATTATTATCTTTCGATTGATATATCATTTGTGCATGTCGGAAATTAGAATTAGTAAAACGCATTTGAAAACAAATATAGACATTTTTAGAAAAAAAAGCTCAAAAATGCGTTATGATAAAAATCTATTTTATAAATAGAAGTAATAACTATAAAAAGGTATATTAAAGCAGAATATTTCCGAGGCAATACAATAATGTATAATTTTTCTTCCTGGTGAAATGCGTGCATGTAAAATTTTTAAATTAAGGCATTTTATATTAATAATTTTATAATTTCAGTTCTTATTCCTGATTTTTCATACAAATGTAACAGTTTAATATTATAAGAAGAAAAAACAGCTAAAATTTCTGTCGTAACAGAAAAAAATTTTTTTAAGTTTTTCTTGAGTTTTCTTGTGCAATTAGTACAAATTGATCATTTATAAAATGTGTGGGTTGAAAACATGAAAATGCAATTATTTTGAAGAAAACGTATAACTAATATCTTAAAGTGGTATTTTAAGTTTAATTAATTATAATAATTATTTTTTTCAAATTATAATCTTTAAAGTGGTTTTTTCAGTTTGTGTTTTTCGAAACCTTAGTGCATTCAAAATGCTACTCCTTCGACAATTATTTACCAATCACTTCCATTTTTTTCCTGCATTTTAAAAATGAAGCATGTAATAAAACTAGGGATCCGTTTTGCTATAAACTGAATACTTTTTAAAAAAAAAAAAATGTAAGAGATGTTGGCTTTTTCGTTGATTTTTAGCCTGTATATCTGCATTTTATTTTTTTTCTCGAAAAGGAATGAAGTTATTCTAAAATCTATCCCTAAAGTTGTTAAGAACATCCATAAGAATATTATAAAGAAATTTCAGGTCAAAAAATTAATTTTTACAAAAGGAGTAGGATTTTAAAATTTTCCCAATTTTCTTCAAAAAATTTAAATTTTTAAAATTATGTGAATAATATATGAAAATTTTCATCTGGTAACATTTTCTTGAATAGAAACATTGTATAAAATGCTAAAATATAATTTTTAAATACGTAAATAAAGAAGTTTGCTCAAAGGGAGCCAAGTCCCCTTAATCTCTTAGTCCCTAAATATGGAATTAGTCGCGAAATGAAGAATTAGTCGCCAAATATAGAATTAGTCACCAAATCTGGAAATGGTATATGGAATTAGTCGCCAAATCTGAAAATGGTACATGCAATAAGTCGCTAGATCTCGAAGTGGTTGCTGGAATCAGTTGCCAAATCTAAGAATGGTATATACAATAAGTCAACATATCTGGATGTGGTATATAAAATTTGTTGGCAAATCTGAAAATCTGATTCTGATCAGAACAATGGAACAAAATTATAAAATTATTGCACTGTCATCGGTCTTTGAGAAGTGTGCTAAATTTCGAAATAATCTGACCGTTTTAAGAGGGTTAAAATCGAGTTCAATTCCATTACATACAAGGGAAACTTATAAAAGCGTGCTAAAAAGAAAGGAGAGTAACCAATGGTTTTAAAAATGAGTCTTATCTTTTTTTTCTTCGAATATTTAAACATTGGTAAAACTGGTTTGTGTAGTTATATACATATATATACATATATATATATATATATATATATATATATATATATATATATATATATCCAAAATAAAAATATATTAAAAATATTTATATACAGGATTAAAAAAACTGGGATTTCTCATACAAGTAAAACTAGAGCATTTTCAAAACTAGGGCTTGCTTTGATAGTTCTATATTTTGCACAGGTATCCACTCAAATTTCGAATATTGCAGACTCATTACTGCAAAAATAGAACCGAAATTCTTCAAAAGGTGCAAAATAAGTTCTTGAGTTTCTTCTTTTATAGAACAAAAACATATTTTTGTTCAAAGGATTTATCCTCCTTTTATCTAAGCAAAGTTTTTCGTATTTCGAGTTTGAAATCACGACGAGATCTTTCTTGTGCTCTTTTTTTTTTATAAAATCATAAAAAAATGATTTATTACGTTCATATTTTAGGCAATATTCCATTTTCTGCTTGAAGTTTGAGAAACAATTCTTTACTTGAGGATGCGTTTATAAAATGTAATTATGCTGATTAATTTTCCAATATACGTAAAAGTTTTATCAAGTTTCTAGCATGTTTATTGACTGAAGATATTGATATTTTTAAAAAGTCTTTTAATGTTATTAGATGTAAAATCTTACGACTTTTGAATTATATTCAGTGTTGATTCTTTAATATGTATTGTTTAACTGTTTATATCGTTTCGAATAAGTTTGGTGAAATTTTGAGGCTCTGGCTTTTCATTTTTCTGACATCAACTCTGTAACTGCAGATGACATAAAAAATATTACATAATTATATTAAATGTATCCCTAGTATCAAAGCAAAAAAAATTGTTAAATTGATAACTTTGTAAATTTGAATTATAATATATTTAAGGCTTAATATACAAGGTTGATTAGATACTCAAACATTTATTGAAATGTTTGCTATAATAATTATTTCATACACTTAGTAAATAGAATATAAAGATCAAGATATATCAAGATATTTAATTTAATAATATATCAAATATTTGTAGCTGAAATAAGACCAGAGTGTGTGTTTTAGTTTTTAATTTTAAAAGAATATTTACTATTACTAATACAGCAAAACTATTTCTCTAATTTGCAAACAAGAAATTTCAAAGGATTCAATATTTACTATTTTGATTATTCTTTTAACCCCTAGATAGCTGCAGTAGTTAAATAAATCTGATCCTAATATGTGTTATTATATATTAAATACATGACTTGCCCCTTCTTACGCATAGCTAAGAGATACATCAGAACATTCAACAAACACTGTCACATTGGGCAAAAGATATTTAATTTTTGAATTAAAACAAATCGAAATTCTATAATTAAAAGGGAGTAAAAACACACCTTTAGTCTCTTTTGTCGAAGAAACTAAATTCTTTCTGAGGAAATAACTCTCACATTTTTTCCTTCACATTAACGTATTTTTTATGAAGATAATTTGCTCTTTAATTAAATTTCCGTGATTAAAAAAAACGGTAACGCAAAAAAAAAGTCTTCGTTCCAAAGCGTCTTTCTGATTGTCGAGAATATTTCTCCAGTAATTAAGATCCTTCATTAGTTCTTGTGAAAATTAAGTGGAGAATCATTTACCATTACTGTGAAACTAATTAATTATCAAGACGAGAGAGTGCAGAGAAAATGATGATAAATTATTCACCGTGTGTGCGAATTAACTTGTTTACAAAATAAAGGTATAAATGTCAAGAATATATATTGAGTTTTGGGCTAAAAGTTTGGTAATTTTCTATAAGTTTATTTTTCGTTCTTCAAAATTCACTCAGATTTTGTAAACATTTGAGGGTTTGGGAAGAAATTGAAAAAATTATATTATTCTTTTGACTTGGTTGTGTTTCAACAGAATTGCACATTTTTTTAAAATCTTCTGATTGATTCTGTCAGTATTTGAAGAAGCTATAATCAGTACTATTTCTGTTGCGACGCAATTGACTGATTCGCGAACAGGTCCCGGATCACGTGTGTCACATCATAACTATGACGTTAAGTGATTCCATGCCCGCCGGTCACGGATTGTTTCGTGATTGCATCACATAAGGCTGTCTTGGGTTAATGTTAAAGAATAGGGTCCGAATTTGGAACATTTTTTAGATATAAAAGAAATAAAACATTAATGATATTCTGGCTTCACTATCCTTTAGACCAGCAATCGCGAAACTTTTTGACCTCGCGGACCAGTAAATTTACAGTTTAAATCCCGTGGACCAATAATAGGATTTTTTAAGCGTTAAATAAATAAGAAAAATTGTGATATCATAAAATGTACCTAATGAATGAAACTATTCATTATAAGCAAATTATGAAAGCTTTATTAATAACATTATAAAATAAACAAAAACTGTTAAAACAAAACGATTAAAGAATGGTTTAATTATATCAAACTTTTAGCATTATGCATTACTAGTGTGACGGATGTTCTTGTTTACTTGAAATAAGATTACAGATAATTGGATCCGATGTTCTTACTGTAAGATGGTGAAATGTATGTTTATTTATTTATATATTCATCTTGTTCAAATGTTCAATTGTTAATAAAATACTTTCTATTCATCCAATCAAGGTCAAATAATTTTTTTTAAACTTGTAGGGGATGACACTTGAAGTTAATAGAGTTTTTTCAAATATTAATTAATTTATTAAGCTAATTATTGGTTTGTGACGCCAGCTTAGATTCGTCGCTATTGTTGTAACAATGCAACTGTTAAAACCAAGACAAAAATTGGCGTCGAAAACCTGTTTTTCAGCCAAACTAGCCAAACCGAGTGTTGTTACAACAATGCAGACAAATCATGCTCTTTTTTCAATTCCTACTATTAGATCACTCTCTCCTATATATATATATATATATATATATATATATATATATATATATATATATATATATATATATATATATATATATATATATATATATGTTTTTTATATATATATATATATATATATATATATATATATATATATATATATATATATATATATATATATATATATATATATTTTATATATATATATATATATATATATATATTTTATATATATATATATATATATATATATATATATATATATATATATATATATAAAGGGTGTTTTTTACAGGTATAGAACTTTAAATTGCAATAAAACAACGATGTATTATTCGATTGATATGAATTTTTTTTTTATTCGAAAGATAATCTTGTGGCATTACATTTTAAACATGACTTCTGGCATATGACTGCCTCGGCTGGCTCGGATGTAGTTCAATTTGGACGTCCAATGTTCGATGACTTTTTCCAACATTTGTGTCCGTATATTGGCAATAACACGGGGAATGTTGTCTTCCAAATGGTCACGCGTTTGTGGCTTATCCGCATAGACCAATGACTTTACATAGCCCCACAGAAAATAGTCTAGTGGTGTTAAATCACAAGATCTTGGAGGCCCATTCACAGGTCCAAAACGTGAAATTAGGCGGTCACCAAACGTGTCTTTCAATAAGTCGATTGTGGCACGAGCTGTGTGACATGTTGCGCCGTCTTGTTGGAACCACAGCTCCTGGACATCATGATTGTTCAATTCAGGAATGAAAAAGTTAGTAATCATGGCTCTATAACGATCACCATTGACTGTAACTTTGTGGCCTTCATCGTTTTTGAAGAAGTACGGACCAATGATTCCACCAGCCCATAAAGCGCACCAAACAGTCAATTTATCTGGATGTAACGGTGTTTCGACATACACTTGTGGATTAGCTTCACTCCAAATGCGGCAGTTTTGTTTGTTGACGTAGCCATTCAACCAGAAGTGCGCTTCATTGCTAAACAAAATTCGCTTATGAAAATCGGGGACAACGGTAATCTTGTTTCGGGCCCATTCAACGAATCAACGCCTTGTTTGATCATATTTAAAATGTAATGCCACAAGATTATCTTTCGAATAAAAAAAAAAATTCATGTCAATCCAATTATACATCGTTGTTTTATTGCAATTTAAAGTTCTATACCTCTAAAAAAACACCTTTTATATATCCTATCCCAGTTTTCAATCGTTAAAATAATACTTTCTATTCATCCATTCAAAATAGGAATTGACTTAATTTTCTTATATTACTTGGAGCTTTACTTTTTTATATTACATAACAGACTGTGTGCTGTGCTTTATAATGGTTGTAAAATAGTTATTGTGTATGTCCAATAAACTTTGTAAGATATATTTGCAGAGGCTGTCTGTTTCAATATCCAAAGAATATTCCTAAGCACTGCAGTGCATTTGCGAATCATGTGCGCTAATTATGCCACTTACTGTATAAAAAAATAACGAGGCTGTTTTCATGTTTTGGAATTGCGTTTTATCCACTTTTTTTTCTTCAGAAGATTCAGTATGCTCTTTCAAAGAATACGGAAGTCAATTATTTGTGCAGTAAGTCCTAAGCTATTGGTTGTTCTAACAAAGAGAAATCTTAAAAATTACAGCGTAATTTTATTTCATTAATTAGTGTATATAATTAATTCGTATAAATAAAAAAATTAAAACTAGTGTATAATATCAAAATAATTATTTGTTACAATGTAGTTTTATAACCATATCATGTAATAATACAAAAACTCTTATTTAAATCATTAGGCACAATAAATGAAAAAAAGAAAGATAGGCTGTGAATTTTTATTAAATTTCGCCTTTGTTTTCAAATGCCATGATTTAATTGTTTGTAATTCAAAATAATATATTAAAAGTAAAATAATAATTAAATCGTACACATTTATTATTTTCATCTCAATAACAGGATAATTTAGAAATTTATTTTATAGTAGTATAATACGTTGGATTTTATGAGTAGGTATATAATTTGAAAAGATTATACCTAGTATAAAGTAAATGACTCTCACTATAGAAATGCATTAATTAATCCGATTTGAAAAAATTCTCATTAACAAAAGTAATTAGATCATATTGATTATATTCTCCCATCTATTAAATGAAACAATGGAATTGTTTTCCTTTTATGAGTATATATATATATAAAAATGTTTATCTTAAAAACTTAAAAATCTGTATGACTGATACTGAGAGTTTTAGAGGTTTCTTTTAAAAATATAGATAATAAAAAATGTAGTAACGTTTATACTCGCATGATACATAAAAAGCAATAATTAATCCAATTTGAAAAAATTCTCATTAACAAAAGTAATTAGATCATATTGATTATATTCTCCCATCTATTAAATGAAACAATGGAATTGTTTTCCTTTTATGAGTATATATATATAAAAAATGTTTATCTTAAAAACTTAAAAATCTGTATGACTGATACTGAGAGTTTTAGAGGTTTCTTTTAAAAATATAGATAATAAAAAATGTAGTAACGTTTATACTCGCATGATACATAAAAAGCAAATAGTGGAAGAAAATTATACTCTTTTTAATGTATTTATATTACAAAAGCACTATACTTCAAAACAAACGTGATTATTCACATTAAATCCTTTGAAGTAAATATATATATTAATTTATATATTTTAATCTCTTAGTTGTCTTTAACACTAATCACACAACACTTAATAGATACCTACTTTTACCATAGTGGGTCAAATGACCCGACTTTATGTTTTATGCTTGAATGTATGAAACATGGATGTTTGAAAGGAAATAAAAATAAAAATTATTATAATAAACCAAAATAGTAAATTGACCATTTCTATTACAAAAACAAAAAATTAGAATTTTTAATTCAGTACTCATCGTATTTTTTACATATAAATGTGTCCATTGTACATTTTCCGCAAACATTTTTTACATTTAGAGCGAATTTTGTTGGTTTTATTTTCTTAACAGTATTCTTTTTAACATCTCTTACGTTGATAAGCATTTGTAGTAGACTTAGGCAACGTTCCTTTCCTATTTTTTCTTGGTTGTTCACGAGCTTCTCGAAAATCGGCGCCAAGTTCTACTGCTAGCTTGAGTAAAAAATCTTGTCTTGAGATGCTTTCTCCTGTCGTTTGCTTGTACAAAATCCAGGCATTTATGCCGGCTAAATCAAGGGTATTGAAAAAACCTTGGAGAGGCCATCTGCAAGACTTAGAACTTAGACATTTCTTGAAATTATTCTCAGCTATTTTGAATGAACTACTTTACGCAACAGTCTTTGCAGAAGCGTGCAACTTACCGACTACAATACGATAAGCAATATGACTCCATAAGCTTATAAAACCAAAAATGCTCTCCGGATAAAATGACCTGCTGTGGTCTACGACAAGTATTACTCAAAATATAACAAAACAAAACAAAATATTATAATAACTGTAGATTAATTACTTAGAAAAATAATGAATTCTAATGTGCAAAAGCAATAAGATGACTCGTGCATTTTCAATGCAAAAGTTCAAATTGGGTCATTTGACCCGTGGTATGTTTAGTGTTAAAAAGTGCATTAAATATAACCCACTAAAGATATATTTAAACTTTTTAATACATTAATCGAAATATATAACATTGTTTTCTGAAAAACTACTATTTTACTCTGTGTTTAATGAAGCTTGCATCAGACATCTATTCCCATCAAGGATATAAAAAGATGACTACTTCAAAGCAAATAGATTTCGAAAAACTGTATTCAAAAGAATAACATTTGATTCTTGAACATAAAAAAGTGTAGAATATTAGTGCATGTATAGCGCAAAAACGTTTCTAGAATATTTCAAGAATTTCATACAGCAATTCAATTCAAAAACGTTTTTCTACTTGAATTATAATCTAAGCATTACATACGGGCTTTTCATGAAAACAACGTTTGAGGTTATTTAGATTTTCGAAGAAGGAAATATGAAAGTAAAGCAATGTTGAATATTTTGCTATCATAATAAGGGTTTGACTAATTTATTTACTTACGAACATTTTCCTTTTCAAGTTATTTTTAAAAACTTATATTTTGATCTTGAATAACTGCCTTTATATTTCGAGAGTTTAATTTTTTTTTATTATGTGGCTTTTCAAATACATGTGTGATTATGATTTCTTCAGTTAACTTTATACAAATATTGTATTCTTGAAAACACTCCCTATATAATAAATCCCTAAATTGTATAGTAAATTTTTGGTATTTTTATTCTTAAATTGAAGATTAATATGTTATATATTATTATATATGGCTTAATATGTGAACGTTTGATTCATACACATAAAACATGTCAGATATCACACAAGAACAATGATAAGTAATGAAAAAGAACAAATATTTAAAGTAAGAATCAGGACAAATGAACTTTTGAACAAAAAGAAAAGTTAAAAATTTAAACAACAAGAAAAGGAACGTAAGATAGATGTATTCTTTATAAAGAGCCCATTTAAGGTCTGGCATTCCGGTATAGTTTGTTTATCTTACAACGTTTTTGAGATTCTTTATCTAGCTCTGATCATGTTAGAAGAGGCTCTGTAATCATGATGTCCGAATTACAAATTTAGCACATCCTAGATGAAAGAATAACTATTTTATTAAGATGATGTGCCATGCAATCATGGCATGTTTTC
This sequence comes from Trichonephila clavipes, assembly GCA_019973935.1. NCBI lineage: Eukaryota > Metazoa > Arthropoda > Arachnida > Araneae > Nephilidae > Trichonephila > Trichonephila clavipes. Next base: position 200,962 of record BMAU01000692.1, on the reverse strand, counting down.
AGTCTGAAATTTGCCATAGCCTCTTTACGGGGCTTCTGACGAAACTATTTCAAGTGTCTTGAATGTTAGCCCAGGATTTGACTGTTGATTTTGCTGTCAGGTCATATTTATAAAAGTATCCACTAAATTCTCAAAAATGTGGGACTGACTCTGGAGAAAAATATTGTTGCTTTTTGGCTCAAGATTTTATCTCTGGGCTAGTAAATCTGTCATTCCGTTACAGTCGGTACCCACACGTGAAGGGATCCATTGGAAAACGATTGTTTTGCTGTTCAAGGTTTGTTTTATTTCTGAGCTAATATGTGTGCCTGTGTCATGATTTATAACTACAGACTTGATATCACTTTGAAATAGACTAGAATGACTACTTTAGAGAAACAAAAGATTACACTATTTTGAATAAATCTGACATATTTATTTTCTTACAGATATCTTTGTTATTTTTCGAAACAAAATGAATCCCGGAAAGTACCTAAAAGTAAAATTGTTATTAAAATATTGTTCTTAACTGTTTTTGAATCAAAATACACTCATGGACAAAAAAATTAGTGCACCAAGAAATAATTGCGGGATTGTAACGCAACTTGGCATGAGGGTACATGTCGAGGATACATGCAAATGATTGGAAATGCCTCGTGATTGCGCATTACGTATAGACGGCAGATGGCGTTTAACGCCGTTCTCCATGGATTATAAAACAGGTAACTAAAGCTTGTTTGAGTATGCTGATTCGTTTACAAAAGAAGAGCTGGGGTAGACATGTCATTACGCCGTTTTCGAAGACAATAGAAGCTGTCAGGATTTGAGAGGGGAAAATAATCGGTATAATGGAAGCTAGGCGAGTAACTTGTCAATTAGGTCGCTCTGATTGTGTTGTGAGGAGGTGTTGGGGCCATAGGATGCGAGTGATGTCATTTACATGACGACAATGCTTAGGACGCCCTCGACAGACTAGTCGTGGGAAGAGTGCCACATCGTAATAAATGCACGCGTACAGCCAAGTACTTCATCGACCACCATCCAGGTACAAGTAACACCTTCATAAGGAGCCCCTATGTCTTCTCGAACCATGCGAAGGCGCCATGCGGAAGGACATTTGGGATTGCGGCGCTCATTACGTGTGCTGCCTTTGACGCCCACCCATTAACGTCTCCGTTAGCAGTGGTGCCACGCACGAGGAAACTGTACAACAGCGGAATGTCATCTTTAGCGACAAATCCAGATTCAATCTCAGTAGTGATGAAAATCGTGTTCGTGTGTGGAGAATTTATGGTGAACACCGCAATTCTGCCTTTGCTTTACAGCGCCACATCGCTCCCACTGCTGGTGTGATGGTATGGAGTGTCATTGACTACAATACACGGTCACCCCTAGTATTGATCTGTGGCACCATGACCGCTCAGCGGTATGTCCACGACATCCGGCGACCACATGTGTTGCCACTCATGCAACGGCTTCCAGGAGCCATTTTTAACAAGACAATTCTCGGCTTTTCACAACAAGGGTATCACAAGACTGTCTCCGCACGGTTAATACCCTTCCTTGGCCTGCCCAAGCTCCAGATTTTTCTCCAATCGGACATAGCTGGGATCATTTGGAACGACGAGTTGGGCATCCCACGAGTTTGAACGAACTAGAGGCAAGGTTACAGCAAATATGGAACGAAATGTCTCAAGACATTATACAGAATTTTTGTGTCTCAATGCATGATTGTATCGCATCGTGCATTCACGGTAGAGGGGGTTCACCAGTGTATTAAATCCTTTGTTCTTTTGACTTTTTCTCTGAAATAAAGGATCCTTTTTCTTTGATTTTCTAATCATTTACTTATATCAAGGTAGTCATTACGTATATAGAATTTCGTTTCATTTTAACGACTCTATCTTGGTGGCCTAATTCTGTTGCTCTTGAGTGTATTTAACATCAGTATTGTATCGTATCAAATTAAACAGTATTTTTAAAAATTCTTGTTTAATACAGAGGTAATTAATGCTTACCTACAAAGATACAAATATATCTATAATTACCATATACGAGGGAACGACAAATAGTAAAGGAACTTTTGCAATTTCTCTTTCCATGGTTTGGCTACAGCTCTAGTGTTCAGCTCTGAATGATGGGTAGTCAGCAACACTTCTATTCAACGTGTCACTCGTCTTTCCTCGCAGTCGTTGTAGTGTAGCAGACCGTTCAACATGGCAGCTACATTGTCGATCTGTACCAAGGAGGAAAGGAAGCAATGATTCGCTTTTTGTTGGTGGAAGGTGTGATATCTGGGCTTTAAACCCTACTTAACATTTCCATCACTATACTTTCAAGAACTTAGTGGTGGACGTCAATAGACTACTCGATCTTTCATCGTCACATAAAGTTCTTTCCTGCTTGAAACTCTCATTCCATTCGTAGATTTTGCTTCGCGATGAACAACTGTCACCAACCATACAGCGTTTGCATGCGACGAATAATTTCGGCAGGTTTCACGCATTCCTCGAACAAAAGCGAGTACTTCCCACCTTGGTTCAGATCGGCAATGTAGTTGCCATGTTGAACGATCAGCTACACTTTAACAACTATGAAGAAAGAAGAGTGGCACATTGTGTATAGAAGTGTTGCCGACTATCCCACATTCAGCGCTGGATTCTAGCGCTGTTGCCAAATCTTGGAAAGAAAAAATGCAAAAAAAGGCCCTTTTATTATTTTACTTTCCCTCGTATAGACAGTACTTTATTGACTTTAAAAGTATCTTGACTTTAAACTTTAGGTAACAGACTTTACTTTAAGAAATACATTTGATGTTAAAAAGAGGTATATGAGTTAAAATTTTATTTTAAAAAAACAGCCTACAACTTTCCATAGTAAATATTTTTATCCTTTGAATACTAGTTGTCTTCATATAAATTCCAAAATTATATAAAAAAAATCCATTTATTTTATTTTGAAAAAAAGCGAAAAAAAGTAAAGAAATAAAGGACTAACTTTCAAAAAATCTCTCACGAGCCCTTTTTTAAATCATTTTCTGGCTTAAGGGTTTTTTTTAAGTAAAAAAATTGTCATGAAGTTACTCAGCTAAAGAACATTAAAACTTTTAGCGACGATGAGAAATTCGAAGTTATCAGTTGTGTTGTTATTCTTTAAGACAAAATAAGACTTCGCAAAATGGCAACACAGCAGTTTTTATGAAACAATATGAACTTATTTCAAAAACTTAAGTTTCAAATCTATGGTTTGTTAATAACCACTTTTCAGATGAAAGAAAAATGTGTCGTACTCATTAAAGCAAGAATTTTGGATTAAAACTGTGTAGAATAACACCAGAGCTATTAGAGGCGAAATTTTTAATTGATAAACATTCATTACACAAAATTCGTAACAATATAATTTCTAAGCTCATTTATATTATTTTGTATGAAACTCAAACCAAGAACAATAGGTTTTTGAAAAAATATGATAAAATGACAATGAACACAGATGGATTCTTAAACTAATGTCTTATATTTGTGAATATGTTATTCATAAAATTAAATTGGATATGTATCATCCTAGACGTAGTAGTTGAAATATCGCATGATTCGTTCCATCCGAAGAAATAGTTAAAACTTTCTAGTTTTGCCCACAAAAAACACGCATCGGTCATATTGCGTGCGTAACCCAAGGAATTCTTTTCCAAACTAAAGACCAAACTATAACAGAAGTTGTTACAAAAAAATTCGAAAGTGTTAGTAAGTTTTCCAATTCGGTTATTTTGTCATGTGTATGCTGAACATAGCGTGATGTCAAATTTATACAGTAAAACAGTTCAGATAAAAATATTTTTGAAAAAGCCATGTATTCGAAAGAAACTTTGAAACATTCAAATAGAATTTAAAACATTTATGGCATTATTTTTATAAAATTTATTTCATTCTAATGAGCTTACTTGAAATTGAGTTTAATGTTTTCGCTGGAATCAACATATTACTGAGACATCTGGATCCGGTTGCAGTAATCTGATGAATTGATGGGACATTTCCTGATTTTTACTCCACACTTTATACATTTTAATAGATAAATCGACAAATCGAATACCAGCTACACAAACCTACACGAAAAGTATTCTTCTTAACATTCCGGAGACCATAGCTTTTATATCTTTTCCAATATGAGTTAATATGTGTTTATATGAGTCTTAATATGAGTTAGTTATTGCAGTGATTGGTCTGACGCAAAATTGCAGCATTTTACTTCGAAATGTGCCAACACTGAAGTTTCTAAGGAGATAAATTAGTGGTTAAAAGGGTATTTCCTGTTAGGAGAGCATATTAAAAGAACTAATTATCACAAGATGTCTGGGAATCTTCAAGACAATAATAAATTAACCCCTTAACTGGTTTGCCCGTAAACCGTACGGGTTACCGAAAGTTCTATCATACGGGTCACCGTTCTATCTTTGTGATTTACACATATTTTAATTATTTTAAGGAGATTATTAGTACTGGTGTTTTTAAGAGATACAGTTTGGTAATAGGAGGGAAATACACCTTATCCTGGAGTTTCATTGCGGTGAAGGCCGGAATTTTTCATTTAAGATATCCAACTACCCTAAAATCGTGATTTTTTCCAAAATTGACAATTCTTTTTTAATGATTTTATTTTATAGGCCCTCTTGTTAGCTTAATAAACATACCAAGTTTTGTATTTTCCATTCACTAGAACAAAAACTACAAGTGTTTTAGTAAAAGCAGATGCCGTAACTTTACACAAGATGTCAAACTTTAAAATGCGCTTAACTCGAAATGTGTTTTTTTTTCGAAAAGCTCAAACGAGGACAGCGATTGCTCAAACAGTTTTGAAAATAATTTGCTGAAATTTCTTGTGACATATTTCTTTCTATAACAATAGAAGGGTTTTGACCTTCAGTTTTATTAATCACTGTTTTATTTCAAAATTTACAGTCCTTTATGTGAATATAATATAACTGCTTTTTAAGCAATTTCATATAGTCACTAAGATAGAGTGATCTAGTTTTTGTAAAATTAAAAATACCTGTGATTCTGAAGGCTAATTCAAACATGAATAAAAAGGTAACACATTAAAGTTAAAAAATTGAGAATTTCCTCAAAAATGTTTTGTACAGAGCAAGCCCCGTTTATGTAATTTTTTGTACATTTTCACCAGTTGTTTTCCCATTTTAAAAATTATAAATTTTTTTCTGGTTTCAATTTTAGGATTTTTTCCTTAAAATATACTAAATAAGTCTAAATATCACAAAAAAATCCTCATATCCCTATTTTTTGAAAAAGAAAAAAAACCTGTCGCAAGTAGTCGGATGAAATAAATAGAGAGAGATGAAGAGATGAGTCTTAAGAGATGAATTTAGATTCTTAAAAATATTCGAAGAAGGACAGAGATTGACAAGGCAATGTGCAATTTGTTGCTTGAAAAGAAACGAAAATGGAAAGATAATCCAAAAAAACCGATATTATCTATGTCCCCTATTGCAATGTAAAACTTAGTATTATACCGTGCTTCAAATTGTTTGAGTATATGTATATGCACACGCACACAAAATCATAAATGGTTTGAAAGAGAAGTACGAGGATGAAGTTTGTAAATGTGAGAGAAATTCTTCTGAAATTTATGAAACATAACTCATAGTATGCAGAGTGTACTTTAAGAGATTTCTGGAATAACCTTTTCAAGAACCACTTATTTCTTTTTTGAATCTCTCACAGTTTTTTATATTTTATTAAGAATTAAACAATAACATTTAAGGAAATATATTTTATTTTCGAATTTTATGCTTGAATCTACTGGTGGGAAGAATAGTTTCCAAGGAACCATTCACCATCATAAAGAAAATTAAATTTAGTGGTGATTATTTTCTACGAAAAGATGAGAAGCATGTTGCAAGGAGACATCACATTTTGCAAGCGGGTTCTCTTTTCTTCTCTCTTTTTGCTACATATCTAACATCATCCGTAGTTGGAAACCATCTTTGGTATATGATTTCCCACATTGGCTAAGTGCACATCATCCGAAACTAAACACTTATTTCTTTGGAAGCTACCAGGACGTACTTTCCTTTTTCTTGAGGAATATCCGTCTTTTAGCGGACAAGCTAATATTATACATAACGTTAGCTTGTCTAAACTTTTGTTTCTTTTGTTCACTTGCCAAAGTAGGAAACTATTTATGATGGAAAGGTCAATAAGAAAATGAAAGATACGATGCGACCATTTTACAGATCTTATTCCTATTTGGTATTTTTCTTTTGTTTGTTTGCTTCGATCAACCCCTCCCATGGCATCGATATTTACAGCGTCAGCTTTTCGACAATGTACTTCTTCTTTAGTACCATCATTCTTTGTCCGGTTTACAGATGTCATAATCGCTGGATTATGTGCAATAGGTGGCAGCACAAAATTGAAGCGCAAATGAGTGTTCCCATTGTTAGAATAGCAAGGCCAATATATTATGGTGGATTTTTCGCTTCCCACAGGTGTATCTTATATTATCATGTAGATGGAAAATAATCTTCCCACGAAAGTGCTAAAACGACACAGTGGTATTTGATGTTGTAGATGATATTACGTATTTTAAATAGGAAATATATCTGAGGAATGAGATGATAGGGAATGTGTAAAAACTAAATTTAACGTAGGAGGTCTTATGTCACACCAAAACCTGCGTGAACGTGTATTATCCTATTGGTTAATTGCAACCAGCAGGAAAGCTGAGAAGGAATTCAAGCATATGAGGGTGTAGAATCTAATCCATATGTAATTAGTTCCTTTTATGTCCACATATCACCATCAGAGTTGAATCGTTATCATCAGTTATAACCTCCTCAATTTGAAATATTATTCCTGGAGGGAGAACAACATACGTTTTTAAAGCTTGCAATGCATCACTACGTGTTGATCCCTATTTTATCTGTTTTCAAATTTTGTGCAAAGTAATAAGTAAAATTTCTTAAATTTCTGAGCATAAAATACATCCAAGTTATACTTCCTTTTGAAGGTTTTAGCGTTTGTAAATTACATTTGGTAAATTCTATGTAATGCGATATAAAAAGAAATGCAAAGCGTACGATGTCCTCCCCTTTAAATATATTCCCAGAGGAAGGTGTAAAAGGTACTTCACACCAAAAAAAGTGGTCTTAAATGCAATCTAGAAGAAATAAGAACCCTAATCTGTAAGTCAGATAGCTAAATTATCGGAACTACTTATCTTGATTGAAGCTCCTTGTATGATCCTTCTCGAAGCCCGATAGTATGGTCAGCTTCAAGTTTGGTTATTTAACCACTTATTTATAGATTCTCCATCGAACTTTAATCTTAAGATGCGTGACCACCAGTCGCTGTTTACTTACACTTGGAATTCACCCTAATAATCAACTCTTAACCATTAACTCGTATACTCAACGACCGGCACTTAAATAGAGGTTACTATTGTATAAAAAATCAAATCATCTCTACGGAAAGCGGTTTTTAAACTAAAATCACAGTTAAAGAATAATTTCCTGAAGAGGATTAGTAGAAAACTCGAATTGAACCCAGTACAGGGTGATAAGCTAAATTAAGTTTTTTTATAAATCAATATTAATCTCCAATATATTTTAACATAATAATGCTTAAAAATGCCATTCAGTCTCCTGTGTTGCTGGACCGCTTGTTACCGATGTTCGACTGCATTTTCTTCAAAAATTCATTTTTTTTAAATAATAATCACACAAATTATAGTGATGCTCTATCAGAGACTGCATGTAACCCTTTATCTACCGCATTATGATTTATTGCAGTTTTTTTCATGCATTACTTTTTTTTTTGAATCACTACATTGAAAATTAAGGGATATACATTAACAAAATACTCAACTTTGGGAAAGTAAACCTACTACAGGTAATTAATTAATTAAAGATATTCAATTGAAAAATTAATTATATAAACTGTTCACTTAAAATAAAGAGTCAAATCGTTTTCTAAGGTCTTCATTAACATGCAAAAAAAATAGACACTTATCTTTTGACATTAACTATTTTTTCGGAACAAAAATGCCAATAATCGCAATCTGCTGAAAACGTCATCAGCTGAAAATGCAATTTCTGCTTTAAAGCTATTTGTCTTCCTCGCTAAAATACTCACCATAGAACCCGTGTTGCCATATATCTTGAAGAGTGGATTTAAAAGAATGCTCCTGCTAAGTATCGTCAGAGTATTCGTAAAAATTGTTATTCTCTGTCATTTTAAAGTGTGTGTGGTACTTATAAGTACCGTCGGTAGATAAAGGGTTAAATATGTTCTACTTTGAGAAATAATTAGAAATATATCTCTCCTTTATTAATTAGTATAGCGAAAAACGAAATCAACGCAGATAAAATTCGTAAATATTATCAGCAAACTTGGATTAGATTTAAAATAGTATCTCCAAATAATTTTTTTCCAACAATTATTATTTAATAAATAATTTGAAACATTTTCACATATCTAGAAATGAGTTCATCTATAAAAGCAAATATCTTGAGCAACTGGACTAAATGTTTTAATTGAAGTTCCAATCTGAATGTAACTCGGCACTTATAAAATGACAGAAATTCATTTAATCTACAAATTAATTAATGCAGAGTTAATTACAGTTAATTAAATCCTTCTCGTTTCGTCTTGCCTAACTTAATTATTGAGAGAGAAAGCTTCATTTCAAAATAATTGAAAAGCAAAATCGAATTTAACGAATGCTTTTAACTTTCTTTGAATTAGAATTTATATAAATAAAGGTATTTTGTGATACCAATGTTCAAAATAAGTTATAAAATAATTTAAATAAAAATAATAAAATATTTTTAATAATAAGTAAACAGAGGTAAATATTAATAATATATCACCGTAAATTTCTGAAAATATGATTTAAATAGGTATTGCTTTCAACCCCCCTCCCCGTGATTTTCAAATAAATGTTGTCATTTTTTTCGAATAAAGAGTAGTTTCTAATTATAGTAGTGTTTTTTACACACAGAGTAAGAAGTTGTCCTTTTTACTGGAGCCAGTAATTTTCAGTTTTATGCTTATGAAATATTAGCAATTATCAAAATTGGTTAATTTAATGCAAACTTAGAATAATGAAATTAACTATTTCTTAATTAAAAGATCATTGGAATTTCTTCATTAAAATGTTTGAATCATAATTTTTATTAAGACTTGTTCAGCTAATTTAGATTTGGAATATAAAAATAGACCGAGTAAATATTTCTTATGACTAAAATTGTTTAAATTTTTTTTTAAAAAAAAATGTTGATTTAATTATAATTTTCATTCGTAAAATTAATTGAGCGTGGATTTTGATCAATTTTTTCTGATGATTCTAGAAGACATAGTTAGGGATGTAAGTCTAAAATTTTTCTGCATAGATCTCAATATATTTTGCTTGAGTTTAAATAGAAATATCTAAAATGTGCAAGAACGATTTAATTGAATTTTATACACATTAATACAAAATTAAGAAACGGGATTTTGTTTGAAAAATACAGAAACAAAGTTTTTGTATTGCATTTCAAAATGTTTAACTTTAATAGTTATTTCAAAAAAATTACTAAAATAATTACATTTAATCAAAAAACAAGTAATATATATATAAAAAAGGTCAATTCTACTTAGATCAACAGAGAAAAATTTCATTTTAGCTACTTTTTATTAAATAGTTACAATGCATATAAATATGTATATACATATGACAGAATCACAACATTAAGTGCTAATTCATTTTTAATAATTATTATTAAAGTATCATATTTTCATCCAAAGCAATCGTGTATATAAAATTTCAGTTAAACTGAATGCTTTAAAACGTGAGAAAAAATATTTTAAAATTTTGTCCCAAGACGCTAAAAATGAAACCAACGTGGTTGTATCTCTAATTCTGTAAATTATTTGTGTTTCAGTCAATTAATTATAATTAAATTATCTTATTTTTACCCAAAACACTAGTGTATAGAAAATTTCCGCTCGAATGAGCACTTTCAAATGTAAGAAAAATAACCTTTTCAAGTTTTGACACAAGTCGCTAAAATGGTCGCTAAGTCGCCAAAAATGATGCCAACTTGGTTGCATTTGTAATTCTTTAAATAATTAGTTTTAATCAATTAATTTTTATTTATTTTCATTAAATTACTGTATTTTCATTCAAAATTATCACGTATATAAAATTTCAGCTCATTTGAGCACTTTAAAATGTATTTTATTAACGATTGAAAATTCCACAAAAATAAATAAATATATAGAGAGTGTAAGCTAATAGTAGGAATTGAATAAGGATAAAATCATTCATACTTATTCATAGTCAACAGCCGTTTTAAAATTCATTTTGGCTTACTTTTCGCATGGAAGGTGCTAAATATAACGCCTTCATTATATTATTTTGAGACTTCAACAAATATACTCAAATTTACTTTGATTGCATTCCAACCGACTGAACTTTTATCTAAATATCTTACTCAATAATTAGAAAAACATTTTGAAAGGCTGAATACATATATAGTTTTCAAATGCAAGAGCGAAGCTTGGCTCTAGTAGTCGTAGGATTGTGATTGCGACTTCGAGTTGTGGGTTTGAGACCTAATTCCACTAAAGACTTTGCTTGCAATGCATGTTGAATCTACCGAAGTCCTAAGTCCCCATGTTGGCGTGAAGAGTGGAGTGTGAACTGGGGTATCGTCCTTGTCATACATAAGCATGGTTCAAAATTACAAAACCCTTCTTCAATAGCTATCGCGTTGCTTCACAGGGCCGTTTTAATTTAAAAAAACTATCAATGAAAGCAAAAATGAAACATTCCAAAGCTTTCTAATCATTATTAAGGAAAAATAATTAGATTTTGGAGCATAATGGCCATAGTCTTCCACCAGTTCTTTAAATGCAGTTGACGAATGGGAACAAATACAACAGAAAACCCTTACTGATTGGAGATATCAACGTAAATTAATTCCCATTAAATTCCCATGTGATCCACGTGATTCCGACGTATAAGCCATGCGTTATAGAAAAAAGATTTTCATTTGTTTTGTAACAACCAGTTTCTATCAAGAGATATAGATCCAATCTCAGATAAAAGGAGTAAGTCCCAGTCTATATATCTTTCGGGTTCTAACGAAATTCTATTCTCCTCAGAATACAGAAAGATACAAGTATATTTACCGAATGATATTTAATTAATGTCTAACTGATAAATAAAGTTGATATGTAAAGTTAAGAATTTAAATATAAAAGAGAAATTAAAGAACTTTTTAAGAAGCTAAAAATGAAAATGGATGTTGAAACCTATGACTGATTGATTGATTGAATTATAATTGACGTCTTATTTAGAAGCAATATGAGGGTTAATGCAGACTAACTTTGTAATTTTGAGTCATAGTCACCACGAGTTTGTGACCATGACTACACACTCGGCTACTGTGACCATCACAGATAGTTGTATAGATAATGTAAGATCCTCTATATAATTCTCTCGCATTCAAATAGTTTTAATCAGGTAAATTTTAAAAATGTAATATTTTTTAAAAAGTCATACAGTGCTAAAGATTCTTATTTCAAAATTTTTTAAAATGTCTACACGGTCAGAAATTGAATTTTTGAAGACAGAAATAAAAATTTAGAGGAGTATATTAAGAGTATTCTATTTGCATATTGAATATGTATTTTTAACTTCTTTTTTCTATTCTTCCTGGAATAAACTTTGTTTTATTCCTTAAACCCTTCTCAAAGGAGAAAGATTTTATTCATAAACCCGTCTATGATGGGTTCTATCCACCACCCTTCTGTTAATCTTCTTGGGGAATTACTTTTTGATTGTGATTTCAGTTTAAAATTGCCTGCCATTGAGATAACTTAATTTTATGCTAATTTGAGAGCTTTTTAAACCCTGGCAATGGGTGTGTTAGAGTTAGTCTTGAGTCCTTACGCACTAACCTTGGAGAGATCTGTCAAGTGCCTTACTACCGGATCAAAAGCAGGTCAGTATTTAATGAATTGTCTTATGAGCTTAAGTTAGGAAACTAAATTAGATTTCTCCATCGCCTTATAATCTTTAATCGATCTTAAACAAATTAGAATGAAATAAAAGCTATTATTTTTATATCAATGTTTGCTGATTTGGTCTTCCAAACTACACCTGCAACCTCCGGGTTGCAACAACTTTTCTTTTTCCCATAGAAATATACACTTCGTAACTTTAATGAATTAGAGAAAACTAATAGCTTTATACAGAGTTAACACAATACGATTATACAGAAAAAGTTTCATTTTTCGTAATATATTATGTAACAACACCTGTAAAACAAGTAATACAAAAAAATAAGTCAATTCCTACTTAGCTCAAAAGAAAACTTTTTTATTTTAGTTTTAGTTACTTTTTATTAAATAATTACAATTAATATATATATATATATATATATATATATATATATATATATATATATATATATATATATATATATAAGACAGAATCATAACATTAAGTTGAAAAATAGAACGCAATTTTTTTTACAATAATTTCCCATTTCCCTGTCTATATAGGGTAGCGACTATTTTTGTTACTATTCATTCATTAAATAATTTTAATTATTCGAATATAATAGTGTAGTAAAAGGAAACTATATTCTCAGAAATTAGGCCATTCCATGTGGGATTCGCACCCACGACCTTTGGATTAGAAGTCCTACCCGCTATCCATTATCCTATAAGAACATAAAGAGCAATTTTTCTTTTCATGTATGGTGTTTGACTATTATTTTTGTTTGTTACTATTAATTAATATTTGAAAAAAACTGTATTAACATTAAGTGTCACTTCACACTACAAGTTTAAAACATATTTGAAATTGATTAGATGAATAAAAGGTATTTCATTAATGACTGAAAATTTTAACAAGGTATAAATATATATATATATATAAATATATATATATATATATATATATATATATATATATATATATATATATATATATGTGTATTATATATATATAAATATATATATATATATATAAATATAAATATATATATATATATATATGTATATAAATATATATATATATATATATATATTATATATATATATTATAGATATATATATATATGTATTATATATATATTATATATATATATATGTATATATATATATATTTATATATATATATATATATATATATATATATATATATATATATATATATATATATATATATATATATATATATATATATATATATATATATAGAGAGTGTGAACTAATAGTAGGAATTGTAAAAGATTGAACGTAAATATAAATATAAGAAAATTTTTTTTTTGCTAACCGAAACTTCTTTTATTTATGATTCAACTGGGTATTTCGTTCATTATAACATAAAAGTCAGTGTTTGGTTTTGAGAAATCCCAATTAGAATGACTCATAATGGTAATCTTTTTTCATCAAATAGGCTCTTTCGCTGATGCAAATTCTTCTTTACGTTTCTTTATTTCCTTATTGCAATTTTTAATACTCTTTTACATTAAGAAATTAGGTGAAGAAGTTCAATTTAAGATTGCAGGGATCACATGCTCGCTGTCGTAATCTAAGAAGCAAATTCGATAGACCAAAGGAACATTTCTTTTTTGTAGTGCTGAAAATCAATTTAGTAGAAACAATTTTTTGGATGTTTCTTTTGTGACACTTCAAGGAATTTTCTTTAATGAACCATTTATATCCCTTTTTCCTTCCTGTGAGTTTATGTAGGTGACAGTTTGAAATATTTAAGACAAAACAATGCTTTATTGACCCAGAGAATGAGAAGAAGGTACTTTCATAACTTATATTTCATATTTTTAAAACTTTTTCAATGGGATAAAAAAAAGGACATAATACTTCATTCTACACATACCAGAAACGTTTTAGAATTCTATTTAGCAATCATTTTTATTAAGATAAAAAATACATATATTTCAGTTTTTCTTAAAATAAGTTTCGCATAGTTATGCTCTTTTCTAACTTTGGGTAGTGATATCACAGCTAAACAGTGCTTTTCTGACAATTGCATACAAAACTAAAATTTTAAAACCTACAGAAAGAAACTTATTTAAGAAATACATGGAATTCTTAAGTAAATTACATTTTTTATGTAAATGAACTGCCTCGAATTTGTTTCTCTGAGTTTTACCGGTTTTCATTTTCATCTAAAATTGGAATATTCTTTGAAAAAGGATACATTTTTTTCAGTCTTGGTGGTTATGACAAGATTTCAGAATATACAGTACAGATGTATCGCCAAAATTGTGGCTATAAATCCTATCATACCATTGGATTGTAGTACTATTGCTATTGTCCAAGTTTTTTTTGTGTTCAGAATTCGAGAAATGTATTATTGATTATATCAACATTTGCAAATGTGTACTGGGCTTTGAATTTTTAATTAATTTTGTAAATTTGAACATATTGTGAATTGTTTTCCTTTAGAAGGCAACATATAATCATATCCTTCTTTAAATAATAATTTTAAATTTATTTTACTTAAATTTTATTCATATATTATTATTTGTTAATGTTTTACTGCCAGATTTCAGAGTATTTATTAGTTAAATCAATTTTAAAATGGAATTTCGGACCTTCAAGAATGGATAGATCGAGAGTTCTTATCATTTTAAAGAATAAAAATATTTTTTGAAATCAAACTTTTTCACAAAGAATTATATTTCTATACCAAGCTATCATTTTTATCAAAAGCAAAACTAACTGAAAACTAAGCCCTAGCATGATTGAAGGAGCTCACCTTACAAACCGGCCCTCAAAACAAGCACTAATTAAGGCCCTGAGCAAAATGGGTTCCAGAATTACTAATAAAATTTCTGTATGAAACCCAAGTGTACATTTGATGACCAACGAAAGTCGTCTGCTAGAATCCCGGGGGAATGGCAGCACGCCTTCTAACACTTGATATTGCCATAAACAAGCCATTCGAAGATACTTTGCGCTAAGAAGTCAATGGCTGGAATGGTGAAAATCAACCTAGACTACAAAAACTCGTGACTTGGGTGAAGATTTCGCGCGATAAAGTTAAGTGTTACTGATTCACTAAGAGCTAGAGAAAGAGACAGGAAACGATCTCTTAAAGGAGTTCTATTGTTAAGGATGATAAAATACGAGTCAAGGTATACGACTACTTCTGAATCCGTGACTTCGAAAAAGCGTTGAAATAAATATTTGTTGATATTAAGTGTCACTTGAATTAGAATATGCGTATGAAATATTTTAAGAATACCATCACATGAAAGTATTATTTAAATGGAATTGTTTGGCACACAAAAATAAAGAAAAATTAAATATTTTCAAAAAAAATTCTCCTTTTAAGAAAAATGAAAAACGTATTCATATTTTAATATATCAGAGTAGAGAAAATTTAACAAAAAATGCGGTACATTGTTTCAATTGATCGTAACTCGAAAAATAATGTGAATTTTTCAACATTCCTTCTCCCTGCTCTGTAGAAAAGGTTTAGCTACATATAGGGAAAATAATATATTTTAAAAACAATTTCTGTATAGGGATGATGTTTTGTGAGAATGTGTCATTCTGTCTTAATTGTTCGCTAAAAAATTACTTTTGCATAATTTTTCTTGTTATAACATTCTTAAAACAATTTTATATAAATATTCTAATTCAACAGACACTAAATATTATACAAAAACTATTCATTTGTAAACTTTTGTCAAAATCACGGCCCCGAACGTAATCAATCAACAAGGAAACATTGTCTCAAGGAATTTAGGGTGGAATTTGGGATTTTTTGACCGTTATAGAAACAATTCAGAAGTAATTTTTTTCATAGGTATGTAATTTCTTCCTTCCTTTGTCGCTCAATAGCCCAGGATGGGCCTTGGCCTTCTCAAGAAGTCATTTCCATTTCCAGATCAGCCTTCTTTTTGCTATTGTTCTCGAATTCTTAGTTCTCAAACTAGGAGATCTTTTTTAGGCCATCATTCAATCTAAGATTTGGCCTGCCCTTTCTTCGTGTGCCAATTGTCTGGGCATTGAAACATTTTTTTCAATGGTGCGGTCTTCATCCATTCTTACAGCGTGACCTGCCCATAGATATGTAATTAATGTGTATAAATTATTGTTTAAGTGAAAAATAAGATGCAAGCATAAATTAATATAAGACTAGGTCTAAATTTCGAAGAATTGTAGTATTATTATATTCTCTTATAACCTTCCTTAAAGCAGATTCTTTAAACTGCATGGGTGAGCCTGTTTTACGCCTCCCCCCAATCATCTCTGATTGGCGAGCGTAGGGATCTGTGCCCACGGCCTCTCTCACTTTAGTCCCAACTCCATTGGTGCTTGGAGACAATAGGTTGGCGCATTTGAAACCAACTCCGTGATCGTACCTAGTATATCATCTGGGGGGACTATAAATCTCCCTGTCACTTTGACACTGAAGGTATAGCAAAATCACAACAGGCTGACATTCCTTTTTATTCAAATAGATTGCGATCCATATATTTAAAGGGACCCGACAGTGGATATTTTCACAGGCATGTCTTTTGTATAAATCGTAGTGCCAGAACGTTATCTGAGGGTCGAAGAGGGAAGTGGTATGCTTCCAAAACAGCCACTTTCAGAATCGGTGATACACCTATTTTCCCCCAAGGTGAGAGAAGAATACACGGTCTTTTTTGGAAGATTCCAATATCTCATCTGGGGATTCCGGTTATCCTGTACATCAAACTTGACAAGTATTGTGGGGACGTGTTCGATGACCTGACGCTACAACGTATTTCTTTCTTTCCTACACATAAGATAACTTACTAAAACATGTGCGCAAATATGCTGCAGTTAGTTAGAGGAATGTCACCCATGGTAGCATTTTATCAATAAATTGTACTTTTACAACTTTAGAACTAATTGTAATATTTATCAGGGATTCTGAATACACTTTATTAATAGAGTAAGTAATTAAATACAAAATATCTTAAATCAGTCATATGTTTAAATCTATAAATTAATGGGATTTAATGCATGTGGAAATAAATAAATCATTTCTATAGATAATTATAAAGGGAAAAAAGGAAAACAATGATATTAAGTAGACATAATTGTATTTTAAACAATTCATATAACTGGAAGTCTGAAGAGCAACAACAGTTTATACAAAGATGCCAAGGTTTACTCACGCTTGTCCCTAGACTTAATATTGTATTCATGAATACATTCCGAAAATGTTGCATTAATTATAATTAATAAGATTATTAAAATCTTGAAAACTGTTTTCACACAGTCTTAAAAAATTTATAAATTTTTTTCTAATATATAAAAGAAAGGTAATATATTCTACTTATTCCTAAAGATTTGAAAAACATGACAACGTAAAGGTCAAAACAAATTTCATCGCGTGCCAAGTTTGAGAAACTAAACAGATTGGTTTGAAGTCGGAAAAACTTTTTATTTCTCTTTGAAATATATTACAGACTAAAATTTGGGCTAGAAAAATTTGTCTAACCGATCACGTATTGCCCCGCAGGTATAACGGAATTTTAAGTTAAGGGGAAGATTCGAGGTCAAGAATTTTTCTGCGCCGTTCTTTTTAACTATTCCAGAGAATTTTAAAACGTTTCTTATTTTCCGTCACTAAAATACTTGAAGATAACTTCACATTTATAAGTTCTAAGAAAACATGCTAAAGAGTTTTCTGGGGGAAAATGCTTTATTTAATCAAGCGTTTAAAAGTCTTTTATACAGCTAAATATAATATATTTTAAGAAAGACAAGTAATTATCCGATTCATATAATAAACGTATACTTCATATTTAAACATATACACCAATAAAATCGGATTAACATTTAGATTTAAATAACTTTTCTTAAAAAAATGTTTTGGTACTTCTGCTGCTGGCGCAAATCTCGCCAAGTTGTCGTTCGTGACAGCACATAATTTACACATAAAAAATATTAATAAATATTAGTTCTCATTAGTTTTCAAAATTTTTTGATGTATTATTGATAAGAAAAAATTACGACTTTTTTGGAAAATATGGTGGTAAAAGAGTTTACCAGCGGGAATATTCCGTTTAGCGTAAATTGTATCATTTTTGATTACTTTATCGCCTGTGCCGGCGAAACGGAAATCCTTTTTTTTTTGCAAGTATTCTACATCATATGAATATTCTATATTCAAATGAATTTTACTTAAAAATTTCCCTTGATATGCAAAATATATTAAAAACTACAAAAGACATTTTTTTTAAATTTATTTCATTTGCAATAACCATCTCCTGTTCGTTGATTCATTTTTCAAATGAAGTGTAATAAAATTAGTCGTGATAATAAGTATAAACATTTAACACTTATTTATAAAAATTATGAGCTTGATATTTAGAATGTAGTCACTAAATGAAATAGAATAAAACTTACATGTCTTAAAATAAACCCCATCAAAAAATGTAGAAAAAAAAAGAACAAAAATCAAGAAATTTAAAAAAGAAACTATCAAAACTATCAAAAATAATAAATCAGTAAAATTACATAAATCAAAAGTGATCAGTTTGACATTTAGTAATGACACAAAATGTGATAAATTTACTTACATGACTTAAAAAAATACGAAAAATGCGCAACAATTCAGAATAATTAATGAAAACTATCAAAAATTACAAATTAGTAAAATGAGTCACTTGTATAATCAACTCTTCAAATTGCAAATAAGTATAACTTTAGTTTTAATTGCATTGAGTTGATTTGTAGAGAAAATTGGTTGATATAATGAAGCATGCACAGAAATTGCAATAATTGCTCAAGTGTGAAATTTTAAGTATTCTCAAAAAGTTATACGTACTAACTGAGTTAGTTCTACATGGATTTTGCAGATAATACCATTGCCAATGTTCCTTTTAATCCTGTTTATAATTCATTTACGTAAATTCATTTATTATGCTATGTTATTACTATACAGCTTAGTATATAATGTCCATCGTTAATTAAGGACATTTTAAGCATCTGGGGTTTATTTTAAGATTCCATTGCATTCTTTAAATATTGAGATTACACAGCTTAAAATTTAATATCTTAAGCAATCTTAATCCACACTAAAAATTTTAATTGCATTAGATTACCGTGGATGACAGTGGATGACAGTCTATTTTTGGGTACCTGGACTGATAAACAGTCCTCAATCCCATATCATGATGTCTGTGATGCAGGACTTGACTTCGTTGGTTTTTTCAGTCTGCGGGTGAGTGAGTGAGTGAAGATTAACGTCGCACTGTTCAGCTACACGAGGGCTTTTGGCGACGGACCACGTAATTTTGAACCATGGTCAAGTGACGTGGACGACACCTGAGCTGGCACCCCCTCTCTAACTACCACACCACACCAACGGGAGGACATTTCAGCTCTCGACAGATTTAGCGTGCATCGCTGCCCTACACGGCGGGTCTTTAGTGGTACTGGGCTCGAACTCGTGACAAAGCCAGCCACGATCGGATGCCTATACCACTCGGCTACCGCGGCCACTTTTCAGTCTGCGGAGTGACATGTCGGCGATTTGGCTGTGGTGATGGAATCCGGGAGGAGGGGCTTAGAGATGACTACTTGGAGTTAAAGTTTTATACGGTGCTGAGAGCTTAGGACTGCTCTCTCAGTGAATTGGAGGTAGAAGTGAATTTAGCCTCAGGCTGGCTGCCCATGGGGGGTAAAAGTTAAAAATATATACTTGTCCAGTTGGGTGTGGAGATTAAATAAATATTGAAAGAAAAATAATAAAAATTTTAAAAATTTACTAGGGTGCAATAATTAAAAATTATTGCAGGGATAAAAAAAGCTAAGGCGGATTGTAAGAATCCAAAAAGGATTCTTCTTGGCCTTTTAGTATTATCGTTACAGTTGTAATCGTTTAGATTTAACATATTTACATTATTAGTATTTGGCAAATTATCGAAAAAATTTATAGCTAATTTTTGAATATGTGCTTTAAAACTAGTGATTTTAAGAGCTTTATTTATGCGATCATTTTTCATGTAGCGGCAGGCATTTACAATCATTCTAATATATGAATTCTGCAGAGTATTTAAAATATTAATATTGGTTTTAGCAGCATAACCCCATACTGGACAGGCATAAGCGAGTATTGGACGCATAACGGCTGTATAAAGAAGCACTTTGTTATCTCTACTTAAATGTGAGTTCCGGGAAATTAGGGGAAAAAATTTAAACATTGTTTTTCGGAACTTATCGCGAACGTGTAATATGTGTTGTTTCCAAGTTAAGTGTGAGTCAAAAATAACGCCAAGATATTTGGTATTCTGAGACCAGGGAATTTGTTTATTGAACATTAGGAGAGGGGGAGGAAGGGTGCGCTTTTTGGTAAAGATGACTGCACAAGATTTTTCTACATTGATACTAATTTTCCATCTGTCGTAATAATTTTCTAGCAGCTTGAGGTGTTTGTTAATGGCAAAGGTAACAGTCTTTAAGTTTTTGTACGTGGCATTAATGGCCGTATCATCCGCATAGAGACTAATATTGGTTAGTGAGTAGCTGGGAATGTCATTTATATAGAGATTGAACAACAGGGGCCCGAGCAATGAGCCCTGAGGACACCCTGCAGAGATGGAATGAGAGTTAGATAATGATTCATTTACTCTGATCCGAAAGGATCTGTTAGTGAGATACGAGTGGATGAGGTGAATGAGGGGAGAAGGAATATCGTAAGTAATTAGTTTGAAAGTGAGTCCTAAAATCCAAACACGGTCGAAGGCTTTCTGGATATCCAGAAAGACCACTCCCGTGCTCTTCTTTTTTTTTTGAAAACCTTCCGAAATACTTTCTGTTAGTCTGAGAAGAGGATGAAGGGTAGATAGTTTATTTGTAAATCCATATTGATTAGGGTTAATTAGGCTATTATCATTAATGAATTTTTAAGTCTATTAAGAATAATGTACTCAGTTAATTTACTTAAAGTTGAAAGGAGAGAAATAGGTCTATATGAATTAGGAAGATTTTTATTTGTACCAGGTTTAATAATAGGGAAAATGATAGCTTCTTTCCAGTTACTAGGAAAGTGATGAAATTTAAGAATTTTATTGACAAGAATAGTTAGTATGAGGATTAATTTGATAGGAAAGTTTTTTAGCATTTTATTTGTGATAGTATCTTTACCGGGGCCTTTTTTAGAGCTAGTATTTTTAATGAAGTTAATAATTTCATCAGGCATGGCAGGTTCAATTTGAGTAGAAGGGGGGAAGAGAGAAAGGTATTCACAGTTGAGGTGACAACCTCGTCATCTTGATCGTAGTTGTCCTGCATGCGGTTATTTTCAATGAAGTTATTTTTAATCGTATTAGCAAGGAGGTTAGCCTTCTGCGGATCAGTGACGGCCATACCAGTAGCACAGTTCAACGTAGGAATTTGAGATCTTTTATTTTTTTAAGAACCGCTGTGCCTCCCAGAGGCTATTGTCAGTTGTATTTAGAGCTTCTAGTCTAGCATTCCAAGTATCATTACTATATATTTTAAGTTCTTTTTTGAGGTTGGCTTGAGCTCTATTGCATAAAGTTTTATAAAAGGATTTAAAGTCTGCTGATATCGTTTACGTAGGTTGTTTTATGCTTAATAAGTTGATTAATGTGATTTGGAGTGTAGTTTCGGTGAGCGTTCACTATTGGCTGGGAGGCGTGGCTATGGGTAGCGACGACCGCTTCGGTGAACTCTGTAATTTTGGTTTCAAGATCATTGGTATTATTAATATTATTCGGATAGTAGTTAAAAAGAGAGAAGTTATTATTTAAATTAATTCTAAAATCCTTCCAGTTGGTGGTAATTGCTCTAGGATTTGAGGATTCCACTTTAAGTTTAAAATCGAAATTTAGGAAAACAGGGTTGTGGTCAGAATATAGATCATTAATAGATTTAATAGTATAAGGGTAGTAAAAGTTTTTGATTAAAGCAAAGTCTATTGTATTAGCTGAGTTATGGCCAAATCTTGTGGGAGAGTCAGGAAAAGCTATGTGCAGATTTAAGATATTGGCAAAATTAAAAGATGCTTGCCTCTGTTTGAGTTTACATTGCAATTCCAAGCGCTATGAGTAGCATTGAAATCGCCGAAGACGACACAATGACTACTCGTTTGGAGAAAATATTCTAAATCTATTGTAAATAAGTTATCGTCAGAGGAAGGGGAATGTAAACAGAGACAATAGAAACGGGGTCATGGTCGAGGGGAGTTAGAATAATGTTAGTCGCTTCAATAGCTTGCATAGGTGGGGTGGGGAGACAGTAATGTTTAAGAGATTTTTGATAAGAATAAGAGTTCCGCCGGCGGCCGTTGCGTTAGTGATCCTATCATTTCTGTAGCAAGTGTAATTTGCTATTGTAAAAGTGTGCGAAGGTCTCAGATGAGTTTCCTGTATAAGAAAAATATCGGGAGAGTGCTTCTCTATAAAAATTCGTAGCTCTACTCTACGTCTAAGCAGTCCGTTTGCGTTCCAAGAACACAAATTGAGGCCAATGGGGGACTTAACCATTATTATTGTTACAAGAGGCCTCTAATAAGGCGTACATCTGATTTGGGTTATTGTTTGCTCTTTGCACTTGGTTAAAGTTATTCATGAAATTAGGATTTGAAGTAGCTATGGCTTGGGTAAATTGAGAAAGTTGGCACAAACATTGCATAGTCATTTGTAGGGTCGCTTGCAAGTTAAAATTATTATTATTAAAAATATTTCCGTGAAAGTTATATCCGTTAAAGTTATTATTAGACTTGTTATTAAAATTTGGAATGGATCTGTTATTTGCAGAGGGATTTCTATTGGCCTCAATTTGAGCAGAATTCACAGGTCCTTTTGGTGCCATCGGTTGTTTATTTTGGGAGTTAAAGTTGGTTGAAATTTTATTTGGATTTGCGGCTTGAGCATAGGATACATTGGGTCTTATAATACTATTGTATATATTAGTATACGAATTACGATTATTCAGGGCAGTGCCCTTAGGGGGCTTTGGGAAACAGGGGCATCCTCTCCAGTTAGCCATGTGGCCGTACATTTCGCAGTTGATACAGTAGGCAGTTTCTAGCCTTTCGGTTATTGGGCATTCACGGGTAATATGTCCCTCACCACATTTTAAGCAGCGGGGGTTTAGATGACAGTTCTCTGAATTATGATGGAAGTGGTTACACGTGTAGCATTGCGTGACACCTTTTCCGTTGTAACCTTCCACACGAATGCTTAAGTAACTTAGGGTTTTTAAGTGGAAGATTTTTAAATTCTCAATACTTCTTGGGAGAGTCACCAGAAATACCGGGATAGGTTGTTTACTACGGCGGCCTATTAGCTGATTTACTTTTTCAGGGGTAAAGCCTAGTTCTTCTAAGTCGGCTTGAATTTCTTCGACCTTGAAGTTGCGGGGCAGTCCTTTCAGTACAACCTTGATGGGGCGCTCGTTTTTGGGTTTAATTTCATAAAATTGGAATTTAGTTTTTTTAGCAAAAGTTAACAGTTCATGAAATTGTTCTAAGTTATCGGTATAAAGTTTAATAAATTCTCCGGTTGTACGGGATCTTATCTTAGGGAACTTTTCATTAATAATTTTCATTTGACTTCTGACAGTTTCAGTGATTCTAAGCATGACTGGAGGGGAAGCGTACTAACGGGGTTTTGATTGCCGGAAGGGGTAGGGCCAGTGGCCGATGGGGGTTTGGGAGTAACAACGGGAATAGCGTTTTGAGAACCTGTGATTTCTTCTATATTGCTATCACTAGGTAAGGAAAATCTATTTGGGGAAATCGAAATGCTATCATTTGGAATATTTAAAATTTGCTTTTTAGTTGTCTTCCTTAGAGGAGGATATTCAAAGTCCGATTCTTCTTTTCGTTTATTGGAAATCCTGTTACTATTAAGGTTTAATACTCTTTTAGTAGGAGTTACATCTGGGGAGTTTTTAGGCGTAATAATTTTCAATTCTGAATCATGATGAGGGCAGCCAGGAAACACAAGGAGGAAATGAGGCTAAATCACTTACCGCCAAGTTAATTGTTTCTTCAACTTCTTGAAGCTCCGAAACGGCACGTCTGTAGAAAGGCTCATCCGGGTGGTGATCGGGCATGGCTTGAAGTTCAGCGATGCAGGCCAGCTTGAACTTTTGAAAGTCTCCATCTTTTGCAGCTGGGCTTTGTTTTGTAAAATCTGCTCACATGCCGAAAGAGGTGGAGGAGTTGGTGTTCGTCTGGGCGAGTCGAGTAAGTCCATATCCGTGGGTTCGTTTCGATTATCCATTTCCATTTGTTATCAGGTCAAAAAATAGGGGAGAATTACAGTGTCTGCTCAAGCAGGTTAGCCCTGACAAGGGCTGTAGATAATAGATGCACTATCAATATGGGGAGGGGGAAATAACAAGATACTGCCGAATCAATATGCCACGTGGCGGTCGGTCGTAGTAGCAGAGGGAGAGCGTTTGCAGTTCAACCTCACTGGTCAGCGTCCGAGCTAGCAATATACTCAATCGGTAATCAAATTAGATTACCGTACCCCTAACAAAGCTTTTAAACTCTGTCCTGGAAAATGTCCTGGATATCCCAGATATTTTCTCATCTCTGCTCCTATAATATGAACATCCAGGTCGAGTTCCCTCTTTTTTATATTCAAAAGGAGCTACAATAGGTTCACACGATTTGCAACACTGAAAATGCACTCATTGCTATGCTTGTATTTCTGCGTAAAGATTTTAAATCAAAGAATTGTTTCATGAAAAATTTAATTCAGATGTAAAGGGTAACGATCTTTGTGAATAAATGTCTATTTTAAATTTATGCCAGAGTCTTTCTTTTGATTGAAGCCCAGTGCCTGAGTTGTAGAATATCGCACTTCCGTGCTACAGGTCTGAGGTTCAAATCCCGGGCCGGGTAAGGTCCATTCAGCCTTGCATCCCGTCAGTGGGTCGATAAATAAGTACAAAGCTTACTTGGAAACTGAAAACTGGGGTTTAGCGTGTGACTGACTACTTGACCGATACATCTGCTCATGCATACCAACACCTAAGCTCACGAAAACTGAGATAGGCACAGTAGACCTTAGCCTTCATTGGCAGTTGCGCCACTGAGTCTAGTTCAGTTCCTTTTGATTTGAAGTACTTTTGAGCCAGGGACTCAGAAGAATCTGTTTTCTTATCATTAAAGCAACGTTTCTCAAAATTTGGGGCACTCCCCCTTGCGGGACGTGATTACTCTACAAGGAGGACGCGAGCATATTGAAAAGTCGGACCCACAAGATTATTTAAAAAACTAATTTACTGAAAGTAAACAAACAAAATGCTTTCTGATATAATAAAATATAAAATACACATTTACACTAATATAACACACTTATAAATGTATCATACACTTATAAATGTAATACTTATACTTACAAGTTGTATTTAAGGAGAGCGGCAATCGCTGTAGCAGATTTAGCGTTAACCAGGGTGCACCACGAGGAGGCCTGCTACGTTACACCCCCAAAAAAGGGAACGGGTATCCTTCAGAACTTTCGCAGAGACCTGACACTTCATTCTGCCAAACTGGAAATTAAAAGGATTTTTAGGGAATCATTTCGCCTTACAGCTTCTCGTGTTGCTCGTGATAAGCCTTGGAGTACACTATGTAAGAAATCCCACGGTATTCCAAGTTCTCCTCGTGCTGCTGCTGTGGCTAAATTTAGACTTTTAACCGGACATGACTGCCTTTGTGCTCATCTGTTTCGTTTCAATTTAGTGACTTCACCTATCTGCGTTTTGTGTGATACTGGACAAGACATGACTGCCGCTCATTTGGACGAGTGCTCTGCACTGAATGATCTTAACTGCATTGTAAAAAGGTATTGGAGAGCCCGTTGCCTAATGACCTGATGGTCAATGGCCTGGCATTTGTAAAATAAATAAAACTTATACTTACAAATGTACAATGTATTTCATTATTAATTTAATAATACTAAGTTAAGAACAAATTTGATAATTATCAGTGACCCCGTGGGTTTGTATTAACACTAATCTTGATAATTTGTACAGCTTATAATTAATTCCTTAACTGTCGATTAAAAGTTACGCAATTCGCTACCCAATGCCACCGTTTTCCGTGTAGACGAGCGTATTTTGATGGGTTTTTAGGGGGAGGAGAAAAAGAATAAATAAACAAAATCCTCTGAAATAAGTAAACCCTTCGTCAACACTGTCGAGGTCCTTTCATTGCATCCCAAAGCCTTCGGAATAATTTTATGAATTGCACTGCTCAGAAAAGATCGTAAAGGGTGTTTTTTTAGAGGTGTAGAACTTTAAATTGCAATAAAACAACGATGTATTATTCGATTGACATGAATGTTTTTATTCGAAAGATAATCTTGTGGCATTACATTCTAAATATGATTTCTGGCATAGGACTGCCACGGCTGGCTCGGATGTAGTCCAATCTGGACGTCCAATTTTCGATGACTTTTTCCAACATTTGTGGCCGTATATCGGCAATAACACGGTGAATGGTGTCTTCCAAATAGCCAAGCGTTTGTGGCTTATCCGCATAGACCAATGACTTTACATAGTCCCACAGAAAATAGTCTAGCGGTGTTAAGTCACAAGATCTTGGAGGCCAATTCACAGGTCCAAAACGTGAAATTAGGCTGTCACCCAACGTGTCTTTCAATAAATCGATTGTGGCACGAGCTGTGTGACATGTTGCGCCGTCTTGTTGGAACCACAGCTCCTGGACATCATGATTGTTCAATTCAGGAATGAAAAAGTTAGTAATCATGGCTCTATACCGATCACCATTGACTGGAACGTTGTGGCATTCATCGGTTTTGAAGAAGGATTCAACCAGCCCATAAAGCGCACCAAACAGTCAGTTTTTCTGGATGTAACGGTGTTTCGACATACACTTGTGGATTAGCTTCACTCCAAATGCGGCAGTTTTGTTTGTTGACGTAGCCATTCAACCAGAAGTGCGCTTCATCGCTAAACAAAATTCGCTTATGAAAATCGGGAACAACGGCAATCTCGTTTTGGGCTCATTCGACGAATCTACGCCTTGCTTGATGATCGTTTTGGTGAATTGCCAAACCAAACTGAGAATAAATCACTTGACAGCTGTTAAATCGGTCGCCATCTTGGAAAGTAATGCCAACTTAAACTTCTATACCTGAAAAAAAAACACTCTTTACTTCGGAAAGACGTATGTATAGTCCAGGAAATTAATACTTTGACTTAGCGAGACGTTTTTATACGTGGGTGGTACATAAGAGGTTAAATTAGTATTGTAGCTTTAGTGTCAAAGTATAGTATTATTTAATACAAAACATTGTTACTGTATGGAAGGGGGTGCGATGAAAAGCATGATTGAATAGTGGGTCACGTATATCGGAATTTTGAGAAACACTGCATTAAAGAGACTATTTGAATGTTTTCCTTTTTTTGATGGTGAATTTTATTTAGCAGAGATTTCGGTTTTCAGTAACATTACTATATCGTAATAAATACACGGTTAGCATTTTATTAAGTGTTACATGCATGATTTTTTGTTTGTTTATATAGTATAACTTAAAATTCTGAAACTATGCAAGAGAATAAATCCAAGCCTGCTTTTAAATGCGCATCAAACCACTGAATACCAGTTAATGCTCGAAAATAAATATTACAAAGAGTCTACAGTTCTCGTAGTGCATTTGAATTTGTAAGGAATTTCAGAGTTTAGAATAAAACACTATTTTTGTCGAAAACTAATTCGCATGGTAAAATTCCGACATCGGAAAAGCTGAATGTTTAGCAAAAATACTATGCATAATTTTCAGAAACTCAACGTTTCTGCATAATCTTTTAAATTTACGGATAAAGTTTTTATCTTTCTTGGAACAGGACTATACGTGTCTTAGAAAAACAAGGTTAGGAAAAATTTATGAACATTTTCTAAATAAGTTTTAAAATAAGATGAAAAATGCGTTTTCCTAGATTTGATCTTTCCAAATATTAAAACCGTTTTTTTCTACAATTCCGTATGTATATATTAAATTAGAGTTAGATTATTAAAATTATATATATACTCCCCCCTAAAATTTTAAGGAAATTCTAAACATCGGAAACACAAAAATAAAGAACTTAAATTTCGAAGGGTTAAATTGCAACTTTGACGTGATATGCATAAGTATTTCACCTGAAAAGTAAAAAAATACTTTTGACGAAATCTAATTTTATCTTACGAAAACCCATTACAGTTACTCCACCCCTGTGAATAAAAAATATGTTTTGATATTCCCAAAGGGACATTTTTAGGTAACCAAACATTTTATTAGAAAGAGTACCGTGTAAAAACATTCCCTACAGAATTCGTATCTTTTTCCTTGACTCCCGAAAAAAATATATAACTTTTTCCTTTAATACCACTGGGAACCACCTTTAGAAGTAGGCTTTGTGAGAAGTACGTTCTCTTCCATAACTTATTACATTAACGTGAATAAAATATATCTGACTCAAGTCTTTAAAAATGAACTTCAAATATTTTTGTGGAATTTCAGCGGTGGAGCCATCCAAAAATGAAAACTTATATAAATTTTGGAATCCTCCTCAAAAGATAAAAATGTAATGGCTCAAAGAATACTTAGCTACTTAAAATGGATTAATAGAACAAATTATCATAATAATTAACTTAGATAGCGATATGTTCATTACTGACACTTAACAGATTATGCTGTTTCATTTAAGTCGATCTTTCGGTGTATCAATATTTGAAAAACATATTATTTCATCTCTCATTACAGATGAAAAATAACTAAAATCTCGGCAACATTTATCATCATTAAAAAATTTATCTCTCTTTACTTGCAGACTCTATTTACTCTTAATGTACTTAAGTAGCTCTATAAATTGTAAATAATTGCAGTTTTTAGAGCTAATTTGGTATTAAAATTTAACAGCAATATCTGATATGATGAAGTTTATATTAAAAGAAAAATTATAACTTGACTTTAATTTTTTAAAAATTTTTTTAAATCGAGCATGAACCAAGATTTTATTCAATAACATATACCATCATTTACCAATCTTATCATAAATATGTTTCACTGTACCCATATTTTGAATTCCTTTGTTACTTATAATCTACCTGCCTTTAAATTTGCTTACGTGTACCAACATTATTTGTTTTCTAGGTAACTTATTATTTTGTTATGACTTCAAGCACACTGATTCCCACAAGAAGTGAATTACAGTCGGATCTCTCTGTGTGTATATAAAAAGGTCGCTAAATCCCAGGAAAAAGTTCGTTATATGGAAAATTCGTTGTATAGGGGTTCATCTTTTAATATACTTTATAAACCTCATAAAGCAATTTTTAAATTCATAAACACAATATAATGAAAAAGTAATAATTAATTCCCTTTTTAAAATTAATATATGTTTACTTTATGTGTCTTTCCTATCAAAAAAGATGGCCGCGCTAGCCGAGTGGTATAGGCATCGGATCGTGGCTGGCTTTGTCACGAGTTCGAGCCCAGTACCACTAAAGACCCGCCGTGTAGGGCAGCGATGCACGCTAAATCTGTCGAGAGCTGAAACGTCCTCCCGTTGGTGTGGTGTGGTAGTTAGGAGAGGGGGGTGCCAGCTCAGGTGTCGTCCACGTCACTTGACCATGGTTCAAAATTACGTGGTCCGTCGCCAAAAGCCCTCGTGTAGCTGAACAGTGCGACGTTAATCTTCACTCACTCACCCTATCAAAAAAGAAAGAAAGAAAGAAAAACTACAAGGATAACAAGAAAAAAGAATGTCGAAGAATTCACTGTATTTTCAATATTAAGAAAACAATTTTATACTAAAATAAATAAGGACATTGTATAACTTAAAGAATTCACATGATATCGAACATACATTATTTTATATACAGAAAAAGGGGACGCGGGACAACTTAATTGAGGATGAAGAAAGATATCGAAGATGTTTCTAGTGAACTGGGCAATGGGGGTTAAAGGTTGCACTTCTTAGATGAAACATCCAGAACTCTATTGCTCTCGTTGGGTTAGTATCTAATAAAATAAGTTCAAGATTTATGACCACCATAATATGTGTTAAAGAGAGAATAACTTGAAATTTTTTTATAAATTCTTTAAAAAAAAGAGAGAACAAGAACGCAATCACAAAAGAAAAAGTTCGTTATATAGAAAATGCACTTCGCTATAGAGAGGTTATTTTACGAACAAAATCGTGAAATGTGCAAGATTTCTGGAAAAAGTTCGCTATATAGAAAAATTCGTGATATAGAGTTTCGTTATATAGAGGGTCGATTGTATTTTATTTTAAAACATTACATGGCCGAATACTATAAATTAAGTTCTTTGAAAATAAGATTAAGAAAAAATATCCATCAAACCTGCTGACTAGTTAATGTTTATTAGCGTAGTTCTATAAAGCAACACGAAGGTCACAATTAAAACTCACAATTAAAAACCAAGTTCAAGTGACGAGGACGACACCTGAGCTGGCAACCACCTATCCGAGCTTCTACAACTACGGAGGGATATTTGAGCCGCGACAGATTTAGCGTGCAGTGGCCCCCTCTACACTATGAGCCTTCAGTGACACTAGATCTCTAACTCATAAAACGTCGGTCATGATAGTATGACTACTAGGCTATCCTGGCCGCAAACTTGTCGACAAGATTTCTTAAGACTGTTTTCGCCATATGTACGAGAGTGTGAACTTGACGCGGAGTACATTTTCGGAGAGAAAAAATGTCTCAATTTTTATAAAAATTTGAGATAAGGTAACTCATGCATTTATTTATAATATAGTGTTTTTTTAAATTTCCAAATATTTCATAAATAATCTGTTTTCCTCTTAACATATAAATGGGTAGCTCATTTAGCATTACTGTACAGGAAAAAAAATTTCGAAACACATTTTATAAAAGAAAAAAATGTGTTAACTCGCATAAAAATGAGTAGTGTAACACACGGTTTAATACTAAGACCGAAATGTAGATGGCGACACTTGTAACGGAAGCATTACCGACCGAAGCTATGTATTACCGCCAGAGAGAGTTGGGATTTGAATGAGTAAACAATACTCGTTTCGCTGTACAATCCTGGACTATGTAATATATTTGATTTTCCCCTTACTTCCTCTAAATGTTTAACCTGTATTGTGTCTAAATGTCTGTCCATTGTAACTGTGTTATTTTATGTCATTAAAACTATTTTAAATTACCCCGAGATCTTATCCATTATTTTGGTTTACCCAGTAATGACGTAAGAGAACCGTTACAGTAGTATTATAAAATAAGGGATTATCTCTTTAGGATAGTGAAGCCAGAATATAATATTAATGTTTGAGTACTTTTATACCCTAAAAAAACATTCCGAATTTCGCCCCTGTTCCTTAACATTAGCCGAAGACAGCCTTAAGATAGCCAGAACATCATACACATTCAAAAAATCGATTTTTGAAGTTTAGTATTAAAAAATACTGCATATTTTTCTGAATCTAAAAATGTATAACGCTTATATGTTCGTTGATAAAAGAACCTTGAAATATGAAAAAAAAAAATAATTGACAAAAATGTAAACAAACGTTTACAAATATTTAGTGTTTTCACTTTTTCTCCAAAGCATATTTTTTCAACTTTTAGGCACACTTTTAAAAAAAACTATTGCGCTGTTTGGTCCCAAGTATTTTATACTCCTTTACAAGATACTTGTGCATATAGTGAACCTATTTTTTAGTGTAAATAGTACACAGTTTAAGAAAAACAATTTTATGTATAAAAACGGGAAAAAAACAAAAATTTTCAAAATTACAAAATTTTATAATTTTTTTATAGAAACTATCTTAATATTTTATTAAAAAAATAGATTCACTATATTTTGTGTATTATGTTATATATGTGCAAAAATATTTTACATATTTAAGAGATACTTTTTTTTACAAAAAATGGTACCTAAACATAAACATGTATTATCAGATCTCCAAAATTATAGGTCCAGTTTAAATGAAACAGAAAAAAAAATTCACCTAAAGAATTTTGTTTGCATTTCTACAGGATGTGATTATAATATCTTTATTAAGATCACCAAAAAATCTAAGCTCTATTGGAAATTTCTAAAGATATATGCCCCACAAACAAAGAGTTTTATTTTTGGCATTTCACTCTTTCTATATAGATAGTATGTTCTGGTACCTTTAATATATTTGCAGGTTAAGAGAAACATTACCCCTTACTTAATACACCTTTCTTACCCCTTAAGGAAAAACTACACATAATCATATATTGAAAGAGATCTGAATAAAATTTTAATCACCTTTGACATGATCACATATATGTGATCACTTCATGGAACACGGTATCATATGTGAGATAGCATTTTCTGCGTTCTTTTTGGATTATCCTTCCATTTCCATTTCCATTCAAGGAGTAAATCCCACATTGCCTTCCCAATCTCTGTCCTTTTTTGAACATTTTGAATAATCTAAATTCTTACCTACAATGAAAAATTCCCGCTTTCACCACAAAGAAAGTCCCAAATCAGAAGTATTTCAGTGCCACGGACAAATAGCATATCTTGAAAAGACACTAGTACTAATAATATCATTATAATAATTAAAAATATGTGCAAATCAATGATATCAAGAAGAAAATATCAGTGCCCGTGCTGCGTACGGGCGAACAGTTTATGGCCAGTTTCCGATGGAACGTACAGTGTACGGGAAAAGCTGTTAACCCGGGGTCAGGCGTGCACATGTATTGACGTTAATGGTCACGTGGGGCGACTGAGTCACCTCAATCGTTTTCTTATAATTATTTTTAATGTACATGATAGAAATCGTAATTCCAGTGAATAATTTAATTAAGAGAAAGTATACTTATCTATTTTTAATGACTACATAGTATTTCTCTGATAATTTGAGAAAAAAATTAGTAATTAAATTTAACACAATTCACAGATACATTTCGCTAACATAACAGAAATGATATTTTCAGGAAACACTGTCATATTTTGTTCAAATTATTATAGTTTTATCGCTTATATGATTTCTAATAGTACGTTGACATTTTTCTTGCATGTGCCTTTTTGACAGGTAGCAGTGTATCTTGTGTGCCCTTGTGGCTTCATATCTTTCGCGATGGAATTTTTTAGGCATCATTTGAAAACTTTTAACTAAAACATTTCATGCTCATCATTTTTCTGGATTTTACTTTCGCTATCATGATTAATATCGATTATTTCAGCAGGTTCTTCACGTTTATAATCCATAATAAGTCGTACAAAGCAGCAATAAAAATCAATAAGTCGTTCACAAGGGAAAAATGTATCCTGTTCATAGTAAATATTTTGGAACAAAAGTAGTTGAGAGGGGTAACTCAGTTATCCCAAGTACCTTAAGATTGTAAAAGACGTTTGCCGCTCCCAAAAATGTGAAATATTGTAAAAGACTCTTGCCGCTCCCAAAAATGTGAAATATGTAAAAAATATGTTTTAGCTCTCTTGGAGACTGTCATACAGGAGGATACTGTCATGAGGTCATTGGTAACAAATAAACAGTTTTCCCAGAATTAAAGATTTCATGAGCCTGGGGTGACTCAGTGCCCCACGCACCCGCTCTTGGGTTAAGGGATTAAAGGTTATTACGCAGCAATATTAATCTTTTTAAGTAGACACGGATGATCCTATTACTTGAATTCTGGTAGCTTCAATTATTCTACCACGAAAGTTTTAGTTTCAGCATAACAACCATGAACCTTTCTCCTGCAGCCCTTTTCACTTGACTTAAAATAGTAACTCTAATTAACCATTTATCTACCGCAT
Organism: Trichonephila clavipes; assembly: GCA_019973935.1. NCBI lineage: Eukaryota > Metazoa > Arthropoda > Arachnida > Araneae > Nephilidae > Trichonephila > Trichonephila clavipes. Next base: position 167,166 of record BMAU01000692.1, on the reverse strand, counting down.
TATGATTTACTGCAGTTTTTTAAATGCAATATTCTTTTTTTGAATTACTACATTGAAAATTAAGGGATATACCTATATAAACAAAATACTCAACTTTGGGAAATTTAATCCATTAGAGCTAATTAATTAATTAAAGATATCCGTCTGTAAAATTAATCATATTCACTGTTTTCTTAAAATAAATAGTCAAATCGTATTCTAAGGTTTTAATTGACATAAAAAAACTCCTTAATTTTGACATTAACTACTTTTTGGGACAAAAATGATAATCTTCATAATCCACTGAAAACGCAATTTCTACTATAAAACTATTCACCTTTCCCGCTAAAATACTTATCATAGAACCCGTGCTGCCTGTATCTTGAAAGAGTGGATTACAAAGAATAATTCTGCTAAGTATCGTCAAAATATTCGTAAAAATGGTTATTCTATGTAACTTTAAAGTGAGTGGTACTTTTAAGTATCGTCAGTAGATAAAAGGTTTAACTATACATCACGGTTCCTCCAAGAAGTTATTTTTGCAATTATGCAACGTGATCGAAAGAATTTTTGCTGGATGATTAGTAAGAATTGCAAATAAAACCCTTTATAATGATGCCCTGTATTCTTTCTAACACATTAAATCATATATTCTAATATGTAATTAAGAGGTATATCAGTGATTCTGAATGGTTTTCCATTAGCGTCATTGAGGAAAAGAGAAAATTTGTGATCCCAACATTGTCTAAAACAATTCTTCAGCAGCTTATTTTATTTTTTTGCTGAATTTTCTTGTACCGTGCATCGAATTTATTCTTAGTGCATCGGATTTATTCTTTTTCTACAAATTTATTCTTAGATGTATATCTTTTTCCATCAAGTAGTAAGAAAAATAAAACACACGAAACACAAACTTATAACATTTTAAAACTTTATTTATAAAAAGTTATATTTATCATTTATATACGATTAAAATAAGTTTTTCGATAAACACACGCAGTTTTTGTTAGTTAGTAAAAATGAATTTAAATTATTAGAGATTCAATGAAGTTAGATGTTAGGACGCAATGAAATCTCATCTTATACTGTCTGTTGGATCGAAAATCTGTCTCAAATACAAGTTACCCAAAAATCCCCATGAGTTGAAACTTTGCTGACCATGACCATGTCGAAAAAGAAATAGAGATATATTTTACTGTGTATGTTTTTTATAAGGATTGATGATGGACTGTCAGCATTAGTATACCACTGTATAGTTAAGTTTTTTCCCCCTTTTGCGCAATGGAACGATTGCTTTGAACCAAAGCGTAAAGTAATAGATTTTTCTTCATTTAAACCCAAAATTCCTCAGGGAAATGCTGGACCTAGGGGAATCTGATAACGTATATTAGTTTATCAATCCAAAATTGTATATATTCTCCTTCAATAAATATTCGTGAGACATGCATTTACCTTATCTCTCTTATTATTAAACTGTATAAATACTCCACAGAGTTGTATCAGAAGATCATCTGGTAGTTCCAGTTTCAACTTTACATATACATAGATACCTGAAAGATGCATTATAAGTGTATATATCTATATATATCTATATATATATATATATATATATATATATATATATATATATATGCGCACAAGTAATATCTACTAGGAATAATCAATGGCGTAACGTATAGAATTCTAGTGGACCCACAGCGTGATTGACGGCACTTACGTACTTAAGGTATCCGACTACGTTCGGAACCGGGGTTTTAAAAAAGCGCATAAATGGATAGTTTTCATGATATTTAGTGTCACTCAGATTAGAATACATGAATAAAATTCTTTTAAGGATATTTCGACAAAAAAAAGTATTTAAATACAATATTTTGGCTAAAAATTAACTTAGAATAATCTTTTTTCAAAATGTTCTCCCTTTTGTGAAAATTGCTTCTATTATAATAATATATTGTCTGTATATATGTAGCTCAGACCTCTCTACAGAGGCTCAACTATGATTTTTGAAAAATTCACATTATTTTCAGAGTTACAACCATTTGAAGCAATTACAGACGTTTTTTTTTTCTTAAAACTTCTCCCCTCTGCTGTCGTTAAACATGGATACACCCACTTCTAAGTTATATAATTCAAAAATTCCAGTTGAGCCTCTGTACAGAGGTTTGAGCTATATACAGGTAAAATATTATTATAGTAGAAGCATTTTTCCCAAAAGGGGAATATTTTGAAAATGGGTCATTCTATGTTCATTTTTTGTCAAAATATTGTACTTAAATCATTTTTTATTGTACTACTATTCTCATTTTCTAATATAAGTAACACTAAATATCATAAATTGTATCCATTTACACGCTTTTGTAAAATCACGGATACCTTACGGATATCCGACTACGTTCGGAACCGAGATTTTGCAAAAGCACATAAAGGAATAATTTTCAGGACATTTCGTGTCACTTAGATTAGAATACATGTATAAAATTGTTTTAAGGACATTTTGACAAAAAAATTATTTAAATATAATATTTGGGCTAAAAATTGACTTAGAATAATTTTTTTCAAAATATTCTCCTTTTGGGAAAAATGCTTCTACTATAATAATATTTTGCCTGTATATGGCTCAAACCTCTGTACAGAGTCTCAACTGGAATTTTTGAAATATATAACTTAGAAGTGGGGTTATCCATGTTTTACGACAACAGAGGGGAGAAGTTTTAAGAGAAAAAACGTCGATAATTATTTCAAATGGTTGTAACTCTGAAAAATGTGAATTTTTTTCAAAAATCATAGTTGAGCCTCCGTACATAGGTCTGAGCTATATACAGGCAAATTATTATTATAATACAAGCATTTCTTACAAAAGGAGAATATTTTAAAAAAGGTTATTTTAAGTTAGTCTTTTGCCAAAATATTGTATTTAAATATTTTTTTTTTGTCAAAATGTCCTTAAAAAATTTTATACGTGTATTCTTATCTAAGTGACACTAAATATCATGAAAATTATCCATTTTTGCGCTTTGTTAAAACCATGGTTCCGTACGTGTAGTCAGATACCTTAACCAATTTATAAAATATTAGGGGCAAAACCTGATTTTGCAGAAGGCTCTTATATTTTCCGTTACGCCACAGGACGTAATTTGAGACCTATGGAAATTGCGTAATCCAGTGCTTCTCCAACTTTCAATATTTGCGACCCAATGTTCAATCACTATTTTCATGTCACCCATACACCCCTCCATGGAATTAATGCATTGAATTCAGTAATACTATATACTTTGAGCTAAGACTACAATACCATTTGAACCTCTTAAGCGCCACCGCCGTTTCTTTCGTCTCGCTCAACCGGTGGTTTTGTCCCGGATATTTATAAACGTCATTTCGAAGTATGATTTTTTTTTCTGCACTGATATTCATAAAATTATTCCAAAGACTTTAGAATGCAAAAAGGACTTTGACAGTTTCTCCGAAGGATTTACTTATATCAGAGGATATCCTAATTTATCCCTCCCCTAATATACGAGCCTCCCCCACCAGCCTATGGCAGTTTCTGTTTTTCATCTACTTCAAAATTATTTGTTAAAAACTTTTTCTTAAAAACTGAGCCAAAATCATAAATTTTGTGAGTTTTAGTGAAATTAATACATCCTCATTTTAAAGGGATTTAACAATTAATCTTGTAGGATACTTGGTTACTATTTAGATGATAAATTTCGATGAATCTTGACATGTAAGATGAATCTTGAATGAATCTTGACTTCGATGAATTATGAGATTTATATGGGTGTAGGGTATGAAGAAAAAAATAATTATGAAGTATCAGAGAACGTCAGAAATGAAATGAATCTATCTTTATATTTTGTTTACAAACCTAAATGAGAGATAATTTTAAAGTTATTTGGTTTGAATTTTCACCAAAATAAAGCTATTCATTTCAATTATTGCATGTGAGATTTTTACTCCTAAAATGTAACGTCGAATATAGTTTTAACGATTATTAATTTCTTAATATTTAGAATTTTTAAAATAAATATAATTTCAGTTATTTTTAATACCATTTTAAATTATACATATCAACAAGTGAAAAAGGACACGTAATAAGGTATCAGGATTATTTAAAATTTTGAAATGGTTAAAAGACTGCAAAAAATGTTTCTTTTTTATTTAATTTTTTTTTTTGAATTTTTAAATGTTTTAATTCAGACGATATCGTAAATTCGAAAAAGAAATAAAATTCAAACGACGAGCTCGACAATTTGTTTTGCCAAATGTTATTTACCTTTACATTTGAATGTTTGTTTCAGCTATATTAATTCCTATTAACTAATATGCTTAGTCAGAAATAACTATTAAAACATTATTTTTAAAAAATTAACAATATTTTAAATTTTATATTATCTTTTAAAATCTTTTGCTTATTATCTCTTATAACTATAGCTTGCATTTATAATGATTGTTTTTGCTTTTTGCTTAATGCCAGACTAAAAGAAATAGCATTACACACATTTTCCTCGAACTCAATTAATATATTATATTTCCAGATATTACAGAACTCCGGAAATTTTTTTCCAGATATTTAAGCTAATAAAAGAGAATATAATTACTAAGTAGACTCGTATATTTATTAAAGATACTATTCAAGTTTACTTAAAATTCTTCAATGTTTTTAACAGTTTTAGAACTGAATGTTGAACAAAAATATAAAATTGTAAAAGTAATTAAATTTTAATACTTTCATTAATAATTCAAACACTTTTATAGTATAATGTTGCTTTTCGAAAAAAAATATCTGGTATTCTGTTCATAAAATGACTGAAACGCAGCAGATGCTAACATTTATTTAGCAAGCATTTCTTCAACAGAAAATTAACAGTGATTTAAATAAGAAACACATAAAAAATTTAACCTGTATAAAACCATTTAAACATATTTTTTTAAAAGTAGCAGGGAATGTTTGGAGATGTGTTTAATAATTATTACACTTTCTTCGTATATGTTTGTATCTGAAATTTCATCTTTTTCTTTTTTTACGTTACATGTCACCTCTGAATTGTATCTTTGCATTTTCTGTTCAGAGACGATTTAGATTGGTTGAACAACTCTGAGTTAGGTATTGTTCAAGAAAGATAAAATGTGATTTTTATTTTATTATAACTTTTAATACAAATTAATTTTATATATTTCAGGAATGATTTAAAATATAATTTTATTTCTATTTTAATATTTAACTACTAAGAACAAACTTTTCTTATGAGATGTTTTTTTTTAAATTTCTAATTCCATAAACTGTGTTTTTTGTTGTTGTTGTTGTTTTTACCAAATGACATGTCTAAACTACTTTATATATTATGCGTTTCTCGAACCATTCGATATAACATTGTTTCAAATTTGTCATCAAGTGTATTAAAGTCGCCAATCTGGTAACCCCTTTCCCCACTTCAAGGTTTACTATCATCTTATTAATCATTCTGGGAAGCTAACACAATACCTGTAAAACTCAATGTATTCACAAGGAAAGTGTTGCTACGGGAAAACCACATGCGTGGCTTTTTTTTCACTGTATAGTTTTATGGAAGGGGTCATTCAGAAAAGACAAATTGTTCTCCTTATGTAACTGTTAACTTTAAAGGGAAATATTTATTTGAAAATAGATTTTATTCGTAATCTGAAAATTTTTTGTTCGTTTCAAAAGTTCAAATTCTGATTTTAACTAGTAGGACTATTAATCTAGAATATTAGATATTTTTCATTCACGTGTGAAAAAACTTTTGGATTCTTTTTGATAATTTCAGAATAAAAGTCCTGAAGTCATAAAAAACACGCATTCCTTTGTTCTTTTATTTAATCATTTACACTTTTATTTTAAAGTGAGAAAAAAAGAGGAAGCATATTTACGTGTGAACAATAAAAAGCAATTAACTATAGCAACGGTAAATCGAAAACAAGTTGTAATTATTACTATAAATTTAAAACAAAACCCAGACTCAATGTATCACTCGTATCAACATCTGCAACTTTACAACATAATTGCAATCTTTTTTCCATCAAACTAATTTCTCTTTTACAATACATCCTTTTCATCTAATCTGTTTTCTTTGCTGCAACTACTTAAAGAGGAAACTAATATACAGTGGACCATAAAAGTTTTCGCACACTTACAATTTCTTATTAAATTTATTGTTTTTGACTAATAAAAAATAATAAATCGGAATTGTAATTTTTTATATCTTATTCTTAATATTCAATAACATAATCAATTTTCAAACAAGTATTTTAATAATAAAAAACTACTAAAAAATTACGCCACAGAAGTCATCGTACACTTCAAAAAAATCTTAACATGGCATTAAATATTATATTTTTTTAATGTAGTACTTAATAAGATATCTTTTAGAGTCCACAATCACTTAAACGTCTTGGTATAGATGCCATCAGTTTTTAGTAATTTCTGCATCGATGTTCTTCCCTTCTTCTGTGAGTATTGTTTTTACTTCATATTTTATTTTTGTATGTCACGTTTTCTTCTTTTAAAATCAAATTATTAGCAAATATGTTTTACTAGGCTTAAATCAAGTGATTGAGGAGGTGTTTCAGAATTTGGGGACATTTGTAGAGACACCAATGACTTACATTGACAGATGTGTGTTTGGCGTCATAATGTTGTTAAAAAGTGAAGTCGTCTCCAATATCCACATTTTGGAAGAATATGTTAAAATTGTCCTTTAAAACATGTAAATGGATCTCATCTTTCACAGTACCAGCAAAAAAAATTATTTAATTCTGAAGCCGATTTACAACCCCAAGCAAGAACACATTCATATCCATGTTTCAATATTCTTTCTAGATTCATGAAGTTTCAGAAAAGTCAACACACTGATAGAAAATCGGTTGGATTGACAGAAAATTCAACAGTTTTGCTTCCGACGGGCGTATAACAGATTGTTGAAGAAAAACTGAGGAACTTAATGACAAACATTTATGGGTAACATCTCCACTTTCATGCTTCCGCACGGAGGTGAAGATGTTCTAGAGTGTAGGTATAAATTGGCTTCATAATTAGGAAATTCGGCAGTTTTTGACTCTATTGTGAATAATAATCTCAATTTATATATTGTAAGTTATCCGAGCGTCCAAAATTTATATATTGGAGGTTTCTTTAGTTTTTAACGAGATAATTACTTCAAACACACTGTTCTCATAGTACACCACTAGTGTCTCTATAACTGTCCCGAAATTCTGAAAACACGTACTAAATCACTTGGTTTAAGTCTAATAAACATACTTAGCGAGAATTTGATTTAAAAAAAGGAAACATGTGACATAAAAACAAAATGTGAAGTAAAAACAATAATCTCATAAGAATGGAGAAACGTACATGCAGAAAATGCAAGAAACTGGTTCTTATTGTGGAGGCTAAAAGATATCCTACTAAGTACTAAATAAAGAAAGAAATGCAATATTTAAAGGTAAGTTGAAGATTTTTTCAAGTGTACAAAAGCTTTTGTGACATAATTTTTTAATTGTTTCTTAATAATTAATTTTTTTTAAAAATATTTATTCTATTTTTAATAACTTGTTTATATCATTCCAAAAAAACAAGCTGCATAAATAAAAAAATTAGCATTCCAGTTTATTAATTTTTATTAGTCGAAAATGTTAAATTTTATAGGAAATTGCAAGAGTGCGAACACATTTTAGTGATCCACAGTAGTTACTTTTTGTTTGCTTTATTTTATTTCTGAAGAATATTTGTTCGAAATTAGGCTTAAAATCAGAGTAGGGAAATCGAAGATTGAAAAAGTATTTACTCTATTTCTTTTCTAACTAACCAGTTACTCTTTTTATTTTCAATATTTATACATGGAATAATATATCTATATATATGTAATTTAATCTCGTGAAGCACAAACACATAAAATTAAAACTAAAATATTCGTTACTGATTTAACGCTTATTGTAATCGAACAGTGTTAAGTGAATATCCATTTTTTGTTTATGTTCGACCCACTATTTATTTAAGAATGAAGGGGAAATAGAGATTTTTATTTTTATATCCATATATCAACTATTTATATCACATAATACATTCCCTACCATACAAAATAACTGATGCAGAACATTAACTTAGTAGCATGGAACATAAATATCAATTTGTATCACATCATTAATTGCAGTATAAAAGATAGAAAGAAGATTAATGTATATAAATAGCAAGAAAATAAATCGCATCTACTGCAACAGTAAACAGACGTTGAACGCTGATTGTAAAATGGTTGAAAATTTAAAGGAAAATTCATTCTCATTCAGGCTCTTTTACCCCCCCATGTGGTACTGATATCAATGCCACTTAATAGTAAAAGAATGTCTTTTGTTATGTATTTTCTTCTTTTTTTGTATTGTATCAATAATTTCATTTAGACATTTAATATAGTTTTCCGTTGTTATAAAATTTTCAATTTTTGTCAAGCGCATAATATATTCTAGATAGCTAAGCAAATCGCTTGGCTCTCTTAGCAATTTTTTTCTAAGACGTTTGGTAGAAAATTTTCTTATATTATTATAAGTACACTAAACAGGAAAAATTACGAATTTTTGAGTCAATACACAAAACTGTAATATTAGCATTTTACATGTATACATCCTTAGATGTAATTGAATATTAACATAAATTAATAACTTAAATAGATAGCATTAATATTGTATTTATGCCTCTTTTTAAAAAAAGTTGAAATTATCTTTTAAGTTTATTGCATTCGGGTACATAAAAAGAGACGCAGAGGGTGAGAAACAAAAGATAAAATATTATTCTATATTTTTACTGGCATAAATTTTAAAGTTTCCAGATACATTTGAACTAATTCTCTTATCAAAATTTCATTTCGGATTTTTTTTTCTAGGTATTTGAAAACTTCGAAAAAAAATCGCATCAGAATGACCACCTGATCGGAACATCTCTTCATACACCTAAGCCCTCAAGTTCACATATACTGGGTTGGGGAGGGGGCACATTACGCCTTGGATCTCATGGGCTGTTGCGCCAATGAGTTTAATTTAGCTTATTTAGTTTAAAAACAAGTAATATATATAATAAAATGTTTTAGGTCAATTCCTACTTAGATCAACAGAGAAATATATTTTATTCTATTGATTAAATAGTTACAATTAATATAAATATGCATATACATATGACAGAAACTCAACATTCAGTAGTAATTAATTTTTATTAATTATCACTAAAGTATCGTATTGCCATCCAAAACAATCGTGTTTATAAAGCTTCAGTTCAACTGAATGCTTTAAAACGTGAGAAAAAAGTGACGTGAAATGTGACGTTTGAAACAAGTGGCCAAAAGGGTCACTAAAAGGATCGCTAAGTCGCCAAAAGGGTCGCTAATTCGCCAAAAATGATGCTAACGTGGCTGTATTTGTAATTCTTTGAATAATTAATTTTAATCGATTAATATTTATTAATTATAGTTAAATTATTGTATTGTTATTCAAAATAATCATGTATATAAAATTTCAGCTCAATTGAGTTCTTTAAAATGTATTTTATTAACGATTGAAAATTCCACCAAGATAAATAAATATATAGAGATTGTGAGCTTCTATTTATAGAAGGAGTTGAAAAATATAGGAAGGTAGTACATTGAAAGTTAAACATTCATTTCACATATCAATAGTTTCATACATAGCTATTTGCAAAAAGATTATGGCCACTGTACTAAAAAAGGTAAAAAAAAAATAGTGTACCGTATAATCCTGCTTATGACTAACATTTTTAACACAAAAAACAAGATCAAAATTTACAAGGGCTTGTTAAAAGCCGGGTAAAAAAAAGTTAGCTTCAAAAATACAGAAACAGGAAGAGCATTAATAAAAATTAGGCTTCTGCATGTCTTGAAATATTGTTTTTTTTTAAATAAATGCCTTTCCTCTTATGAACTGAAAGGACTGTAGTTCTAGAAGTATACTATTTTTCTAAAGCCTTTTTATAATACTTCGAATAAATGGATTTCAAAACATAAGAGCATTACATACATTAATATGAGGTTAAAAAGGGTTGCGCGTGATACGGCAAATATAGCTATTTTTTTTTTAAAAAAAATGTCTCTTGAAAGTACAGGTATGCGTTATACGCCGGATTTTACGCTACATAAGTTTAGAAACCATGACTATGCAAATTTTGAGCTATGTAAATATTTCCATTTTCAATAACTTCAAGTTCATTATATTTAAAAATCGGTTGCTATATGGAATTTTTTCTTCAATTATGTGCTAAATGAAATATTTTTGCGTTTCTTTAAGTTTCTACATAAGATCGTTCGCGCTTCATTGAAACTTTTTTGATAGTTAACTTTTTTCAACAAATGCCATATTTTGTGATGCTATTTGCTTTTATTCGATAGGCATGTTTCTATACAATAGCTCTAGCTCGAAATTTTCATGAAAATAAACTTTTTTCTTAGTACTACGATGCAAATTCCATTACTCTTGAACCGTTTTCCAAGGTCCGTTCAGTGTTCGAGGTTGCCGTTTTCCTAAGGTTCATTTTAATGAACCAAAAGCACAAAAATTCATTGATGAAGTGTCAGGTAATTTTACAGACATTTCATTAAATGGGATATGCTTTATTCCTGTGTTTCTGATTCGTTCTTTGCTAAATAAGTGGCAGTTGACTTTAGAGACTTTGTCCATATGAAGCTCAAAGTCATTAATGTCCTTTCCATATAAGGTGGAATTTCTTCTTCAAAATGGGTTCTAAAATACTCTGTTGATAGTATAGTGAATTAACTTTGGTGTTATATTGAGTCTTTTTAAATTTCAGTTTGCCGTTACCATAAAATGCTGCAACTACCATGAATCCCATTGGGAACTATTCTGTACACTGGAAGCCATTTCGTATAGTCTGCCTCGTCAGTTAAGCAATTAAAAATTGATTTTCTTTTTCAATTCATATTATTAGTTCACACTCTCTATATATTTATTTATAAATCTTGGTGGATATTTCAATCGTTAATAAAATACATTTTAAACCTTAATCTACCGACGGTACTTATAAGTACCACTCACTTTAAAATAACATAGAATAACCATTTTTACGAATACTCTGACGATACTTTGCAGGAATATTCTGTTAAATCCACTCTTCCAAGATATATTGCTGCACGGGTTTTCTGATGAGTATTTTAGCTAGGAAGGCAAATAGTTTTATAGCAGAAATTGCACTTTCAGCTGACGGCATTTTCAGCGGATTGCGAAGATTATCATTTTTGTTCTGAAACAATAGTTAATGACAAAAGGTGTCATTTTTTTTGTATGTTGATGAAGAACTTAGAAAACAATTTGACTATTTATTTTAAGTGAACAGTGTGTATAATTAATTGTATAGTTGAATACATTTAATTAATCAATTAGCTCTAACTTATTAAATTTCCCAAAGTTGAGTATTTTGTTTATGTATATCCCTTAATTTTCAATGTAGTGATTCAGAAAAAAATTTGCATGAAAAAAACTGCAGTAAATTATAATGTGGTAGATAATGGGTTTAAGCGCTCAATTGAGCTTATATTTTATATCCATGATTATTTTGGATGACAATACAGTAATTTAGTTATTATTAATAAATATTAATTGATTAAAACTAATTGTTCAAAGAATTGCAAAAGCAGCCACGTTGACATCCTTTTTTGGTGACAGCGTCCATTTTGGCGACTTAAGTCAAAAATTTGAAACGGTTTTTTTCTGCCATTTTAAAGCGCTCATTAGAGCTGAAATTTTTTATACACTTTTGCTTTGGGTAAAAATACGATAATTAAATTATAATTAATTAAAATTAATTGACTGAAACTAATTATTTAAATAATTACAGTTACATCCACGTGGGTTTCATTTTTAGCGACTAGGGTCAAAACTTTAAAAGATTTTTTTTGTCAAGTTTTAAAGCATCCGGTTGAACTAAAATTTTATATACAGGATTGTTTTGGATGGCAATACGATATTTTAATTTTAATTTATAAAAATTAATTACCACTTAATGTTTTTATTCTGTCATATGTATATACATATTTATATTAATTGAAACTATTTAATAAAACTTAGCTAAAATAAATTTTTTCTTTGTTGATCAAAGTAAAAGTTGACTTAAAAAGTTGTTTTTGCATGTTACTTGTATTACATTAATTTAAATATACCCATCATGTGTAGCCACAAATTTCCATTTTTCAGCTGCTATGTGTTTTTCATATAGCTTGCTGCAATTTATTTTTCTTTCAGCTATATATTTTGACAAAAGCAGATGAACTGAAGTTTTAAACAACTTTTTTAATATTAAATATTTATGAATGATATTACGTACAGCATTGGAACACATTCCTAGTTTCGATGCATTGAATCTTTGAGTCGGCGGATTTTCTTTAAAGATCAAAGATCTCAATTTCTTGATTGTTATCTGCGTTCCAACCATATAAAGAGGAGATTTCGTGGTTACATTTTCATTTTTTCTTTCAGCTAGAAATTGTTTTTTTCCCTTCTAAATTTAGTACTTTATCAATACCTTTATTTGAAATGCAACAACCAAGAATATTACACCACTTTATAAATTGTTTTGATACGGATATTTCTCCTCGGAAAGCTGACTTACGTAACCTTCATGCTATGTATCAAGTTTAAGAGGTTTTTCAGAATAAATCTTTTATTTTACATTCAAATCAAAAGGACGCATCAGGAGGCGATTATTCTCTAGTTTCCAAAATTTTTATCTCAAAATGCAAACGAGAAAATAAGTTACGAAATCGTGTTGATAAAATGCAAACTACCTTCTGTTCAAATAAAAAAATAACATCATTGAAGTTATGCAATATCATGCAGTCAAATATAAATCTATTTTTTGTATGTACAATCACATGAATTTGTAAAACTGCATATAGAAACTACACTAAACAAAAAAATATTTCTCATACACAGCTAAAACTCCAGTTGAAAAACCAACATTGAAACTCAATTCATTTATAAATAACCTTCGAAAAAAACGGAATGAAGTAAATATCTTTTTAAAAGCACATCCAATTTACAGTTATTTTTCTATGATTAAATTTTCTTTTTACCTGCAATTTTTATTCACTTTATGAGGTATGTTCCTTTACAAATATTGCGTGTTGCAGAAAAAAAAGATTGATTTTTTTCCGGATTCTAGTTCTCCAGTAATGATTCTCAGAAGATTCATTTCTAGCAAAAAATAAAATACTCATATATAAATTTTTTCCTCCCAAACACCAAAAATAGAATTTCACGCTCAGAATAATAGAAAAGCCTTATTTTTCTTTGTGGTCTCTGTAATTTTTTTAAGGGAATACTTACTTTTTTACCAGCATCGGTAATACAAATTGATTGAAAGGCGGAAAATAAAAACTCAATTGCTGCCTCTTCTCTCAATTGGGATTTAATGGAAGGAATCTATATTGGCTTTTTATATACGAAACATGAACCAATTACTAGAGAAACAGCATGATGAAAAATATTTACTTCTGTATGAAAATATATTTTTTTTCATATCACTTATCATTTAAATGTTTTTGTCATGCTGTTTGTATCCAGTTAGATTAACTACAGTCTTAATTTCTAAAAATATAAAGAGAAATACATAAGTAAAACTATGGAACCACTTAACAGTATTATTTTATAATTTTAGCCATTTTTAACGACCATCTAAAAATAAATTTTTAAATTCAATTTTTTTTCACAAAATGTCCGAAAATTTTTTTTTATTGCAGATAACTTAGCATAATACTTCACACAGAATGCAAAAATGGAAACATTTTATTTTAATTTTCAATTTTAAAGTTTTCACACGTTTTTTTAATTTTATAATTGTTGAACTCAAAAAAAAAACCGGAAATGTTTGCACCTTATAGGTACTATCTGCATACTATGAAGAACGGTTCACGTATCCTAAAAGAACTTCTCTCGCACTTAAAAATTTTCTTATCTCTGTACTTTTCTTTCAAAAGGTTGAGGATTTTGTGTTTGCGTGCGTGTGCGTATATAAATGCTCACAGTTTGAAACATGGTGTAATACTAAGTCTTACATTGCAATGGGTATTGAGGTAATGTTGGCTTTTTTGGATTGTATTTCCATTTTCACATTTCTTCTCAAGCAACACATTGCACATGGCCTTTCCAATATCTGTTCTTTATCGAATATTTTCAAGAATCTAAATTCCCTCCTCCAATGAAAAATTCTTGCATTCCTCTCAAAGAAAATCGAGGATGAGTATTTAAGTAACATGGACAAACTGTGTCTCTTGCGAACACTAGCATTAATAATTTCACAATAAGAAATAAAAATGTGTACAAATTAAAGGTAGAAAGAAGCAATTATCAGTGCCCATACGGCATTTGGGCAAACCGGTTGGACCAGCTTTCTGTAGCATGTACGGTGTAAGAGAAAATCAATTAAGGGTTTAATACTTTTCAAATTTTTGGAATTGAAGTAGATCAAAGTTGTTTCAGTTCTTTTTAAGGTATCCGACTACGCTCGAAACCATGATTTTGCAAAAGCGTATAAATGGAGAATATTTATGATATTTAGTATCACTTAAATTAGAAAATGTATAGAATATTGTTTTAAGAATAGTATTACAATAAACATTGTTTAAGTACAATATTTTGACAAAAATGAACATAGAATGACCCATTTTCAAAATATTCTCCTTTCGTGAAAATGCTTCTATTATAATAATATTTTGTCTGTATATAGCTCAGACCTCTGTACAGAGGCTCAACTAGAATTTTTGAAATACATAACTTAGAAGTGGGTTTATCCATGTTTTACGACAACAGAGGGGAGACATTTTAAGAAAAAAACGCCAATTTTTTTTCAATTGGTTGTAACTCTCACAATAATGTGAATTTTTAAAAATTCATAGTTGAGCCACTGTACAGAGATATGAGCTATACACAGGCAAAGTATTATTATAATAGAAGCATTTTTCACAAAAGGAGAACATTTTGAAAAAAGATTATTCTAAGTTAATTTTTTATCGAAATATTGTATTTAAATATTTTTTTGTCAAAATGTTCTTAAAACAATTTTATGCATGTATTCTAATCTAAGTGACACTAAATATCATGAAAATTATCCATTTATGCGCCTTTTTAAAACCCCGATTCCGTACGTAGTCGGATACCTTAAATGAAATCCAAAAATGAGATAAACGTTATTTGAAATGGAAAGCTGAAAGTAATATGACATGAACCAATGTTAAGAACACCAAACCACATTTTATATACATTGACTCAACACTAAAAGAATTTTCAATTTTGGTTAATAATCTCTCCATGAATACTGAATAGATTTTATTGAAATTATCTATGTACATTTAGCTATCTATATGTGACAAAAGTGACTCAATGTTCACTTGATCTTTCAAACTGTTATATTAGACCCACAGACTTGAAACTTAGCACAGAAGTTTCTTTCATAGAGTAGAGACCCTCTAAGGACAGGGTTTGCAAAACTCCACCCCAAGTGAGGTAGCAGACTTGTTCTTCAGAATCTTCTATCTTGTATCTATCTGTTTCTTTCGATTTTTTTGGTTGTTTTTTGCACTTAGTTTTGTATGTTATTTATAGAATTTTCGGAACTCAGCTTAAAAGATACATAGATCTGATTGAAATTTAGGTCAAATTCTATATTTAGGTTTATGTTTTCAAAATGATTTTCTATTCGTACTGGATTTCAGAACAGAATTTTAGCTTAGAACCCTCAAAAATTAATCTAGCAGTTAATTGATGCATTTCGTCTGCAGCCTGAGAACAATCATCAATGCTAAGTTCCGTTAGAATAAATGAACTGTGTAGAAAAAAAGAAAACATCTCTAGACTTTGTACCGCGTAAATATAAGTTGGGTGTTTCAAATAAATGTTTTTAAAAATTTTTACATGAAAGATAAATTAAATTCGGTCTAAAAAGAACAGTTACACCGTATATTACTGTGTATAAACTCAGATTTTTAAATAGTTTCTTAAAGTTCAAGTAAGGAAATTGTCTTAAATACGTTAATAATTTAATTATATAAGGAAAAGCAATGTTTTCTTTTAGCCTTGCGTATGCGATTTTAACCTTTTAATTTTTTCTGTGATTTAATGGCACTCTTGTTCTAATTTAAAAAATCACATAAATCCTTCAAAAAATAAGGTTCTGAATAGTTAGAATTACTCGTAAAATTCACATCCACTCATTTGGTTGTCTGAATGCATGAGATCAGAGGTTCCCAAACTTTTTTGTCTCATAGACCCTTTGCCATGGTTTTCGATTTCGGGTAGACCCCTACTTACTTAATATGGAATTTTTGCAAATTTACCAACTTATATGTCTTTTTGACAGCTTGTGCCACTAATTACAGTAAAAGTTCTGACTGTAGTGAAGTAAGTAAGTGTGCGTCAGACTGACCACCTGAGCGGAACATCTGCTCATGCAACTCAGGGCGCAAGGTCGCATATACTAAGTTGGGAACAGTAGGTCTTGTCCCTCATGGGATGTCGCGCCACTGATTTAAGTTAAAGTCACAATCTGGTTTAAGGAGAGACACTATCATAGACCCCCATTTGCACTCATGGACCCTCAAATTATTTTTTCACTGGCGTGGACCCCTTGCAGGTTGTCATAGACCCCTGGGAGTCCATATAGACCACCTTGGGAATCATTTCATTAGATCATCATGCCACAAGCTCTTCCTCCAGGGCGTGATACGTCGATTGTCGATCACGTGGTGTGTACGAATTTTCTTCCCCGCTCATTTCTGAAGCAAAAAAATATCACCGAAAATCTGACTGGCACAGACATTGTACAAGATAACAAAGGGATGTTAAAATTGAGTTAGCTACTAGAAATAAAACTATCGTCGTTGACGTATGGCGTTTTACTTTACATAGCAAAGTTTTTGAAAATTATATGATTTTTTTACAATTTTATCACCTTCACGACGACGTGTTTAAAAATTATAGTGATTTGAAGTTTGTTTTTCAATTCTTTTACATGCAAGTTTCGAGTTTTAGATAAACTAATAAAGAAAAAAAAGGGTACTTTTGGGTTATAAATGGATTAATCGCTCGTTAATTTTGTCAATTCTTGAATATTTTTGATGAATGTTTTACCAATAAGAATTTTCAGAATATCAAGAAACTGAATCGAATTTAAAGATAAGCAAATTTTATAGTCTGCATCATCATTAAGGATTTCGCTTTAAGAAGATTTTTTGGAACAAAACGTAAAAAGATCCAAATGAAACTCAATTGCTATTAACGTAAATTTGAAAATATTCGCATTTAGTTCTGAAATGATTGCTTTTATTTAGTTTAATGTTTAGAAGATAGTAAATATCCAAGCGATTTAATTCTGGGAAGAAGTAATAAAAAAATTAAGTCAATTAATTCTTAGGTCAACAAAGACAATTTTTATTTTAGTTACTTTTTATTAAATAGTTAAAATTAATATAAATATGTATACATAAATGACAGAATCATTATAAGTGATAAAATAAAAAGCGATTTTCCGTACAATTTTCCATTCTACATATGGTGTTGGACATTTTTTGTTACATCTTATTCTTTTATATTAACTTTAATTATTCTAATAAAATAGTATAGTAAAAAAGAAATCACATTCTCCAAATTTAGGCCATCCTAGGTGGGATTCGAACCCACGAACTTTGGATTAGTCCTAGGCGCTACAGGAACACTACGAACGAGTTTCCTTTCTATTTATTCTATTGGATTGTTATTTTTGTTTGTTGAAATTTATTCATTTTTTTAAATAAATTAATGAAATAATATAAGAATAACTATTAACATATCGACTGCCATCCAGTATAAGTTTAAAAAAATGTATTTGAACTTGAATGTATGAATAGAATGTATTTTATTACCGATTGAAAATTTTAACTATATATATATATGGAGAGAGTGAACTAATAGTAGGGGAATTGAAATAAACTATAATAATACAATTATTAATTTTGATGTTTAAAAAAATATATTCATATGCATATTATTAATGAGCATTATTGTCTTCATATCAATATTAATTTGCACACTTAATTATTCTTCGCATTTACTTTATTTTATTTCGTCATAAAAATTTTGTTGAAAGTTACACAGACTATTTTAATTTATTTCACAGATAAATCTCCTTTTCCCATTTGCTTAAGGATTTATCCATCAAATCATGTTCATTAATTTATTTAATTTCTTTCAATCAATCAATCAAAAGCTGTTTATAAATAAAAGAAGTAAATACACTTCTTCCGTGAACGAGAAATCTATGCAGATTCTAGTCTAGACTATCTCCATTATTGGTTTTCTATAAATAAGTGCAACAATGGAGTATTCTTTGGAGTTAATCTGTTATAGAATATAAAAAAAAGGTATTGTAACCCAGTAAAGGACTTCAGCAAAAAAAAAGGGGTCTGCTGGAACAATAATCTTGCTTATCTGTAGTCAAACACACAATGCTGATTACGTTACCTAGATATTTATATATTTATTTATTTAATATGTTCCTTAATTTTTTTTCGTTTCAATAAGATTTTCGTTCTTTTCTAACTCTTTATGTTATAATATGCATGTCATTTTTTTCAGAAATGAAGTTATTGCAGGAGTTTTCAAAAGTTTCTTTTGGCTGATTCTGTAATGTTTCTTCGATCCCAAATGTAACTTGAATGTCATTTCCTAAGTTGGCGTTATTTTTGTCATTTTACCAAAATACGTTTACTGAATTCATTGATTTTTTAATGCTTAATATTTAAGTAATAATTTTTTCCATAAAAAGGTTATTTTATTGATTTTGAGTAGAGTTTATAAAACTCTAAAACTGCAACTGGACTTCCTGTAGAAAGGACAAACAAAATTTTAAGAAATGGCAAATGAAACAACCCACAAAGAGACAAACAAAAAAGGTCTAAAATAATATTATATTCACGCACAATAAAATAATATTATTTTCACAAAATGACTGAAATATTTTTAACGTTTAAAAGAAATGACCAAATACCTAATTAAAATGATTTAAAAAAAAACAAACTGGTTAAATTCTTGTGACGTCATAGTCACATCATAACTGCAATCATGCTTCCATCCAATCAGTTGATACTCTTCGCCATTGACAACTTTTGTTTTTACAGAAACTTTCTTTTAAAAAATACATATTCGTTCACAATAATGACGCATTACGTAAGTAAATAAAATGCACTTGATTTGAAAGTACATGTGTAGTAGTATAAGAATTTCTTTAACTTTGAAAACACTTTTTGAAATGCTTCATAATATTGTAATATATATATATATATATATATATATATATATATATATATATATATATATATATATAGCAGTAAATAAATTAAAAAGAGGACTAATAAATCCTAAAACATCTTAAGAACAAGCCGGAAAAACCAAGAACATGGAACCATTACAAACCAAAAAAGAGAAATTTAGCTAGAGTGGAAAAAACTATTATGTTTTCTCGAGCTGTCACTGGCTTAGGACAATGAAACAGGGTTAAACAGTATTTTGTGAGATCTCAACCTTCCCCTGTAGTGGAAATTTTCGACATAATAGCATAGGAGATAAACCAAGGCAAAGGCCCAAAAACCCACGTGGGTGAATATAACATCAATAGAATAGAATTGGAATATTAAATTACTAGAGGAATCCGGGCGAAATAGACAAATATAAATATGTATAAACAAAAATATTTGCAAAAGAGGTTAAAAATGATTATGACCATAAGTAATAATAATGAAAATGCGCGAAGAAACTAAAATCTTACCGATATATACAGATTCCATTCGTTTTCTGACACCAAGCACAAAAAAACAACATAACTAAGAATACTGGCGCCATTTATATATATTTTTAGTAACTAAACTTTTTATAAGAAAATTAAGAATAATATATACTATAAACTAAATAGAAATGAATATATTAAATAATAATACTTAAATAGCTATAATTTTGAAGACATATATTTATATATAAAATTAGCTGGATAGTTATAGTCTAGGCAACTTTGAAAAAAAAAATTATAATTAGTAATTTTTAAGACTTCTTCAGGTACTAAATCGTATATATATATATATATATATATATATATATATATATATATATATATATATATATATATATATATATATGAAGTTTTTATATGCAATACATTGTAAAAATTATGTTCGTTATCATCAAACAAATAACTGTTCCTGAATGAAATAAAATATTCATTTGAATTTTACGAGTAGGTAGGGAAATTTGATTTAAATATAATATTCTGTTTTATAGAAAATTGTTACTTTCCGTATCTAAATACTGAGGTACTAGAAAAAAATGAGAACATTCATGCATAACATTATCTATGTATATAAATTCACACTCGTGTGAAGTACAGGTATACTAGCATTATAAGTACAGAGAAAAAACAATTTAAGAACTTTCTATAGCAGTGCTTCTCAAACTTTTACTACTGGCGAACCAATTACCAATCATAATTTTTATCACCCCCTTTATACAATAATAATGCGCATTGTCGCTAAAACTACCATACGATCTTAATTATAAACCGTACAAATTCACAAGCGAGTATTAAATTTTGTATTTGTTACTTTTAAGTAATATATATTTTAAGCAAATTACTTTTAAGTAATAGGATAATTATCATGTTATTCTTCGTATCTATAATTTATAAATTGGAACATATTCGTAAATGATATTTATTTAAAGATATATTTCTTCCATCATCCATTTCTAAAAGTTTAAATGTCATTGGAAAAATAGTCTAGTCTATGTTGCTCTCTATCATATCCGTCACAATTAGCATTCTCGTGAACGTCTGCACAAAACGTGTAATTGCAAATGTTGGTATTTTTTACCTTTGTAGGCCTAGTTTATTCCTCAGGAGCTGGTATCACTTTTTAGTGCGGAACCGTATAATAGGCGGTACCAATTGCCACGAGTAATTTTGATGTCCAGTTACCTCTTCAGAGGGAGGTACCTGAGCTCGGACGATGCAAAATTGAACTTAGGAATTTTGGCAGCTAAGCCAAACGGGCACATCAAGGGATTTTTCACATGCCGAATAATCATACGACATGACCGTTCATAACCGCTGTCAATTTTCTCCATCATGAAAACCCACCGACATGGGCTAGGGTTGAGCCCGCAACCTTAGGTACTGATGGCCAGCGACGAACCAACTACGCCACCCAGTCGGCACTTGCTGAATTGTAAAGAGAGTAAAACCAAAAGCACGGCAATGAATACAAAAATGTAAAATGATTTTTTTAATGAATGCTCCAATTATAGATAGATTTAAACGAACTGTAATTGTAATCCTCTCAAATTAGCATTTATTATTAACGTTAAATAATGAAAAAGAATGTAAAATTGCGATAAAGAATAATTGTGTTATTTTTAATATTTAAAACGAGAAGACTTCAAAATGTTTTAACCCGGGAGCAGATACTAATGGTAATAGTTGCGCGTGGTGACGGAGCTAAGGACTTTACACCGAAGCTTTTTTTAAAAATTATTTTTGTTGTAAACAATAAAAATCACAATTCCAGTGAATAATTTAACTAAGAGAAAGTATACTTACCTACTTTCTACCTTTTTTCATTGATAATTTGAGAAAAATTCCATTAGAGCCGAATAAAAATGTTTTTAAGGTACGCGACCTTAATAAAGGACTCAAATCACAGAAACTTTTCACGAACGTTACAGGAATGATAACTGCATTCAAAACTGTCATATTTTGTTCAAATTTTTGTAGTTTGACTCTACATGGCACGACCGCTCCCAGTTTAAATATGTAATCAATGTAAAACTATGAATGTTAGTTCTAAAAAGGAATTATATAAAACGTTTTTCATCATGCTTTATATGTTTCAGAATACTCATAAAAATAAATATTGGCCAAATAATCCTTCAAAGTGCTTTCTGTGCTTTTCGAAACGTCATATAACTCTTTCGTATAGTCCCATTATTTACAACTTCCCTAAATGAAAAATAAAGACATAAAAAAAGGAACGAACTAGCCATACCAGTAAGTTCGAAGGACAAACAGGTGATTTTTTTTATCTTCCTAGAATGTTTCTCTGGGTCTGGGTTTTGTCTTTTCTCTGAAATAGTTTCTTGGTTTAAAAAGAAAACCCAGTAAAAAAAATCTCTCATCGTGGAATTACAGCAAATCAAACAAAATGTTATGTTTTTTGTTTAGTTATAGGATCAGATAGATAATGAATGTATCGAAATGAAAGCTTTCATGTTTGATGAAGTAATACTAATAAACTCTATCAGTGTAAATGTGTATTTTTTATTATGTTAGAAAGTATTTTCTTACTTTATTACAGTAAATTAATTATTTTTAAATATTTTATTTTCGATGCGCCCGCCCAGGGTGGCGCGTCCACACTTTAAGAATCAAAACAAAATTACAGGATCATTTCAAATGCATATGCTTCACATAGTGTACAACGTCCCCATTGGTTAGCCATACTATTATAAAACATGCAATTCCTGAAGTTGTAAAAAAAAGTCATTTTCATCATAGGATAAGCATACATAAATCCAATACTCCCATATCAACTCTAATATTTTATGTGCAAAATTACTTTAAATAGCTTAACATTGGAAAACGAATACATCTATAAAATCCCCAAATTATTAACTCATATCAATGGTTATCTTTACATAAATAATACTGAGTTTTCAGGAATTAAACTACTTTAAGAATTTGTGCACAAATGGAAATAAGTTACATCAGGGGAAAACTAGCAATTACTTCTTGAGTAGACAATTTCAAAGAAACTGAGATTACAAAAGGAAAATGATGAAGATGAGATGATAAAAAAATACACTTTCACTAAAAGATAAAATTCTCTTCATTTATCAAAATTTTTCTATATTAACTAATATTCTATATATACAGCCTACAAGAAATAAACTTTTTTACAAGTTTAACATGTACTTCAAAAAAATTAAGATAATCAAAAATCATTCAAATTATATTTATTTATTTCTAAAAATTGTTACCTTTTGCAATGGTATCACTCCCCTTAAGAATGTTTTATTTTAATTTAGAGAAAGGAAAAAGTTTTTAACAACAAAGAATAAGTATTAATAATTTTGAAATTGATAATTTATGTGAGGAAGGTAAAAATCAAAGAAAAATTTATTTAATTTTTGTAAACATTCCTCCCACAGATAATTATCAAATTGTATTACTTTACAATTAATACTTTCTCTTGACTTAAAATTAGTTATTAAAACTGCAAACATACATTTTTTCTGTATTATTCACACCTAACTTACACTGTATTTGATAATAGGTGTGAACGCATTCTAAGGACATGATACTATTATAATTCGATAGTCATACAATTTGAAGTTTTTTAAAATAAGTGGCTTTTATCCTATACTGCGAGTTAATCTTGGGCACAAATATATAATAAAGAACTAAAAAATTAATTAAAACTAAAATAGCTAAGAGCTATATCTAAGTGTACCCAGAACAGTAAATAAATCCTAGGATCTAACCTAAATAAATAAATACCAGCTAACACTAGTCGAAGCAGACAATTACCTAATTAGATAAATAAATTAGAATAAAACAAACATTATATAAAAAAAAGTTGTTAAGATTATTTCCTAACTAATATATACAATAGAATAATGCAAAAAATACGATGATATAAATTTTTAAGTAGATAAAATTAAAGCACAAGAATGTCAACAACTTATATATAGGTTATACATACCGCGGTAATGAATAAACACATGAAAATGTTGCACCCACTGTCATGTGATTACCCATTTTGCGCCGTTTGTCTGCGAATTTCCTCCATTCCCTACCATGCCAGCGAGAGGTTTTTCAAGCCCTGAGAGATTTTACGTGTATAAGCTCCTCTACACGCTGAACCTTCAATGACACTAGGACTCGAACTCCTGATTCACTGGCCACTATTTCATGACCATGACCATTAAGATACTGCGGCCTCTCTAAGACGATGAAACGATGTTGTAAGAATATGATGCTGAAAAGTTTCTTCAAAACAATTTCATAATCTATCAATTGAGAAATAATTACTTTCCGAGACATAAATAGAAATAAAACCACACACATACATATATATATAAAAGTTACCAATATAAAACAGTTAAACTATACAATGAAGAAATATGTATAGTTAAATTGTAAAGACAATTGCGAAAAGTTTAAATGTTATGTATGTTTTATATGTAACGTACATAACATGTATTTTATATATTAAACATTATGCATGTTAGTATATTAAACATTATCAGTAAAAAAAAGAAAAATTTATAGTTAGGTTTTAAACACACAATTACGAGAAATTTAAATTGTTATGTATGTTAGTATATTATGACCTTTTATTATATATATATCTCAAAACCTATAAATTCAAATTGTTATCCATTATTTCTGTTTGTTAAATATTTTAAGAGACATTATGGTACTTCACGGTTTGTGTTCTCAAAATTACTTAAAACATTTTATTCATCCACCTTTAGCAATATTTTATTTTTAAAATGACAGCAATAACTTAAAAAACAATTTATTGTATTGCATTTGGAATAAGAGAATTAGAATAAAAACTAATTAAAAAACATTTTCAGAGGATTAAAAAGAAAACAATAGAATACTTTAAACTGTTGACTAATTGAAACAGAGAAATAAACTTAAAAGAAGTTATTAGTAAAATATGGCTGTAGAGTTCGCTTTGCCGTATCAATTTCAATTACATTTTTTGCATTAAAATATAAGGAATAAAATTTTTCTATTATTTTCGATGCGAATTAAATTTTTCATGTACTTTAACTTTGCTTATTTCGTACAATAAGTAAGAAGATCCTATGCATTCAGTTCTTTAAATTATTCTTTTAATAATAATAAAAAAAAACTAACATCTTTGTTTTTATCTCTCTCGTCTGATCTTTGACTTTTAATCTAAAAAAATTTTCGAAACAAAGCACAAGTTAAGGTCAACCTTAATTAATATACAAACAAAAGAATTTAAGAAAAATGTAAAGACAAAAACGTTGGATATCGAATAAATATTATAAATATACACAGAAAAGAAAAATTTAAATATCAAGAAAAATAAAATACTAATTCTTTTTCATTTGTGATTATTTCAACCTTTAGAGGCAGAAATGATTAAAAACCAGCATATTTTTTTCGCATCTAATAGAATTCTGCGCAACTTACATATTTGTTAATCCCCCTACATCGACATTCATAGATAAAACATTTTTATTTTAGGACAATAAACCAAGATTGAGTTAGTGATATTCTCATATGTGTTTATTTGAGTGAAACAACCGTAGAGCGTGTATCTTTATACACTCTGTCACACACACACACACACACACACACATATATATATATATATATATATATATATATATATATATATATATATATATATATATATATATATATATATATATATATATATATATATATATATATATATATATATATATACTAGCTGGTATATCCGTTCTTCGCATGGGTAAGCTGAAAAATTAAACAATACAGACTGAAGGATAAAGAAGTTTTTAATGAGTTAATTTTACGTGAATTGTAAATTAAACAAACAAAAAAATCCCCAACGTTTTGCATATCTCAGCTAAACAAAAAACCCATGTTTCCTAAATTTTAAGTCTGTAAATATAATAGCTGATAAAAAAGAGATTTCTTTACTTATGACGCCCCGTAACTCTCTTATGGGTCGAATTTTGAAAACACCTACCAGCTCAGCAAAAGTAACATATTGTTACAATTTTTGTGTAATAAACGCTTAAAATAGTGTAAATAAGTTGTATCTGGATGAGTTATGCGTTAATAATTTCTGATGCATTTATTTTATGTTAACTAGCTGTTACCCGCGACTTCGTACACGTGGAATTTAACAAAAAAGTGTTCATTCAATTCGCAGAGCTTACGAAAACTTAATAATTATGTATTCTAAGTAACGAAATACCTATGATATTTATATGTAGGATTTAAAGTATTAGAGAATTAAATATATTCTCCAATCAGTGAGGTTACAACCCCACCAATAGATGGCGCTACCAGCGAATATATGTATCCCCCCTGGAATGACGGGTTTTAGGAGAGAAAAACGATTGCGACGCGTAACGAGACAGACGCGAGAGAAGATACTCCGGTTTTACAGGCGAGAAACCACGTTTTTCGGTCAACGTGGAGGCCAATAGGCTTAGCGACAATTGAGAGTATGCTCCATGAAATAACTCGTAAAGTTTTAATTGTAAATAATCTAATGTTTCATTAAACAGTAATTTCATTCTAATCTGCTTATTTCTTTGAAATATCAATATCCCGAACATTACTTACCCCTAGACACCCCTACATATATATATGTATGATGTCATCCTTCTACTTTGTGAATGTATGTTTTTTTTTTACTTTTTCTTTGTTTTTTTTTTTTTGAGCAAGGAGTGAAATGCACGCATGACTTTTAACACTGTCAATGGAGTGAGGACTGTCAAATCATTTGGATTAAAGGACATGAACGAGAAATGTTGGGAGTGGCAGCAACCTAATCAAACAAAAAAGTTTGATATAACTGCTAGAAATCATTGAGACAGAAGGCTCGCGAAATAAAGTAATCCCTATTGAGTAAAAACAATCCCTATTGGAATAAATCATCCCTATTTGAATCGGACATTGCTCACTATTTCATTGGTTTTAATTTTATTTTCTCAGAACCCTAATTTGTTCCTAAAATAAAAGTAGCGTAAGTTACTCCTTATAACATTAGCTATCAGCCAGGGAAAGTTCCACCAAAATTGGTCCAGCCGTTTCAGAGATTAGCCGGAACCAACAGACAAACACTTCATTTATATATATATGTAATAACTCTCAGTAATTTAATCTTTAATAGCTTTTGATTTATCTATGGCCCAGTCCTTCAGGACAACTGTTTAATTATATTAACTAGCCACCTGCCTAACCTCTTGAACCACATCCATCCACCCCCTCCCAAATCATGTGATTTTCTGTTGGGTATAAATACTGAGATCTCTGAAAATCTCGCTTCTTCTGTCTTTGACTGCCTTCAACATGTAGCCGGCTGCAGCTGGCATGTGTGTATTTTTGTTGTGTGTGTTTTTCTTGCGATGCCGTCAATATATGTGTGTGTGTGTCTCTACATGTTCCATGCAATAAACTGTATTACTAACCGCAACAGACTGCCTCGTCAATGGCATCAATTAATAAACACCGACCATCTAAAATATCATCAACCATACACTAATAACATCCACTCGCCACGTGTGACAGTTATTATTACTACTCACCAGCAATATTATAAAAATCCTTTCATATATATAATATATATATATAAAATATATATATATATACATACATACATATATATATAATATATATATATATGTGTGTATATATATATACATATATATATATATATATATATATATATATATATATATATATATATATATATATATATATATATATTTGTTAAATTATTTTTTGAAAGATACTTTTCTTATGTAATTGTTCTAGTATTTTTCTACTTTTCTTACATAATTATTTTGTGATTTTTCTGCATTAAGAGTTTGGGAGAGTTTGTTACATAATAGTAGTGATTGGTTTTATCATGCTCTCTGAGTTATACTTTCTCTGAAGCTTTGTTTATTTTATTTGGTTTTCCTACCGAGTTGCAAAGGGGAAGGTTGGCGCCTTCAAACTAGTTTAACCCCCACTTATTCGGTCCTAAGTCCGAAATTGCTTTCTGACTCGCCAGGTTCTTCTTTTTTGTAGTTCTTTTATTTCTCTATAAATTTTGTTCTTCATGTTCAGCTTTCATATTTTTATTACGTAATTTTCTTGTTATGTTCTTTATCTATTATTTCTTGTTTTTGATAAATAATACATATTTCTTTATATATATATATATATATATATATACTAGCCGTTACCCACCCGCTTCACTGGGTATTTCACGATGTTGTATATATGTATACTGTTTACATATATATTAATTATTGATATCTAGCATTAAGAATTCGATTGTATTGAAATATATATTTATAGCTGTTACATTCTCGCCCCTTGATATAAAAAGAACATAAATTATAATATCTAATTTCTATTTATATCTAAAATAGAAGGAGAAAGATTTTTTTCGCTCACTTAATCTAATAATCAAGTGGATTTCCACCAAAGCATCTTTCAGTGGATCTCTAATCCATAAAATAAACATGCGTGCTAAATTTCAAGTCTAAATCTAACAGAGCAAAAACGGAATTTTTATCATCAATACCTCGTTGAGAGCATTCTTAGCGGATTCCAATTCAAAAAAAGAAGCATGGAAGCCAAATTTTATTATTGTTGTCTTAGCAGTTCGAAAACGGGAATTTTGTCTATCAATACGCCCCAATAACACTCCCCGCTTCCCCCTGGAGTTGATTTCCGTAAAATCCATTCTTAGTGGAACTCTATTCAACTAAAGAAAAAAGTGCTCAACAAATTTCAATTAAATGAGTTAAATTTAAAAACAGGAATTTTTCTATAACACGCCTTAATCTCTCGCAACCCCACTCCTTAGGGGGTCCGTTTTCGCAAAAATCTTTGTAAAAGGAACTTTATTCCATGAACG
Source organism: Trichonephila clavipes (assembly GCA_019973935.1). Classification (NCBI taxonomy): domain Eukaryota; kingdom Metazoa; phylum Arthropoda; class Arachnida; order Araneae; family Nephilidae; genus Trichonephila; species Trichonephila clavipes. The sequence goes on along the minus strand of BMAU01000692.1, from coordinate 138,472 downwards.
GAACATACCTTCTAATTTTCAAGCAGGTGTTTCTATTAGTTGAAAAGCGGAAATATTTATCTATTACGCCCCTTAATCCCCCTTAGTGACCCTTGGGGATCAATTTTCCCCAAAACTATTTTGTAGCGGATCTCTACACCATGAAAGGAATTCGCTTACCAAATTTTAAGACTGTACTTCTAATAGTTTAAAAATGGAAATAATTATCGATAACGCCCCTTAAGCCCCCCGCAACACCACTTAGGAAACGATATACACAAAACCCATCTTACGGCATATCTCTACTCAGTGAATGGAATCTGCTTACTCAATTTCAAGATTTTACGTCTAATACTTTAAAAAAGGAGGTAATTGCCTATATATATATATATATATATATATATATATATATATATATATATATATATATATAATATATATAACGCCCCATATATATATATATATATATATATATATATATAATAACGCCCCTTAATTCTCCACAATGCCACTTGGGAGTCGATGTTCACAAAACCCATTCTGTAGTGGATCTGTACTCTATGAAAGGAATCCGCTTACCAAATTTCAAGACTGTACGTCTAATAGGTTAAAAATGAAAATAATTATATATTTCGCCCCTTAAGCACCCTCACACACACACCACACACACACACACAAAGCCCCTTGGAGGTAGATTTTCGTAAAAAGCATTATGTAGGGAATCTCTACTTTATGAAAGAAAAATCTGTGTACCAAGTTTCACGACTGTACATCTAATAGTTTATTAATGGAAATAATTATCTGTAACACCCCTTAAACCCCCGTAACGCCCCTGGTGATTTGAACTTTGCAAAATTCGTTCTTAGCTGACGTCTACTCCATGAAAGAAACCTACCTATACCAAATTTCAAGTCTGTAGGTTTAATAGTTCCGGAGATATCGTGATTAGTTAGTGAGTGAGTGAGTCAGTCAGTCAGAGAGTCGCTTTTCTCCTTTATATATATATATATATATATATATATATATATATATATATATATATATATATATATATATATATATATATATATATATATATGTATGCACCAAGAAGTAAATGAGCTACTATCACAAAACTTGATATGTATGTAGAGTATGAAGAGATAAGCAACTGATTACAAATTCAAAAGAACAGTTTGTTTTATTAAGATGATAGTAAATCTAATTCTGGTAGCTATATCAGTCGAAACACGGCGCGGCATTCAATGAATAAGGTCACTTTTGACGTGTGAAACATCATGCCATAAACTTAGCAACTGGACAGTTATTTCACGAGTATTCCAGGTCGGCTGTATTTGCCTTCCAAGCACATCTCAACGAGCTTTCTTGGTAAGAGATCTGGTGACCTGGCAGGCCAAGATCGTACGCCATATCCATGAAGGCATTTCTAAGAGAGTAGTGGAGTATTTGTGTGTGTGAATGAGCGTTGTCTTGGCAATAAATGTCGCCAAGTCAACATGATAGCATAGACAGTACAACTTATGTTAAAATCTCGCACACGTCACTGCGTGCCTTAAAAAGAACGACTAGAAATGATTGAGTCAAAAAATCTCTCCCCACGCTGTCATACCTTATGTGATCGTCGTATGCCTCTCAACAACAAATACCGAATAAGACCAGCGGCCTGGCAGCCTCCACACGCGTATGCACTGGTCATCAACACTGAGACTGAATCAAAATTCTCACTGAAGATCACACGCTTACAGTCGGTCACTCTTTAGCTTGCCCGAGGTCAGAAAAATTCCAGTCAACACTGCCTGCTATGTGGGGTCTGTGATAGTCGTCTTCAATTTAGTGCGACGGCCAGTCTTCGAATAGCTTCCTATTTTCCAAATTAATATTGAGATTCTGTCATATGTATATACACATTTATACTAATTGAAATTATTGAATAAAAAGTAACTAAAAAATAAAATTACTTACTTAAAAAAAACATTTTTTTTATATTACTTGTTACATCTACGGAACACATGAAATTATGTAGCATGAAATTAGCTGCCAATTTTGTTTAGAAATTTTGCTGCCTTATTATTCTGTACCTTATAACCAACCAACTTTTCTAATTAAGACCATACGTTTATATCCGGAACTATTTTAATTGCATATTATTGCGAATAACTGTACAAGACTATCAAGACTTAAAGTCCTTTCGTTGAAGTCTTATGGCGGTTAAAAAAAACACCTTAATCTCGTCACTTGACAGAAGTTTAAAATTTGCGAAACATCAGCCTTGTGTTGTTTCTACGTTAAAATACACTTTAATTCTCTGATTAAAGTCTATTAATGAAAATGTAACAATATTTCACCAAGATATCAGATTTATTTGCCAAACACTTTGAATTATAAGAAATTTAAGCTTTCCTTGGGACAATTCATGAGTTTCCAAATTTTAAATTGACTTTATATTGAATTTTTTACATGTAATTTAATTGGACGTAACTAAATTAAAATCAATCCCTTAAATTTAATTACTATTGTGAATAATTTTTGATCGTAGAATGTTCAATAAAAATCATTAAAAAATTCATTAAACTTATTTATCTGAAGAAGTGAAACATTATGGATTTTAAGTCCTCAACATCCATACCAGTTACTAAATTGTAAATTAAGTGTTTTCAATTAATTGTTTTTGTAGAAATTTCGAATTTATTATCATCCCTGCCAAATAGCATTGTGGCGAGAAAAATAGTTGCAAGCATACATAGGCAGGCTTTTAATTTGGCTTATTTATCGAGGACGACTTTGATGACAGATTTTGTCATCAAATTTGGCGACAAAAATAGATGACCCGAGACAAATCTAAGGATGTCTAGAATTTTGATTATTTGAGTCTGTACGTTCCATTTATGTGATGTGATATTGGGATTATGGATTTACATTTCTGCGTTTTATGACTGCATTTATTCTATTGCAGAATTATATCTATGTGTTAATTGGCTCTTTCAGGAAAAATAAATATCGTATTTACTAGACAGCTTCAGAAAAAAACATGATTTAAGCTGAAGGAATCGGCTTGTTATTCACATGGAACATTCCACCATATGAAAAATATTTATCCATATAACAGTAAAATAAGAACATTCTTTTGAATACTTCCCATCTTTCCATGACATATAATGAATTTATAATTTTTTTAGCATTACATCAAGTCATTTTGATGGGCATTCTCTCCGAATATAACCCCAATCCTCCAATATATCTTTTAAAAAAGATTAATGATCACACAGATAAGGTTTTGGAAGCGATTGAGGTTATTTAGTAAGATAGCGGATGAGTTGAAAATGGGAAATTGAGAAAGATTTGAAGAATAATGGTCCCAGTAAATTACCCGGAAGGAAGCTATCCAGTAATGGCAGTTATTATCCTGGAATAGCACTATCCCTATAACTTCATTGGAGGCTTCTTTTTTTAACCCAGTAATCATTTTAAACTTCTTTTAGAGGTAATTGCTATTAATTTGAAATACAATTTTAGAACATTTTGAATAATTTTTTTCACTTCTAACTAATATCGAATTATGCCACAAAAAGCTATACTAATCTCGATGAAATTGACTCGGAAGGTGTTGAAGCCAAGTGATAGAAAAAGTTAAAGATTTTAAATAAATGGCTTGAAAATGTTTTACATGACTGCAAAAGATATTACGCGTGATCAGATTCATAAAAAAATAGCAGTTTCCTTCACGAATACCTACTTCTTGTATATATAGGAAATTTCTTAAGTAGATTCAAATGACTTTGTAAGGAATCGTTTGTAAACGCAATGGCTATCTGTTCTAGTTATGTGTTCGTATATGTGCGTATTTTAAATTTAATTTTTAATTAATTTTTCGCAGGATTGTAAAACATCATAATAAAAAGAGGCATGTTGCCCCGAAAAAGTGAATTGTGTTTCATGGAAGGTTTATTAACCGCTGGTTAATAACAAAAATGCCTATTTATAATTAATAAAATTGTATAAGAGTGTTATTCACAAAATAAACAAATTGAAAGCAATTTCATTTATCTCCAAATTCATTAAAAATCTTCAGGTATGCAAAAAAATTAAATTTCTTCCATGTATATTTAATGGATTATTTTTAATCTTCTTGCAGAGTTAATCACTGTACTTTAATATTACGATTAATTATTTTATTTTAATGTATGCTGTGAGGTGTTGAAACGATTGATAAAACCTGTGGTGCATTTCTTTGACATTTTATCTTTATAGTCAACGTTTAATTACTGCTAATGGTCAATCACACACACACACACACAAATCCTTAAAATAATTTTTTTTTTATTTTCAGAACGATTTTTTAACTTAATTGGATGTACATCAATTACCAGCATGTAAATACAGTTAAGAATGACAGTTTACGGAGATATGAAAAGAGAGAGAGAGAGAGAGACATACTTTTATTAGGTTTTATTTCTGTTAAAAAAACAGCTAATGAATTTTATCGAAATATATCTTTAATAATGTAATTATTAATAAGATGCAATAATTTCTGAAAATGTGTTTACGAAAAAAAGAAGTCATATTCAACAAAAAAAGAGGTATCACGTGTCTTATGATTCAATTCCACACATTTGAACGTTAAATAAATTCAAAACGATGCATTTAAGACAGTGTTTCTCAAATTGTGGGGCGTGCCCCCGGGGGTGCGGTAACCCTGTGAGGGGTGCGCGAGCATATTGAAAATAAAAGGTTTAAAAAATATTTTTTGGAATGAAGTAAAACAAAATGCATTCTGACTTAATAAAAAAAAATTACACTGATATAATTTATTTGTATCATCTGGTGATCATCAAAAATAAAAGATTCCACTTCAAACGCTCATTAACCATCTTTGATCCTATAAATCAAATTAAAAAATATTTTGTTTGCTTTGCTGTAATTCCACGATGAGAGATTTTTTATTACGTTTCTTTTAACCTAAAATATTACTTTAGCTCACCTTCGACCTTACTGGTACGGTTATCTCCGTCCTTTTTTTTTAGGGAACATGTAAATATATATATTATATTTCTGTTTCATCTTTTTCCATGTGAAAGAGTTTTATGATATATGGATTAGCATATTGAGCACTTTGGAGAATTATTTGGCCAAGATTTATTTCTGAAACATCTAATGAATAATGAAAAACGTTTACACAATTAATTTTTAGAACATGCTACACTTTCCCCATGAACAATTTTGTGGTTTTGATTGCTGTGTTGTATGACCTATTATGGTTTATAAATGTAAATAAGCAGAATATTTAAAAAAAATGGGCCTCTGTGATCCCTATTGAAGGAAGTTGAAACTGATCAAGCAATTGAAGAACCTACTGAAATAATGCATATTAATCATGATAGCGAAACTAAATATCAGAAAAGCGTTAGACATGAAACGTTTGAGTTGATTTGACATTTTCAAAGGCTGCCTAAAGATCTCTATGAAGAAAAATATGAAGCCATAATGTAGCACTTCGCCTTGTCAAAAAGACACAAGGAAGAAAAAGTCCAAAATGCTTTTTGTATATCATCAAACAGCAAAACTACAAAAACGCGAACAAAAAATGACAGTTTTGCTGGAAAATAACGTTCCTGTGTAGTTAGCGAAAAGTGTCTGTGATTTATGTACTTTATTAAGGACACGCACATTAGGAACATTCTCTTTAGTTTTATTGGATTTTTTCTCAAATTTTCTAAGAAAAATTGAAAAGTCCTTTAAAGTTGGTAAGTATATTTCCTTTTAATTAAATTATTCACTGGAATTGTGATTTTAATCGTGCATAGAAAAAATACTGGAAAATAAGTTATAGTTTAAAAAAAATTAAAAAACTCGCTTTTCTAGTGAATCGAACTAAAAAGTAAAATATATGTATATATATATATATATATATTACTTAAAAGTAACATATACAAAATTTAATACTTATCTTGTTAATTTGTAAGGTTTATAATTATGATTGTATTGTAGCTTTAGCGCCCAAGTGCATTATTATTGCATTGAATACATTATTTTTAGGGGGGGGGATGCGATAAAAATTATGATTGAAAATTGGGTCGTCAGTACTGAAAGTTTGGGAACCACTGATTTAAGAGGAATGAAAAAAATTGAAAAATTTCCAGTTCTTTCCATAATTAACTGATTAAAATATAGCGGTAAAATATTTGAAATTTGATGATAATTAATAAGAGGCGTGCATTATAATTACTTGCTTATTACTTAGCAAAAATTTATTATAAAAGATAAACATATCTACTTTTTAAACATACTAAGGCGCTCTCAATCATTCTTCATCATCAAGCAAGAAAAAGATTTTTATTTACAATATTTAAATTCAGTAACTAATTAATTTCTATTTAGTTCGTTGAATTGCAGAAGTAAAATTGCACTTTCTTTAATTGCCAAAGAAGAATTACATTTCTTTTGATTGCCTTTTGTCTCAAAGTCAATAAATCCAGTGGGATAAAGAATTCGAATTTAGAAAATTTATATTTTCAAACGTTAATTCGCATTTATAACAAAACAAATTTTAAAATAAAAAAAATTATTCTTTTAAATTCCAAGAACGATTTAAAAATCCAGCGCGAATTTTTATGTAGTACTTTATGAGAAAAAACTCATCGAACGTTGTTATTCTAACAAGAACGTAGATTGAAAACAAAAGAACATTCAGAGATTCGAAGTCAGGTCGTTAATGTTCAGAGTTGATTATCGACTCTACAGGCGTTGAAAGACATTTGCGACAGATGGTGGGGACTTTCGAATGATCGAATACGTTGCACGAAATGTGACTGACGCGAAAAACAGTAAATCTTATTAAATATGTATCAATTAATTTCTCTATTTGTGCTTTTAAAAATCATTGTTTTGAAATATCAGAAGCTTAAAAATGCAGTCTATGCCATAGGATGTCTGCAAAAATCTTTTATCAAGCAATCGCCATATTTCTAGGAATTATCAGGTATATATAAAAATGTATGCGTGCACAACACATGTGTGTATGTGGGTACAAGTACTACTATGTCCTTAAACATTAAGAAATCATGATATTTACACGACTTTTAAAATCCGTACAAGGTAAATAAAGCAAAACCGAGTTAGATTTGATAACTCTTTAATTTGTTAAAGTTTAATTTTTAAATTCCTTCCTCCATTTGTTCAAACCTTTCTAAGTACTTCTTAAGAAAAAGCGTAGCAGCTATGTAAAATTTCAAAACAACTTGTTACATAAATAAATAAATAAATAAAATAGTATGCCATATTACAATGGTTTATTTATTGCAATTGCAGTATTTATTTAATTTACATTTACAATATATAAATGTTAGATTTACATGTTACTAAATAGGATAAATGTGCATGTACAAAATAATTCGGATATTATGTGTAATATCAAGCTCTTCTTAGTAACGTAACCCCTCAGTGTTGTTTTTGATATGATTTAGCCAACTAATCAGTTTAGCCAACTGATCTCTCGTACACAATAAATTACTGAAAAATAATATATATATATATATATATATATATATATATATATATATATATATATATATATATGTGTGTGTGTGTGTGTGTGTGTGTGTGTATTCCATTTTTTCCTACTTAAATACATTTCCCTTCTATTGTTTAGAGCAACGTTTCTCAAACTGTGGGCGTGACCCCCTTGGGGGGCATGATAACTCTGCGAGGGGGGCGTAAGCACATTGAAAAGTGGAAAACAAAAGATTATTTAAAAAATTAATTTACTGAAAGCAAACAAACAAAATACTTTCTGATATAATAAAATATAAAATACACATTTACACTGATATAATACACTTGTAAATGTATAAGTACCGTGCGATGTATTTTATTATTAATTGAGCAATACTAAGTTAAGAACAAATTTGATTATTATCAGTGGTCCCATGGGTTTGTATTAATACTTATCTTGATAATTTGTACGGTTTATAATTAATTTCTTGCCGATTAAAAGTGACGTGATTCACTTGCCAATGCAACCACTTTCCATGAAGATGAGCGTATTCGATTTTGATGTTTTTTTAAGGGGAAGGGGAACAAAAAAAAGGAATAAATAAGCAAATCCTTCACAAACACTGTCATGGTCCTTTTATCACATTCCAAAGCCTTCGGAATAATTTTATGGATAGCACAGCACAGAAAATATCGTACTTCGGAAATACGTATATATGCGTCCAGGAAATTAATACTTTGACTGAGCGAGACGCTTATATACGCCGGCGACACATAAGAGGTTAAAGTCGTATATTATAGCTTTAGTGTCGAAATATAGTAGTATTGAATTCAATACATTGTTATCGTATGGACGGGGGCGAGATGAAAATGATGATTGAATAGTGGGTCACGTATATTGAAAGTTTGAGAAACACTGGTCTAGAGCAGTGTTTCTCAAACTGAGGGGCGCTCCCCCTAGGGGGCGTGATTACCCTACAAGGGGGGCGTGAGTGTATCCGAAAGTCGAAAATAAAAGATTATTTTTAAAAAAAATTTATGAATTTACAAAATGAAAACAAAACAAAATGTATTCGAACATAATAAAAAAATACACATTTACTCTGATATAGTATACTTATAAATGTATCAGTACGGTGCAATATATTTGATACTAAGTATCAATACTAAGTTAAGAGTAAGTTTAATAATTACTAGTGATTTTTCAATGGGCTTATACACAAAATTTCATACTTATCTTGATACTTTGTACGGTTTAAATTTAGGGTCGAATTTTAGCTTTAGCGTCAAAATATTATATATTATTGCTGCATTCAACACATTGTTATTGTATGGGGAAGGGGAGCGCGATTGAAAATTGGGTCGCAAATGTAGAAATTTTGAGAAGCACTGGATTCGAGTCATTCTATCGCCGAGAGTCAATCAAAGTTTGATAATTTTACCATGGCCCTCTGAGGAGAACGGACGTTGATCGCTTAAATTTTAGATCGTTTTTAATAATAATTTTCATTTTAAAGGTATCCGATTAAACTAAAATCATGATTTTTTAAAAAAATTGATGATTTTTATGATTTTATTTTATAGGCTATCGTATTAGCTTTATAAAAATACCAAGTTTTTATTATTTTCCATTTACTAGAACAAAAACTACAAGTGTTTTAGTAAAAGCAGATGCCAACTTTACATAAGATGTCAAACATTAAAAGGCGTTTTACTCGAAATGTATTTTTTTTCGTAAAGTTTAAACGGGGACAGCGATAGCTCAAAAAGTTTTTAAAATAATTTGCTGAAATTTTGTGTGAATGTTTTGTGTAACAGTAGAAGTGTTTTAACCTTCAGATTTATCAATCATGGTTTTATTGCAAAATTTACAGTTCTTTATGTGAATATAATCACGGTTTTTTTAAGCAATTTCATATAATAGCTAAGATAAAGTGCTCTATTTTTTGTAAAAATTAAAATATCTCTTATCCTGAAGGTCGTTTAAAAAAGGAATAGCAAAGTAATACATCAAAATTGAAAAATTAATAATTTGTTCATTTACTATTTGTACTAAGCGGGCCCCGTTTATGTAATTGTTTGTCAATTTTTACCCATTTTCTCCCATTTTAGTTGTAATAATTTATTTTTCTTTTCTTAATTTTAGCCTTTTTTTTCTTAAAATGTACTAAATAAATCTAAAATCCACAAAAAAAATCTCCATATCTCTATTTTCTTAAAAAAAAAGGTTGTCGCAAATAGTTGGATACCTTAATTGTGTTTAAGCATATCTTCAGAATAAAATGCAAGGACACTAAAAAATTAATATAAAGTGATTTAACACGGAATATAAAGTTCTTTCTATAAAAATTAGCACACACCCTAGGGAAATACTCCACAGTGCATAAAATAGATCTAATTTAACGTCCCTTATGCGACCCGGTACTATTTGATTCACGAATCAATATCGGCCTGCGTACCATGAGGTTGCAACCCCAGGTTTAGAACATAGGTTTCTAAAGTAGCTTCTATAGACCTCTAGGGGTTCTTGGTTAATTAAAACTAAGTTGGGGTCCAAGGACAACTTTAGGGGGTTCGGGATATGTTTATATAAAGTAAAATATTTGCCACTCATTTCTGTCGTCGTGAAAGTTGAAAGAAGTTACACACACATGTTATTTAAATGATAAATTTTTTTTAAATATAATATTATAGGTTGGCACATAAAATAAAAGTATCTAAAAGTTGGACATATACATCTCCGATGCGGCCATCTATGAGGTTTATATAGGAACGGAATCTCACCGTTTCTCTCAGGCAACTTGTCTATAACATCGCAGTAAGAAAGGTTCGAGAGATTTGAAGTGAATGCAACAAATGATCCTACGTTTTGTTTTAAAGCAGAATTATTATTTGTATGTTAAGAAGATGAAATACGTTATATAAGTATTTTTAAATGCAATTGGTATCGTATACATAAATTTATTAACCAAATTTATACTTCCGCTAAAATTCATTTATAAAATAATCTTATGTATTGCTTATCGTTATCATTTTCATTTGCCATTTTCAGAACATCAAAGTTAAATATGTGATTGCTCTACTATGCTTTGAAAAAAGAATTATCTCACTTGATGGTTAAAGGCCCAATTTTTAATATAAAAAGGGGTCCATAAACACAGTAAGTTTGAAAACCATTGCTTTAGAAGAAATGAAATTATTGTTCTGCTTACTGAATGAATACTCATAAGTTTTCGATAATTTTAATGAAAAAGGCGAAAAGAATAGGTACAACGATTTGAGGAATACACGTTTTTGTTAAATAATCACATGACATATAAATACAAGCCAACACTTCATCATATTTAAACCGCACAAACACCAACTCAGTGGACGAAATAATATTATTAACTTCTTTGACGTTCAATAGTTCGCAAAATATAACAGTGTTACCATCCTTTGAAATTGTATTATAGAGATGTGCTACACAGAAAATTACCGATCAAATTCAGGTATAATATATCCACGCAATTCATAGTGTATACACGCTCGTAGCAGATGCGGTTAATACAATTTTACATCGATTAAATCTTATTTTAGAGTCAAACTACTAATGAATAACTAATACGCCCCTGAATAGAATGAAATATCTAACTAATTTCTACAATTATAACAGAATTTTCGTTTCAGATAAATTAATTTACCAATATATCCTAAATATTGTACTGGCACAAATTATGTTAAGTTTAAAAGTATTATTAATATGCTCTAAATTCTAACACATTTAATCTTACTAACGAATCGAATCAATTAGAATTCATGGTGAATCTACAATAGCTCGTATTTTAGCATTTAAAATATAGTGCGCATAATTACTTAAATTACAAGAATTTTCGCATTTAGTGCAAACTAACAGAATGTAAAAATAAATACTTTACTATAAGACAGTTTAAATATATACAACAAAGAGAGAGAACAGTTAATATTTCATTAGTTACAATTTCTTTCAACTTTATAAATACTGTACAAATCTTGTATACATTGAAAAATGGGTAAAATTCCGGTTACAATTTTGTACGATAAAATTATCTTTATTAAGGTATCCGACTACGTTCGGAACCGTGATTTTGCGAAAACGTGTAAATGGATAATATTTATGATATTTAGTGTCACTTAGATTAGAAAATGAATAGAAATTGTTTTAAGAATAGTATTATAATAAAAAATTATTTAAGTACAATATTTTGACAAAAATGAACATAGAATGACCCATTTTCAAAATACTTTTATTATAATAATTTTTCACCTGTATGTAGCTCAGATCTTGTATAGGGGGTTCAAGTAGAATTTTTGAAATATATAATTTAGAAGTGGGTTTATATCTATGTGTTTTATATAGGGGAGGAATTTTAAGAAAAAATACGCTGATAATTATTTTAATTAGTTGTAACTCTGAAAATAATGTGAATTTTTCAAAAAAAGTACTTCAGATTTTTTGAAAAAATCCTTACTGTATATAAGTAAAATATTATTATTTTAGAACCATTTTTTTTAAAAGTTTATTTTGAGTTAATGTTTTGCCGAAATATTGTATTTAAATAGTTTTTTTTTTGTCAAAATGTCCTTAAAACCATTTTATACGTTATTTTTATCGAAGTGACCCTTAATATCATGAAAATTATCCATTTATATGCGTTTTTTAAAAATAACGTTTCCGAACGTATAGTCAGATAACTTAATCCTTTTACTGCCGAGGATCGCCCCCTTTTTTCTCACAAGCACGCGTCGTTACACGGTTTATGGGGGGAGCGTGTTTTTCCGCCCATAAATTGTTGACTTTCAGCTTCAAAAGGAAAGGAAAGAAAAGAAAAGTATGAAGTAATAAAATAAAAATTAAAAAAAAATCTTTAGAATTAGAATATAATAAAAAATAAATTATAACTTATATGCTTTGTGATATATCCTGAAACATCTTGAAACACATAAACCAGTTTCACGCATTCAGTGCATTCGTACAAATATTACAACCTGTTACACATGGTAAGCGAAATTGATAGCAAATAAAGAATAGAAAAGAGAACACTTAAGCGAAAAAACAGGAAAACTGCTTATCTATGAATTTCATCGTTCCTAGAATATATCCTTTCAAATTTCTTCCCCTCTTCTCCGAAATAAGTAAATTCCTTAGGAGCACTGTCAATTTCATGTTATTGTATTCCAAAGCAGAGGAACTAGTTTTAATTAGAGACACACAATGCACAAAAATTCCTCATTTGAAAGGACGAGTATACACGTCCGGGGCATTAAAGGCACCATCTCAGCAGGACGTGTATACTCGCCCGCGGCACTTAAAGGATTAACGAGTAGAAAATCCTTTATATTTATCGAGATAAAAATTACCAAATTCATATGAGGTATAAATATCGGAGCTGCAGAATGTCATATGCACTCATATTATTCGTAATATTTCAACTTAACCCGGGAATGGTCGAGCGGGTCACAGAATTACCCCCAAGCTCACGAAATCTTTAGTTATGGGAAAACTATTTATTTGTTACCAATCACACCTTGCCAGTTTCCTCCTATATGATAGTCTTCATGAGAACTAAAGTTTGTCACGTATATCCTCCTTTTTTGGGAATGACAAACGCGTTTTTTTACAATCTCATGGTACTTGTGATGACTGGGTACCCCGCGTGACAACTTTTGTTCCGAAATATTTTCTATGAACAGGCACAATTTCTATAAACAAGAATAAACAGCGTATATTCATTTCACACCATGAAACACCCAAAGAAGTGAGCGGGTAACGGTTAGTTATGTATTTAAAAATAGACTTTTAGATATTTCGCCCTCTGATAAAAATCTGGAAAACATTCTGTTCATAAAAAAGCAACAGTTGTTCCAAATAAACAACTATTTCTAGGTAAATATCTGTGATACCCCCTTCCTGGAGGTCGCGACCTAGATTTGTAGGAGGAAATGATTGATCACCGAATTTTGACATAATAAATCTAATGTATTACTATTCCAATATATTGATTAACACAACACAAGCCTTACTAGAGGGATCCGATCAGAAGTGATACAGCGTAATTCTAAATTCTAAGTAAATAGTGCCTGGAATCCTAATCACTATCTTCATGAGAAGTTATCCTAAGAATCTCTTTATTTGCCTTAGATTCCATAACACACTAAACCCCTTTCTATAATTATGCTTCTGTATGTAATATCTAACCAATAGCTCTCGGCCTTCAGCATCTCAGCTTTCAGTCTCCTTGTTCAATTCTACCATTCTATTCTATCATACTCCTAGTATATTGCTCTCACGCGAATACATGCTAAAGCTCCAATATATATCTATTAACTAATCTGCATATCGAGGTTTCTTCTTGAGAGGATTGGATTGAAATAACTCAATTCCGGCCCCAATGATTCCCCAAGAAAAGTAGTGTGAAGACGCGATAAAGCCCCGTGTCACACATCTATTTAGAAATGCTTTATCTAGACAATTTTGTTATTGTTTGAGACTCATTTTATCTTTATAAAAGATTAATATTTTTTTTTAAACTAAATACAAAATATCCGCATTATAAGCCACAATACAAATAAGTAATAGAAAGGAACTAGAAATAGATATATGAAATAAATACTTTCCTTTACAAACTTTTTTTCAGACTCTTTCTTACGACTTAAACCGATAGTCATACGTTATGTTCAAAAAGCAACTTAAGAAATTGCCAATTGAAGAGCTCTTTTCGGTCTCATGGGATTCAAAATTTGTCGAAGAGATCAAGATTTGATTCTTATAGCTATTCTTAACAATTGTTCTCCTTTTCTCTCAATCTCCTTTGTCAGATTGAATTTAAGTGTACTAGCAAATGTTGAAGGAATTTTTAAGGAAATAAAAAAACATCTCAACAATGCAGAGAAAATATTCTACAGGCAATTGCTTCAAATCCTCTTTAAACTAATCCTGCTAGTCTCACAATATATCCTACAGTATGCCTCGAGATATTAGTAAATCCTTTTTTCTGAAAAGTTCCGTTCGATCTCTCAAAAGAGACAAAAGATCTCAGTACTGAAAAAAAAATGAGTATTGAAGAAAAAAAATGAGTATTGAATTGCAAAAATTCTTTTCTACTTCTTGTACATGAAACTTAACACAGCTTAGGATTCAAAAAGGAATAGAAATAGAATCAATGAATGAACACATTGGTTTCTTTTTTCGTGTGTGTCTATAATAAAGTAGAATTAAACACATGGGGGTAAGATATTCCAAAAATTTAAGGTTTAGGGATGCAACTATTAGAGAAAAAGAACAGTGTGTTAGGCATTTTCGGTTCAAGAGATTAATTTCAATTTTTATCACTTGTTAGCCATTCATTACAAATTTCAAATAGAAAAAAAACTGCATGTAAATTATTTAAAGAGTTTCAATCGACATACTTATATTTAAATACCCCTTACCCACCCGAATCGTGGGGTGTTTCGTTATATCGTATGACGGTAAATTGTTTTTAAGTTGTCTTTAAGCTTTTAATGCATTGAAAAACCTTCGTACAGATTCCATCTCTTGGTTTAAAAAGGACAAGACTTGAACTTCTAAAACGGAAGTATATTATGTGTTTTATATCCTCATAATGGCTCCCTTCGAAGTCGATACCCGTAAACCCTATTTTTAGCGGATCTCTATTCAACAAAAGAAACGTCATAACCAGACTGAAAGTCTGGTCTTGTTTCGGTCTCCACCAAAGAACCACTTCCCTGTTAAGGAACTCATGGCGTCAAAAAGGTATAGCTTAAAATGGGAAATTATCCAAGATTGGAAAATCCGACGCTTATGTTCTAAGGCAAGTCAACCTTTGACCCTTTTTCTAGCCAACAGAGAGGTGACCAACGCAGTTACCCCGCCAATCTTCGGCTTCAAATCTACCTCACGAGGGATGACAAGGACCAATGACAGAATAGTAATCCCGGCACTGTCTAAAAAAGAAGTCATTTTGTGTCATGTGAGGCTTGGAAAGGCGTGAGGTACTCGATCTTAAAATAGATGCTTTAGTTACACTTCCCCACACTACGACTCCCCAACCCACTCCAAAGGACTCTCTCTTCAAACGACTTACAGATTCACTTGAAATCTGTTGCCTCCCGAAGATCTTAGGTATGCAAGGCTTCGAGGAAGAAGGAGACATGATCACAAAAAAAGCTAATTTTATTTAATGTTTAGCACTTTACGAAATACACTTTTATAACTTTACTCGGGAAGCAATATGAAATACCAACCCATAACCAGATAAATAAATTATAGAAAGTACTTTTCTGGGGTGACAACTAATCTCATGATCAGTCTTGAAGCCCGAGAGTACGGTCAACTCCAAGTTTGGTTACTTAACGACTTCCTGATAGATTCTACGTCGATTATCAATCTTGGCAAGCGTGAATCCAATTGCTGTTTGCTAACACTTGAATTCAGCTTAACGGTCAACGCTTAGCTATTAACTCACGTACTCAAAGATCGGCTCTTAAATTGTAGTTACATTTCATAAAACCAAGTTATCTTTAAGGAAAGAGATTTTTGAACCAAAATCACAGTTAAAGTATCCGAACACGTTGAAAATGACCAAATTCGGACAAGACCGATATTTTAGTTTTCTATTTTATTTCATACATCTATATTTTGGCTTTACAAAACATACTTTGTTTTGATTCTATGCTTCTTACAGGCCAAGTTACAATCAATTTTATTAAGTTAGAAAAACCGGAAGTGGGCATTTAAATTGTTCGAAATCTATCATGGCGAGTCTGATCACACAAAATATTACAAATGTATTTCTATAACACTTTTTGCACCTGATATTTATGCTATTTTCTAGAGAATGTACCAAAATATTTCTTATATTATGAATATTATTTGAGTTAGGGCATGTTATTTAAATAATGGTCTCATAAATGCGTTATTTTTCTTATAACGTTTACTCAATCATCTCTAAAAGTTTCAGATTTTAATAAAACATTAAAATTTAGTACATTCTCTAGATAAATGCCTCTAAATTGTTTTGGTAATTCTTTTACTAATAAAAATTTGTTACTTTTCTCTCTAATTGCTTTGAAGTTTTACAAAAGTATTGCTAAAAATTCACATATTATTGTGATTTTTATGAAGTTCCGGCAATTTATTTTAAATATTGTTGATCAAATATTAGTATTTATTGGTATTGAATCCTAAAAAAGCCTTTATATGTTTAAATATGTTATTTTGTCAAAAAGTACTCTGAACGTGTTCGGATACCTTAAAGTATATTTTCCACAAAATGATTAGAATAAGACCCGAATAGAACCCGTTACAACTCTCACACACTTATCAAGGTTACTGACCTATCAAAGCTCCCGATAACGAACATCCCAATGTCGGTCTTACTCAGTTTTTCACAGGAATAATCCTGTCTTGACAGCGACAACAGAGCTGTGCCTTAACAGTCTAATAACTCAAAAACATTTTTTTTATATCTAACACGCTTGCGGCCTTTTTAGGGGTCGATTTCCGTGAAACTCGTTCTTAGAGACTTTGTACTTAACAAAAGAAACATGCCTGCCATATTTCAAGTCTGTTGGTCTAGTAGTTTCGAAAAGATCTTAAGGAGGGAGGGAGTCAATTTTATCTTCTTACTTTTCTTACATGCATAATTTCCTGTATTTATGACAATCATAATTACGGCCTGAAAAAAAATAGTAAATAAAAATAAAATAGTAAATAAATAAAATAGTAAAAATTTATAATTGTATCGATAGAATTAAAAAAAATTCTTGGAACTGACATGGTTTGTACAATACAGCAGTGCTTCTCAAACTTTCAATATACGCGACCCACTATTCAATCATCATTTTCATCACGCCCCCCCTTCATACAATAACAATGTATTGAGTTCAATAATACTATACTTTGATACTAAAACTACAATACGCATTTAACCTCTTATGTGTCACCGACGTACATAAACGTCTCGCTCAGCCAAAGCCTTAATTTTCTGGACGTCTATATACGTCTTTACGAAGTGCGATCTATCCTGTGCAGTGATATTCATAAAATTATTCCGAAGGCTTTGGAATGTAATTAGAGGACCTTGACAGTGTGTTTGCGAAGGATTTACTTATTTCAGAGGATTTGCTTATTTACTAATTTTCTTCTCCCCCTAACCCCCTCATCAAAATAGCGTTTTCCACGTAGCTCGTCTACGTGAAAAACGGTGGCACTGGGGAGTGAATCACGTAACTTTTAATCAGCAGTTAAAGAATTATTGAAACACCGAACAAATTATCAAGATAAGTGATAATACCAGCCCATGGGGTCACTGATAATTATCAAATTTGTCCTTAACTTAATATTGTTAAATTAATAAGAAAATACATTGTACAGTACTGTTACATTTATAAGTACATTAAATCAGTGTAAATGTGTATTTTATATTTTATTATATCAGAAATCATTATGTTTGATTATTTTCAGTAAATTAATAATTTTTTTTAAATAATCTTTTGTTTTCGACTTTTTAATATGCTCGCACCCCCCCCCCTCGTAGAGTCATCACACCCCTCAAGGGGGGCGCGCCCCACAGTTTGAGAAGCACTGCAATACAGTGTAAATTAAAGCCGCAGTTCTATTCGTAAAGGAAAGTTTGATTCTAGATCCCTTCCTTATTGAAAGGTAATTTTGTCTCGAAAAACGGTTTGCAGGCAACGAGAAAATTCACTTTCAATAACAGGAAATAAATGATTGATATTTGTAACAAATATGGTGGCCAAATTTGGTGACAAAAATAGATGTCTGTAGAGGTATCTAAATCTAAGAAGTATTTGATGAGATATAAATTCAGAAACTCATAGAAACTTTTTCCTCCTGAAATAAGGACCATGCATGGAAGTAAACATTAGTCAAAGCTTGACAATGATTGCTCGTTTAATCGGCCTCTCATGATATTATTGCTACTGGTTTAGATTGCGGCGGGAATTTCAAATTTGTACCATTGTAGATTTTAAGTGAATTACTTTTTTTTTAAAAAAAAAGTAATTAACTTTATCTACTAAAGAATTTTATAATGCATACCAATTTACACCGAAAGATGTCACTTGTTATTTGCATGAACCATTCCTTCATTTGAAAGCTGATTAACTATACAAGAATATTAGACAAGTTGGTACTTAAATATTGTTACAAATTTTGTGTAAATAGTGTAAATAATTTGTATTTGGTGTTTAATGCATTTATATCACTCTATGTTATATTTATTTCATATTGAAATTGTACTATTCACAAGCAATGCCACCCTTTAAGTTATAAAGGAGATTCAATGAGAACTTGGCGAAATGTTGGTGGTAGAGTCAAGTTCGCATCATTGATGGCGATCAAGTTGGGGACTTTGGCGGACATTTTGACGTCATTGGTGACCATGTTGGCGAGTTTGGAACCCCTTTGGATTCTTCTAGAAAGTAATTAATCTCTCCATTAACGTCACGCTCGATGACACGAGCGGTTATATTTCTGGAAGTTTCTGTCGCGCCTATAAATATGAGTACCAGCCGCAACCAGTCAGTCTTGAATTTAATAAGCGAAGAGTGAAGATTGTTCCGACTAGTGATTAGCTCGGCTGTGCTTGTGAATAATCTTTTACATATGTGTATTTTTAAATAGTCACAATTGTGTTTGAATGCTTTTGAAGGTGTGAAGACCTTCAGAGATTTACTCGGTGAATATTGCTGCTGAATCCTGTATTTAAAGAATTGGATTTTTGATAATAAATTCACATCGCTATCAAAGAACTGTTTATTTTCTTTGTGATTGTTTTGCATAAAATCCACGAACCCGGATCTACGTAACAATATTATCGCAACAATCTCCAACTCTATAAATAACTCGCCAATTAAGCAACCCCGATTTCCTATGTGTCGTAAGCGCTGAATTGGCAACCATGTGCTTCGTTTCATATAATGTTGCCAATAAGAGCTATAATACGTAAGTACCGACAATATGACAGAAATTGGCAGAATGAGAAAAATTGGCCAAATAAAAGAATATTCTAACACGTTGCGTGATATTTAACCACTATTGAATATATGCTATGTATAGAGCAAAAGGCATTTGTAACCTCATGTGGATACATGGCATATTTAAGTGTAAAACCAGTGTACCTAGCACAGGAAACATTACACTGTAGATTTCCTTTATTGGAATTGTATAAAATTACAAAAATTATATAAGTTACAAAATGTCTGTTTTACTAAAATTTGGAAAAAACAGAGACATTAAAATTACAAATCTCAGTGATATTGCTTAAAGTGTTCCTTGGAGCAAAACACTTTTCCACATACGCTACATAAGTGAATTATCATTTGTGTTCTATGTTTTCATCATCTTCACACATATATAAATCCGAATCAGAGCCACTGTCGTATTAATCGATTTAAAGCATATACTCAAATCTAGCATCACTTTTCGTTGAAATCCAATGATGATGCTGTATTTTGGCAAGAAAAGTAAAAACAACAACAGCAACAAAAACAAATAGTTATACAAACTTTAGAAAGCGAAACAAAGCATAAAGGAACATGTACCTTAGCCATCGTCGAAAGGAAAAGGGAAATGTTTGTAGCACAGTGGGCAGTTTTCCCAATCTGGCGCACGGAAATTATTTTATGGCTTTAAGGTATCCGACTACGTTCGGAACCGTGATTTTAGAAAGGCGCATAAATGGATAATTTCATGATATTTAGTATCACTTAGATTAGAATGCATGTATAAAATTGTTTTAAGGACACATTTTGACAAAAAAAAATTATTTAAATACAATATTTCGGCAAAAAATTAACTTAGAATAACCTTTTTGCAAAATGATCTCATTTTTTTGTGAAAAATGCTTCTACAATATTATAATATTATTTTGCATGTGTATAGCTCAGACCTCTGTACAGAGGCTCAACTATGATTTTTGAAAAATTTACATTATTTTTAGAGTTACAACCAATTGAAATAATTATCGGCGTTTTTTTTCTTACAATTTCTCCCTTCTGTTGTCTTAAAACATGGATAAACCCACCTCTAAATTACACATTTCAAAAATTCTAGTTGAGCCTCTGTACAAAGGTCTGAGCTATATACCTTTCCAGGCAAAATATTATTATAATAGAAACATTTTTCACAAAAGGAGAATATTTTGAAAATGGGTCATTCTATGTTCATTTTTAGTCAAAAAATATTGTACTTAGACAATTTTTTAATCTAATAATATTAAAGAGAGTGACAACGGCCAGATTGAGTTAAATATACATTTATATTAAGGGGAATTATTTACAAGGGAGGGCTAAAAGTTAGTAAAAAGTAATCGAAACATCATTAGATCGTTGGATTCCACGAGGCGTTTCGTTCCTGCACCCTCGTCATCGTCTCATCGCCGTCGCCTCACTCCGTCGTCTCTCGCGCAATCGTTCTATTCGAGTCTGGTTTACTCGTTATCCTCGAACCGCCTTGTCAGATAGGTGGCGCTCCCTTGGCATTACGTCATTAAGGAATATAGGAGGGATACGATATGTGCACATCCATTCCTACATCGGTGATCATGACCAAGCATGCGTCCTCGCATGTAAAATACAGTGTATTTCAAAATTTCATGAAATAAAACTGAAAAGCTAGAGGAAATAAACTTACAAATAAAACAATTATTAAAACAGACAAATATGTATCAGAAAATCAAAAAACTAATAATAAAGAATAAAAAAAAAATAGGTATATAGATGGAAAGAAGACAAACAATATAAAGCCATCTTGAGTATGGTGATAATGTCAAAAAAAAAAAATGTTGAAGTAAAAGTTTTCGTTCGTAATGTAACATTCATTTGTTTGGCCATGGTTTCAAGTATTCGGCACAAGTACTTGTTTTGGTTGGGCCATCAAAATTTCCACATTTTTCGACGTTGTAGGTATCGTTAGGTTTTACTTGTGTTATTTTATATGGACCGATAAATTTATTGCAGAGTTTTTGTCCAGGTCCTTGTTGCGTTTTTTTAATAGCAACTAAGTCCTTAACACTGTATAAATAAGGAGATTTTCGTCGAAGATTATAAAACTTTTTGTTTTCATTTTGCACTTTAATTATTTGCGTTTTTGCCGCTTTACGTAGGAGTTCTCTGTTTTCATTAAATTCGAGTTGTAGTTGTTCGTCGATTAATTGTTGAATGCGCAAATCAGTCTTGTTATTGATTTGTGTTCCAAAGAGTAATTCAAAAGGAGTGGTATTAATGCTTCGTTGGAATGTTGAGTTTAAGACTTCTTGTAGTGAAGGAACATGTTTGAACCATTTCGTGGGATCGTCTTCTGACATCTTAGATAAGACAGGAATAATTGTTCGATTAATGCGTTCTACTTGACCATTAGAACGTGGCAAACCTGTAGTAATATGATGAAGTGTAATTTTTTGTTCCTAACAATAAGTGTGGAATTCGTCAGAAGTGAAAGTAGTTCCACGATCAGTGATAAGAAAACGAGGATTTCCAAATGTAGTTTTTTGAATGTCTAATTTTTTTATTACCTCAGAAGTAGATGTAGTTTTTTTGGGGTATAACCAAAAAAATTTAGTGAAAGAGTCAATGACAGCTAAAATGAATTTGTAGTTTTTACTTGAAGTTGCTAAAGGACCAAGATGATCGATATGGTATGTATTTAGTGGTATATCATCTTTGACAAGAGGATGGAGAAATCCTTCTTGTTTACCAGACTTTTTATTTTTCAATATACATGTTACACAATTAGAAATATATTTTTCAATTTTGGATTGAAGTTGTGGTATAAAATATTTATTTTTTATATGTTCTAGAGTTCTTTTAACTGAAACATGTCCTTTGTCGTGAGCATTTTTGATAAAGTGATGCTGCATCTCGTCGGGAATAACAAGGACTTCGGCACCGTCAATAAATTTATATAATATATTATTTTTAATACAGTAGTTATCATATGGACCATTTTGAAGAAGAGCTTTTATGGAAAGAATGTGTGGGTCCAGCTCTTGAGATTCTTTTATCCTATGCACAATAGAATCAGTACACTGATTTGTTAAAACCTGTATTCTACTTAAAGCGTCGACATGGGCCATTTGTGAGCCAGAGCGATGTAAAATGGTGTAATCATAATCTTGTAAATTCAGGGCCCAACGCGCGTTCCGTGTGTTTAGATCTTTCTTACTCATAGTTTTTGTAAATGCATTACAATGAGTAATTATTTTGAAAGGCATTCCTAAAATGTACACTTTAAATTTTTTGAGAGCTTCTATGATTGATAAAACTTCGAGTTCGTAGCTGGTATATTTTCTCTCCGTTTCGGACGTTTTTCTAGACATGTAATATATAGGATGTAAGGAATTATCATCGGGGAATCTTTGTAATAAAACAGCAGCAAGTCCGTCCATTGATGCATCAGTATGTATTTCAGTTTCACAATTTTGTCGATATATACCTAAGACAGGTTTCTGACAGAGCAAACGTTTTAACTCGTCAAAGGAAGCTTTTTGTTTTACATCAAAATTGAAAGGAGTATCTTTACGTAAAAGATCACTAAGTGGCTTAGCAATTACAGAATAAGCAGGGATAAATTTACGAAAATATCCAGTGAGACCTAAAAAACGTTGAACTTCTTTAGTTGTTTTTGGTTCGGGGTAATTGACAACTGATTTACTTTTAGAAGGGGAAGGGAAAAGTTTATTATTTTCAATAATATGGCCTAAAAATTCAATTTTCCTATGCAGAAATTGACATTTATCAAAATTTATTTCCAATCCGTAATCACTGGAGACTTGAAGAACTTTTTTGATTCAATCAATAGCCTCAGATTCATTTTTAGCAAGGATAACTATATCATCCATGTAAGGGAGAACAATTCCTTGAACAACTAAATCACGAAAAACTATATTGATAAAACGTTGAAACGTTGAAGGGCACGTAGAGAGTCCGAAAGGCATTTTAAGGAACTGAAATTGACAATTTTGTGTTACAAAGGAGGTATATGGGCGACTCTGTTTGTTAACAGGCACATGGAAAAACCATTACGTAAATCAATGGTACTGAAAACTCTAGTATCCTGAAGTTTATCTAAAATATCCTCAATGAGGGGCAGAGGATAGTGATCCTTAACTAACACACGATTTAATTTTCGAAAATCAATGCAGACTCGTGGACTGCCGTCTTTTTTGCGGACTACTAGGACTTGGCTAGCATAAGCAGATGAACATGGTTCAATAACACCATTTTGTATCCATTCATCTATTTGTTTATCTACTATATCACGTTCAGTAAAAGGTAACCGTCTTGGAGAATGATAAATTGGTTTGTCGTCCGTCACGGTAATGCTTAACTCAATATCCGTCGTTTTAATTTTATTCGGCCTATAACATACGAGTAATGCCTCAACATCATTACGAGTTTGTTTTGGAATTTCAGGGCCAATATCAAATTTAGGAATGTCGTCAGTAATTGCGAAAACAAATGGTTGTGGAGAAGCGTCGGATACTTCGATTTGTGGCTTAGAAAATATAACACTATCAGGGGTGATAGTCAAATTAGCTTGTTTAATTAGATTACAACCAATAATAATATCAAAGTTCATTGAGTGGTTGGGGACAACATTAATTTTAACAGGAAATTCTTGGTAGTCAATTGAAACAGTTGAGTTGAATGAACCAATTACATGAGTTTTTGAAAGGCCAAAACCAGTTAGTATACTACCACTATTTATTAAAGAAGGGGAGCCTAATTGATTCCATACACTTACTTTCATTAAGGTTACTTGACTTCCGGTATCAACTAAAGATAATATTTTTTTAGATAAAATTTTAACTTATTTACACATAGTAATTAATGGGGTAATTTCATCAACAATATTAGAAGAAGGAATATTTTTTTGAGGACAAGCATCAGATTTATGGCCAAAATTTTCGCATAAAATACACTTTGGACCACGATGTTTATCTGGGCAAAATTTAGAAATATGACCGGTTCCCGAACAATTAAAACAAGTTACGTGATTCCTATCTCCAAAATTTTTATTCTCAAATTTTGAATTAGGCTTTGGTGCATTGAATTTTGGATATCTATCATATCGATGCTTATGAAGTGTACTTTCAACATCACGGCGTTGGCTACTAAAGTTTGGATTACGCGACGTATCATAAGAGTGATTTTTGCTTTTATTTTGAAATATTTTGTCATAAATTCCTAATTTTTCTTTAAATTTCTGAATTGTTGTACATCCATATAATATTAGCTTATATGAAGGAGAATCGGGGATTCCATTAATACAATATTCCATAACTGAAGTTTCGTCGAGAAACCCTTGACCTCGATTCGCTAATTCCCGAATAGCGACTAAATATTGGAATACCGTTTCATTAGGCCGCATTTTTCTATTTTGTAATTCCCTATGCAATTGAGCTTGATTTAATTTTTTTCCAAATTCCTGAATAAGTTGTGTTTTTATAAAACTGTAAGAGTTTATACCACGTTGAGATTGAATAAATAATTTTGCAGTTCCTGTCAAAAGCCGTTTTACAAAAATAATTTTTTGCTGTTCGGTTATTGGGCAAAACGTTAAATTTTCCTCTACATTAGAAAAAAAATGTTCAATTGAGTATGAGTCATCTGCACTGAAAGAACGAAGAGTTAGAAGTAAATCTTTAACAAAAAGCCACGATAAATCGCTTTTCGAAATAGAGGGAACAGCTGAATCATTAATTTGGCTAAATGCGTCAGCCGATTTCCTGTCTGTAGAAAGTGGGGGGAAAGCAAAGGAATTTTCTGCATCCCGCGGGGGGCATTCTTCTATACCTCGTGTATTTAATTTATTATGAAAAGCGGATAAATCAGCTCGTGAAAGCAAAATATTATTACAAAGTTCTTCGGCAGTTCCATTTGTTTCTAGTTGTAAAAAATTAGCTAAACATATTAAATCGGGTAGGTTTAATTTTTTTAAAATAACGGCGGAGTAGTCTTCAATATCAAAATCTTGTGCGAAACCCGTAAATTTTCGCAATTGTTCTCTAGAGGTCCTACTGAATGGGCGATCGTTAAAAATAACAGAATACAATAATTTTACATTATGAGTATTGCCAAATTTCAAAGCTTGCGCAATAACTGGGATATCATTCAGTGTTAAGTAAGACATAATAAATCACTTAAATTGAACCAAAATACGTAAAATATACAAATATTTGCAGATGACTTAAAATGATATACGAGTAAAATATTTCAACAAAGAAAAAAAAATTAATACGCTATGAAAGGATTAAAGTCTAGAATAAAATGTCACTAGTAGCAGTTGTACAAGTTAAAAAAAATATTGTATCACAGTCACATTAGCAGTTTCAAAATATATTTTCACAATCACTGAGAGTTTGTAAAAAACAATGGAAATAAAAACTCACGGTAAACTTTTGCACACAACGTCCTGCTTGTTGAATATTACTTTCGTAAATGTATAATAGTATTGAAGAAAATCTTGATGTCGGCAAAATTATCGAATAAAGATCTTCACAATCGTGAATTTTCACACAACACTTGAAATTGAATGAAAGCGTCAAATCATACAAACGCTTTTAAGAATAAATGCACTTGAAATGGAAGAAAATCGTCAAACACACATTGAAGAATAAAAATGCACTTAAAATTGAAGAAAATCGTCAAATACACAATGAACAGATTCGTTTTTCTTGCATCGTCATCGTCCTTTGTCTTTTTTTTTTCTTCGGTTTTCTAGGGGATTTTAAGTTTAGGGAAAGGCCGAGCCCCCATATAGAGAGTGACAACGGCCAGATTGAGTTAAATATACATTTATATTAAGGGGAATTATTTAAAAGGGAGGGCTAAAAGTTAGTAAAAAGTAATCGAAACATCATTAGATCGTTGGATTCCACGAGGCGTTTCGTTCCTGCGCCCTCGTCATCGTCCCTCGCGCAATCGTTCTATTCGAATCTGGTTTACTCGTTATCCTCGAACCGCCTTATCAGATAGGTGGCGCTCCCTTGGCATTACGTCATTAAGGAATATAAGAGGGATACGATATGTGCACATCCATTCCTACAATATTTTTAAAACAATTTTATATACATTTTTTAATCTAAGTGATATTCTAAGAGAAGCATTTTTCACAAAATGAGAACATTTGGAGAAAAAATATTATTCTAAGTTAATTTTTTGCCAAGAAATTGTGTTTAAATAATTTTTTTTTCAAAATGTCCTTAAAACTATTTTATGCATATATTCTAATCTAAGTGACACTAAATATCATAAATATTATCCATTTATAAGCTTTTGAAAAATCACGGTTCCGAACGTAGTCGGATACCTTAAAGTCTCCATAATTATATCTAACGATCAAAAGTCATAGTAGCTATTGTAAGTTGGGTATTCGTTTTTTGTTTTTTGCTATCAAATAAAGTTATATATAAAATGGTCTTAATTAATTTATTTTCAGCTTGAATTTCATCAAGAATAAATGATTGTTAAGTGGAACCGGTTTTTAACAAGGATCTAAGGATATCAACAAAAGCGGTAATTTACACGTGGGAGAGTATATACAAGACATTGTGTGACAAGTGAAAAAAAATTAGTTTTTAACTTATTAAACAAATACAATAAATCATAACATAGTACATATTCAATAAAGGATAATGGGTATTGATTAAAAGGACTCTGAATCCTTTGAGCATTTTTTTTTATTTATGTACTTAAGAGGACCATAAACTGAGGGTTGTTGTTTTATTCCGCGCAGTTTTATTTTTAGACTTTCCATGCACCAGATTGGGAAAACTGCCCACTATGCATCGTAACGACAAGGTCAATATCCCCAGAAATCTGGGATTCCTGGGGATATTAGTAGGAACGGTCTTGTACGCAATGGGCTAACATCAGGAGAGCTGAGCGTCCTCTCCGCTTCAGTGTCAGACAACCTAGAAGCAGAATTACCCCTTTCTATTTTCAAAATAAGGACTAACGAGGGAAAATATAAGTTGAATATTATAGACGCAAGTTTAAGAGAAGGGAAATATTAAATATTTTTATAAATTACGTTGGTGCTTTGAAGAAAAGTTTCAATCCCTCAGTAAGGCACGAGTAAACTATTTAGACATTCTTTTCCTGGGAATAAATCTGTCAAAATTTAAGTTTTAATCCTTCAATGTGAAAAAAAAAGAGGTATGCGTTTCAAAATAAAATATTCACAATTATGATTTAGATAAAATACATTTTTTTAATGTGGCTGCGAATTGGTGTTCTGCCATTGCAGACCCAGTTCGTTTCTAGGGAGTTGGTATCAATTTTTACTGCGGCACCATACAGTTTAATACTAACAGCAGGAATTTAATTTTGACCTCCAGTTTCCTTCCCAGAGGGAGCATCTGAGCTCTGACAATGCAAAATGGTACCACGAATTTAATTTTACCGAGAGCGTCCACGCCTAGGTAAATAAATATATAAGATTGCAATTTTAAATTAATATTAAATTAAGTTATTGTATATATGATCACGGATTGAAAAGCAAGACTTTTTTACTTGAGAAAACATTTTTGAGCATATGTGTGTTTTGTATAAGATTAACTATATATCCATAGAATAAGATCGAACAGCACTTATATGTATAATGTTTGCATGCAGCTGAATTTCAAGACTTCTGGGTGGTTACAGACATAAAATATCTCTAAGCATTGCAAGCTTTACAACCACATATTATTAAACAGTCAAATTTATATTTCTTTAGTAGAGAAATTAGTCATAAAACCACACTCAACCCAACCGTTTTTGAAGCATATGTCTGATCAATAATATTTAAAAAATACAATCCAAGACAATATATAAAACAAATAGCTTGCGAAAACTTAATTTAAAGAAAGTTCTCTCGTAGTCAATTACCTGTATTATCACAGCATTTGATTTTTAAGAAATAAAACCGAAGAGAGAAAAGGTTTCCAAAACTCAATACATTTATTTATTCAAAATAGCCAGAAGCTTATCCAAAAATGTTGGATAAAAATGTTGCTTATCGAAATATATTCTGCTTAGAGAATTTACACAGAGGATTATGTAGTGCTGATAGAAATAACGGCTTTTTCTTCTAATCTATGAAAACTTGTCCAACTATATTATTTTCAGTATATAAGTTATTCAAAAATGTAACCCACTCACAAAATAAAATGAAAATATTAACTCTTTGCAATAACTAGCTTATGTCTGTCTGAACTTTTAATATTTATATAATGCGTAAAATGTAGTTTCATGTTGTTTTAAAGTTATTTCCCCCAAAAAATCAGTTAATGATATATTTCTACACTGCTTTCTGATTTCTCAAGCGTAAATTATGTTTAAGAATTTCCTACCACTCTTAAGTTTTGCAATATAAATCCTTAATAACCCCATCTGAAAGTTTTGTGAATATATAAATTATGTGGCATCCAAAATATGCTTTCAGGTTGTTTTTCTTGTAGATTAAGGCTGATTTAAACATCACATTGAATATACTGTCTGCCAAGATATGTATCAAAAAGTATTACATAACGCAATGCAAAAAAAAATTCATATATTTATTTAGAATATTTTAAGAAAAAATTCTAAAATTGATAAAAGAAAAAAAAAATATTTTTATTAAAATGCGAAAAACTGGTAAAAATGTACAAAAAATTACATAAACGGGGCCAGCTCTGCACAAAGATTTTACGAACAAATTCTCAATTTTTCAATTTTATGTGTTACTTTGCTATTCCTGTTTGAAGTGACCTTCAGGATAAGAGATATTTTAATTTTTACGAAAACTAGAGCACTTTATCTTAGTGATTATACGAAATTGCCTAAAAAACATTGACTATATACACATAAAGGACTGCAAATTTTGAAACAAAACAGTGATTGATAAATCTGAAGATCAAAACACGTCTACTGTTACGCAGAACATAAGCAAAAAATTTCAGCCAATTATTTTTAAAACATTTTCAGCAATCGCTGTCCCCGTTTGAATTTTTCGATAAAAACACATTTCGAGTAAAACACATTTTAAAGTTTCACACCTTGTGTAAAGTTATGGCATCTGCTTTTAGTAAAACACTTGAAGTTTTTGTTCTAGTGGAGGGAAAATAAAAGAACTTGGTATTGTTATTAAGCTAGTAAGATGGCCTATAAAATAAAGTCATTAAAAAAATTGTCAAATTTTGAAAAATATCATGATTTTAGAATAGTCGGATATCTTAATACATCCTAAGATTAACTAGGTCGTGATATGTTTTAAATGACTTCATGCCCCAAAATTTTTTATTAAACTCGTGCATATTGAATATTTTTTTTATTTATCTCGTTGCTTTATAATAAAACTAGCTGTTACCCACCAGCTTCGCTTGGTATGTCATGATATTGTATGAATATATATACACATATACAGGGTGGTTCCAAAATAATGGTACAAACTGCAAGGGGAGATACAAGACATTTTAACAATCATTTATTGTATAGGAATGTGTGGGCGTAAATGAGAGGCGCTGAAGCGCAGAGAAAATTCAGGAAAAGAGAAATGGAGTTATCGGTTGGTTGGGTTGATGGTAGGAGAAAATAGATGTCTAGCCAAGCCGTTCAGTAGGGGAAAACAGCTAGAGCATCTCAGTAGGGGAAAATGCCATTCGCAATTGTTCTGACGAATACGATGGGAGACTTTACATATGCCAAAATGCAGACATGCATTACGCACATGTCCATGCAAATGGTGACGGCAGAGCCAAGGAGGTGTTGGTAGAGATGCGCTACGAATGTATCACGCTTAGTTTCCGGATCGACGGATGCCTGATCGCAGAATTTTTCATAGGTTACATCGTCAACTTAGTGAAATTCATTTGTTCCACGTCACCAGACATGATACTGTTCAACGAAGAGCTGTGCGCAGTTCAAGCCTGGCAAAAAGCGTCTTAAACGTTGTGGCTGATAGACCTGAGTCAAGTACAAGAGCCAGGGGCGTAGATACCGTCGTATCAGCCGTATCAATGATATGGGGAACCACACAAGCTCAGTGTTACTCAGCATGTGTAACTACAGTACCATTAACAGAGCTTTCATTTCTAAAAAGGACCCCGAAGGAGTTTTGATAACGGGCCCACTTAGAACTAGCTACGCCAGTGACAGGAGATCTTGCTTATCACGTAAGTGTGAGTCAATAGACCGTTTGTAGAGTGTTAAACGAAAATCGCTTACACCTCTTACACTTTCAGCGAGTACAAACTTTGAATCTGGCATACTATCTTCTCCGACTGCCAATGTACGCTACAGCTGACCTTCATAGCTCATGTGCTAAGCAGTTATGAACAGTTATAGTAAACATTAAACTTGTCAACGATGCTTTCAATAAACACTTTGTCTTACCTTTCGTCTCTTATTTTTTTGTGCTTGTGCTTCATCGCGTCTCTTGCGCTCATACATTCCCATGCTATAAACAATAAACCCTTCCCGCAAAATGGACTTCTACAACATCCATTTTTAGAAGATCGTTCTCAACAAAATAATCATTCTTGCCAAATTTCAAGTCATCTTTGATAGTTCAAAAATAGAGTTTTTGTCATCAATTAGCATCGACACCCAGTTTGAGAGTAGATTTTTGTTCGACCAATTCGAAGAGGATTTCGATGCAACAAAATAAACATGCATACCAAACTTTCTTACTGTTGTTCTAGTAGTCCCAAAATGAATTTTTTTTTATCCATACGCCAAAGCAACTCGCCATTCCCACCCACCCCCCATAGAAGTCAATTTCTATAAAATATGTTCTTAGTGGATCTCTACTTCTTGGTAGGAACATGTCTTTCAAATTTTGAGTATGTAATTCTAATAGTTCGAAACGGGAATATTTACCTATAAAACCTCACAATTCCCTGCAACCTCTCCGAGAGTCACTTTTTACAATATCATTTTAGCAGATCTATAGATCATGAAAGGAACATGTCTGCCAAATTTTCAGCCTGTAATTGTAATGGATCAAAAACGGGAATATTTATAAGTAACGCCACTTAAGCCAACGCAGCACCCTTGCGGTTCAATTTCCACAAAATCTGTTCTTAGTGGATATCTACTCCTTGAAAGAAACATGCCTACCAAATTTCAAGTAACAAGGTCTTATAGATCCGGAGATATCGTATTGAGTGAGTCGCGTTTCTGCTATATATATTAAGATAAATATTATATTCGTTTGCATGTTTTTATAACTATTATAAATGATTTTGATTACAATATTTTTATTTTCCAGTGATTGTTCGTCAGCTAAATCAAAAGCTAACAAGCTAACATTTGGAAATAAACTTTAACAAAAACTAGGGTCTTCAAAGAGAGAAAATCACCATATTTTTATGTTTACTTCGTAAAAAAAATTATTGCGTACATTATATGGAAATTGGATGAAGATTAAATAAAAACTGAAATTTTTGTCTCTCTTAGTAGCAGTTTTGAAGTTCTTTGGTTGAGTGGTAACCAAGCACTACAGGTGTGAGAATCAAATCTCAGGCTAGGCAAACTGAAATCAGCCTGTCATCCTTCAGTTGGTCAATAAATGAATACCAAGCTTGCTTGGGAACTAAACACTGAGATACTCACGTCAGACTTTCCACCTGACCAGAACATCTGCTCATGCACCTCAATGTCCATGATCATGAAAACTGAGCTGGACACAAAAGGTCTTGGCTCTTATAGCCTATTGAGCCACTGAGTTTGTTTAGTAGTAGTTTTAAACGAATAGTTTTGTTCAGGCGTCTGTAAAGCTATGTAAGTATTTTCTATCATTTTTATCAGTACAAACTTTGTAAGAGATTTAAAAAGAATAGAAACATATTTTATGTGTACGGAAAGCTATGAAAAAAATTTTTAGGTAACAAATAATGTAATGATCATTTTATCTTAAAATGTGAGACAGTCGTAGTCGAGTAGTTATGGCTAATTGAGGACTGTCATTATTTTTAGGAGGTCATGGGTTCAAATCCTGGTGCTGCTATAGACTCGGCATACAAAGAAGAGATTATGTACTCTAAGTCTATCGAATCTCCAAATTACTATGGTGGCATAGTAGTTTGGTGGTTAATGTTTGGAAAAGAGGATACGAAGCCTAGTCACCTTCTGCTTATTTATTCCTCTTATCATCATTTATCTTTATTCTTATTTTTATTTTATTCTTATATTTACTCGTATTAATATCTTATAAAGTGTACTTGCCACAATAATTTTCTAAAGTATTAACAGATATAAGAATAAATCAAAAATAAGAAAACGTACTTGTGAAAGCAATCGACTACAAATCTTTAACCAAACTGCCCTAATGTTCAACGGTCTCCATAACACGCCCTTTCAACTCCCCAGGGATGCGACACTCTTTTAAACAATTAAAAAAAGTTAACTTTAATCCAGATTCGATTTAGATTGCATTGGCATGATGATTTAAATAAAATTAAATTAAAACTTAAGTTACTATCAGATGACTCAATATGGTTAATTTAACATTACATTTACTTTTTAGCGATCACGAGAACTTACAACAGGGGTACTAAACCTGTTTTTCTTCTGGGCCGCATACATTTGTCAACCATTTCCCGCGGGCCGCAACATGAGTATAAATGGGGAAGGGGGAGGAGAAATGCTCTAAGATCAAGATAATATTGGAAATTTAAAATGTGGAAAACTGATCATAATATTCTAATTACTGTTTTGCTTTTATTAATTATTACGTTTTTATATTTTTTTTTATTTTTGTTACTAACAATAAATTAAAAGCATTTAGGAAACACTCCTTCACAATTTATGCATCAGAAAATAGTTTCATACGATTACTAAAAATATAACAAAGTTCATGGGATGGCTGTGATATTAACACTGACGAAACACTTTGTTGCTGTTGCAAGGGTTGTTGAATAAAAAACCTATTTATAACCTCTTGAAAGCGAAAAGGAAAAGTGTCATTGAATGATTCTTGTTTATTGGTATTTTTTTAAAAACTGCATTTTAGTGACAAATCAAACAATTACTTATCCATGTTTGTTTTTCACTACAAAATAAACAACTTCCCAATCGTCTTGAAGTGATATATTTTCTTCGAGTATTTTTCACTTGCAAGATATGAAAGATAAATAAAAATTAATTCCGCCCACTGTTCATTCCACTGTTGTCTGTTATTACTAACCGTAACTGTTCCAAATAGAAAAAGAACATCAATTCGTACCCGTACGACGCCGACAAGAAAAAGAAAATTTGATGTATTATATTTCTTGACAAAGAATATCCCCTAAAATTTTTTATACAATTTTCTTAAATAAGGGAGTCTCTCGGAGTAATAAAGCATGGTCAGGCAACTTGAAAAGACTCGATGGGCCACATGTGGCCCACGGGCCGCAGGTTGAGCACCACTGATTTACAAGAAATTAAACCACTATCTGTGAGAATTACGTGGAGAGTGAGAAAAGGGAGGATTCTGGATCCATCGGTGTTGGTCGCGAAATTTCAGCCTCTGAATTGCATCATTGCAAGCATCGATCTCTCTAATTTTAAGTGCGTTCCAACATAAACCCCACCGCTTCACACCAGTATGCCAGAGCAGCATTATTTTCCATCATTTTTGTAAATGCTTTGACTGGTGAGTGCTCTTGCGGAAAGTTACAATTAAAAACTTTATGGACTCAAAGACCCTGGATTGCGGAACTCACCCTTCTTAAGGAATGTTAAACATCCTGTAAAGAAGGGTAAGAACAAAAAAATCACAAAGATAACAGGGGTAATATATGTCGCAATTGAGCCCCATTTTACCAGCAATTCAAGCCACAGGCATATCAAGATCAGCCCAGAAGATTTGACAGTCTCTGATTTAGCTGTTGAAGTTGTCAAAGCTGTCTTCGACAGCTTTGGAGGGCTATGAAGCTTCTTTTTTATCGATTTACACTTCATTGACACGCTAGCAATAACAACAACAAAGTAATCAAATCTATTATTTAAAATTAATATTGTTTTAAGTTTGCATAAGTTATTGTTTTGTTTTATGATGATTTCAAGAAAACCTATTAGTGAGTTTAAAAGAGCAGATTGTTTCTATGCCACAAAATGGCGTGAAATTATCTGAAATTTCAAAACAGCTTAGAATATTCAACAGAAGCGTAATAAGAATACACAACAGCCTATTTAATTAAAGATAGCTCAAAAGCTTCATCCATCATGTTGGGGACGAAGACCCAAGAAAATGACGAAATGTAATGAGACGAAATTGAAGCGGACTGTGAATAAAAATAGGGAAAGCAGACGATTGACAACTCTACAAAGTACAAAGAGTTCCATTTAAACTCGGGGACAAAGATCTCTCAGAACAATACGAACACTCAACACGAAAACTCTACTTGTCAGCTTTAAATCGATGATATGATATCGTTATTCTCGAGCAAAGAGTAAAAATTCTGCGACGTAGAAATGTGGAAAAATTGTACGAATCAATGTGAGTCATTTTAAACAATTTGCAATGGATAGCAGACAAAGAATTCGTCAGTATCAGAAAAAGGCTCTTCTTCCAGACTGCACACAACCAGTTGTGTAGGCTTGAGATAAGGGATTAATGATCTGGGGAATATTTGGTTGGAATAAGATTGGTCCTCTTATCCCTATTAAGTGCAACAAGATTGGAAATTAATACACATCACATTTAGGAAATAATTTTAAACCAGTGTTCGTCCCCTTGGGGGCGGGATAACTCTAAGAGGGGACGCGAGTCTATTGAAAAGTCGAAAACAAAAGATTATTTTAAAATAAATACTAATTTACTGAAAGTAAACAAACAAAAATAAATTCTGACATAATGAAAAATAGAATACACGTTTATACTGATATAATACACTTATAAAAGTATCAGTATTGCACAATGTATTTCATAATTAATTTACCAATACTAAGAAGAACAAGCAAGTAATTACCAGTGATCCCATATTTGTGTCATATACCTATAAACTAGTATGTATAGACATTTATACTTATCTTGATAATTTGTACGGCTTAAAATGAATCCCTTAATTGCCGATTAAAAGGTATTCGATTCGCTCCTTAATACCACAATTTTCCACGTAGGCATGCTTATGTGATGTATTGGGAGGAGAAAAGAAATAAATAAGCAAATCCTCTGAAATATAAGTACATCCTTAGCAAACACTGTCTTTTCATTGCATTCCAAAGCCTACTGAAAAATTTTATGGATAGCAGCGTACAGAAAATATCATACTTCGCACAGACGTATATATACGTCAGGGGAAGTAATGCTTTAGCTGAGCGAGACGTATTCATGCACGGGTGGAACTTATGAGGTTTAAATCCTATTGTAGCCTTAGCATCAAAGTATCGTATTTTTGAATTCAT
This sequence comes from Trichonephila clavipes, assembly GCA_019973935.1. Lineage (NCBI taxonomy): Eukaryota > Metazoa > Arthropoda > Arachnida > Araneae > Nephilidae > Trichonephila > Trichonephila clavipes. The sequence continues at coordinate 102,604 of BMAU01000692.1, read as the reverse complement.
TACATTGTTATTGTATGGAGGCGGCGATGAAAATTATGATTTAATATTGAGTCGCAAATATTGAAAGTTTGAGAACCACTGCTTTAAAGCAATAATGGAAGATTGGGTTCCAGATGTTGATGGAATGCATCAGGACGGCGATAATTGCGCTTTAATTGTACAGAACTGGTTTAACCATAACTATGGTGTATTTCATCATCTAGAACGATCACCAAAAAGTCCCGATATTAGAGTACAGTAGAACGCCGTTTATCCGAATTAACTGGGACCGGACAATGTTCGCGGATACGTTATCGTTTGAATAACCGAAAACCGAATGCGATTCATGCAGCATATGAAACCGGACTCTATAGAAATATTGAAAATCATCACATGCGGGAAACGTGATTGAAAAAAAAAGCAAATTAGGTGTAAAATGTCACAATTTTACTTTTATTGCGGAAAATAATCTTATTTTTCGCTGTACCATTGTACACTTTCGTTTTTTCGCTGCAAGGTTTCTGATTCCCTTTTTTGAGCAGCAGTAGTTGAGTTGGTATGCACTCTGATTGTTGTTCGTTTCATTCCAAAGCTGTCTCTAACGCAGAAAACGCGTCAGCATTTGATGGACCCTTTTTTATGTCAGAAATTGTTGACTTTCGAACATTATAAAACTGTGCTAGAGACGCTCCACTTTCTTCAAGACGGTTTAATATTTCAAGTTTTGTCTCTATGTTCAAGACATTGCGCTTCCGTTTTGAATTCGAAATCATTCCAGTTCACAACTCAACAAAAGAGCACTTATACACCCTCTCACTTGGAAACAAACTGACCTAATATTCCGCGCAGATGATTACCAAATCACACAACTGAAATTCCTCAAATATCCCTGAGTTTGGGGTTTCCCGTCACTTTTGTCCTCAAGCGAAATAACAGTTCTGCATCACACTGTTCGAAAACGTATTCATATACAGTACTTGTAGTTGAGAAAAAAACCTGGTCTGGATATTTGACGCTCTGGATAATAAACGTTCGGATAAACGACGTTCTATTGTAATCGAAAATCTGTGATATGGACTGGAAAGACATTTAAGTCGAATAACATTCTAAAAAATGTTAAAATCCTCGAAATATCCCTTCATAAAGCATGGTCTGAAATCACTGTAGAGACATGTCAGAAGATTGTCACATCAGTACCGCGACGAGTTAAGGTATCCAACTAGGTTGAAAAAGTGCTTTTTAGGTGTTTGATGTTTGGTGTTGATTGGGACATAATGGAAAAAAAAAAAGAAATTAATTATTGAAAAAGAAGGGCTAATACAAAAAACTAGAGAGATTTTTAAGTTATTTTTATAGCATTTACTTTATCTATAATAAAAATAATTTTTTTAATTCGTTTTTTGAAGAATGAACTTTTTATGATAATTTGTGCACGAATAAAAAGGAATATCTTCAAAATAATCCAATCAAATGTAATGAAATTTATAAAATATATGCTATAGGCCCTTCAGAGTGTAACAAAAAGCAAGTATGAAGCAAGGAAGGTTCGTTCTGGATTCCTTCCGTTCCGAACGAATGCAAGTACGTAATGGATAACGCCAAGACGACCGTTTTCACGTGATGTTGGTACTAGTTCATATAGATATCACACCGCCACATACTCCCCTGCCAGTGTTTCGGTGAATAGGTGAACGAACGATACCATATTCGTGGCGAACATGTAAGCAGTTGCGTCACTTGATGGGTTGGGTCCTTCGTGCGTGACGGCTTGAGAATTGCGTAATTTGTGTGAGACGACTTGGTTGCTTTTGCGATGGATAGATGGCGCCACTACTGCAGCGCGCGGCTCATATCACGGCTAGGAGCACAAATGAAGGATTGATTGATTGAATATTAACATCACACTGTTCAACTACACGAGGGCTTTTGGCGAAGAACCACGTAATTTTGAGCCATGGTCAAGAGACGTGTACGACACCTGAGCTGGCACCCCCTCTCGTAACTAGCACACCACCCTAACGGGAGGAGGTTTCAGCTCTCGACAGATTTAACGTGCATTGCTGCCCTACACGGCGGGTCTTTAGTGGTACTGGGCTCAAACTTGTGACAAGGCAAGCCACGGTCTTATACCTATACCCTCGGCTACCGCGGCCACCACAAATGAAGGAAGGAAGGTTCGTTCTGGGTACCTTCCGTTCCGAACGAATGCGAGTACTTAACCGATCACGCCAAGACGACCGTCCTCACGTGATGTTGGTACAAGTTCATATAGATATCACACCACCACCAGCTTTTAAGACAGCTACATTTAATCACATTTTACAGCTATTTTTATCTTAGAATATTCAGTAATTTTGACGAAAAATCATGACCATCAATTTTTTTTAAAAAAATGCTCTAATAAAATACTTATTTATTAAAATATTTTTTATCCTGCGGTTTGTGACACTTCAGAGGGATCAAGAAGTATATCAATGACGTTAATATTGCATGATGTGCCATTTATTTTTATTTATCATGTTTTTTTAACTTAAAAAATTTTGAAAATTTTTCCTAAAATTGTTTTTTTTTTCAAAAAAAGGCAGCACACATGTTAGTTATTTAATATAGTTATGACTTTTTAAATTTTTACTAATATTCTTTAAAACAATAAAAGTATTAAAAAAATCAAAGTTTGAAAAATTTATCTCCGAATCTACTTGGATACCTTAATGCTCTGTACAAAGTAAAAGTTGTGAAAGGGGGTATCACAAATATTAGAAGAGGTAAGATGTCATTTGACCAGTATGTTTTGGTTAGATTTCATCCTTGTCACACTTGACCCAGATCTACAGCAATAGCTCTCGTATTGTGGTAGAAATACGAGAGAAAGAACCTTTCTGAAGTAAAAGGATTAGGAAAAATTCAGTTTAAAATTACGCTACGCTTATAGCAAATACACTATAAAAATTACTTTTGCAGAATGTAAATTAAAGTACAAAATATTTCATCAGAAAAAGCTTCGCTGTTAAATTATATTTTTATTCTTGTAATTATTCAGGCAAAATAGATGTCTATATAGCGAAATATATATATATATATATATATATATATATATAGGTAAGTTCCGTAAATTTAAAAATAGTCCTGAGTCGAGAAATTTACAGAAATAAAAATATTTTAAGAAAGAATCAAACACATGCTTTTTTATGGTAGCCTAAAACTCAAAGGACAATAAAATCACACGTCTCTCTTATATTTTTGGAAAATGTTACAATATATATATATATATATATATATATATATATATATATATATAATGCATTATTTCTTTCCTTTTTTTTCCGTTTATTACTACAGAGAAATTACTTGAAACCCATTCCAGTGGAAGTATACTTTTCACAGAAATCAAAAGATCGACAACTAAGTAATACTTTTCTTCGTAACACATACCGGAACAACAGAATATAGGTACGTTTCCTTTATATTTCACATATTTTCCGTTGAAATCTGTTTTTGGTGTTTTTCATTTCGTATGTGTTCAAGTTATATATTTTTAGAAATAAAATCTCGAGATCGTGTAGGAATTTTCTGCTTCACGTGGTACTTGAGCTACCAAATGATCGATTTTATTAGTCTGTTTTCTTTTCTTTCTTTCTTTTTTCCTTTTCTTTTTCTGCTTTCCTTTAAATAAATTTTCATAGTGTTCTTCAAATTTATGCACTGAAAAACATTTAAGTAAAGCCAAAACTTTCATATCTAGCATTCATTAAATGAAAAACGTAAACTCTTAAGGTATACAACTACGTTCGGAACCGTGGTTTTTAAAAAAGTGCATAAATGGATAATTTTCATGATATTTAGTGTCACTTAGATTAGAATACATGTATGAAATTCTTTTAAGGATATTTTGACAAAAAATTTATTTAAATACAACATTTTGGCAAAAAATTAACTTAGAATAATCTTTTTTCAAAATGCTTTCTTTTTATAAAAAATGCTTCTAAAATAGTAATATTTCGCTTATATAAAGTAAAGACATCTTCCGAGAATCTGAACAAGAATTTTTGAACAATTCACATTATTTGCAGAGTTACCACCAATTGAAATAATTATCGGCGTTTTTTTCTTAAAATTGCTCCCCTCTGTTTTCGTAAAATATGGATAAACCCACTTTTAAGTTATATATTTTAAAAATTCTAGTTGAGCCTCTGTAGAGAGGTCTGAGCGATATTCAGGCAAAATATTATTGTAAAAGAAGCATTTTTACAAAAGGAGAATATTTTGAAAATTGGTCATTCTGTTCCTTTTTTGTCAAAATATTGCACTTAAATAATTTTTTACTGTAATAAAAAATATACTTAAAACAATTTTATATACATTTTCTAATCAAGTGACACTAAATATTATAAATATTATCCATTTATGCCCTTTTGCAAAATCACGGCTCCGAACGTAGTCGGATACCTTAAAGGTGTGTTTAAATATAAAAAAAAATTTCTTTCAAATGTTTCATTTACTAACATACTGTTTAGGCTTAACTGATATTCAAAACATGGGTTTTTTTTTATATAGTGTTTCGCGTGCACTATGATCATTATGGATAATTTTTCTGTTGAAAAGGGAATGTAGGATACCATTAAAAATACGCTTAACTTTACCTCGTTTTCCACAAAGTGCGTGTCCGTAATCCCTATAGACCGCTATTCTTTCTTAGTCGTATTCAGATACTTGGTGAAAAGACGCTCGATTTCTTCCACAAGGCGCATATAAACAACTTAACCACACACACAAAATGCATGAAAAAATAATTGCAACGCTTCAAACCCCCATTTTGTTGTCCCTTTATTTGGGGCTTTCCGGTCTCGCTGATGTGTGTCTGCGCCCTAATATGCTAATGATTTGCATATTACATCGCCGCCAACACATGATGTAAATTTCTCATGGTTTTCATGCTTCCTTCAGGGTGTTGCATTTTGTGTGTGATCAGCAGTGTAATTTTTTTTTCTGAAAATACGAAATTGTACTAGGAATTTATTTTTACCAATATCACTCAAGACAAACATGCACTCCAAGAATCTATAACATGCCTTGCATAACCATACGACATGGACGCTGCGGAGTTTATGCATCATGAAAATCCACCGACTTATGTCGGGGTCGAGCCCGAAAACTTTGGAGCACAAGACCAGCGCTTGACCAAATACGCCCCTCAGCCGGTCGAGTGAATATTAACGCCACACTGTTCAATTACACAAGGGCTTTTGGTGACGGTCCTCGTAATTTTGAACCATGGTCAAGTGACGAGGACAATGACACCTGAGCTGTCATCCCCTCTCCTAACTACCACACCACATCAACGGGGACATTTGAGCTCTCGACAAATTTAATGTGAATCTCTTCCCCTACATGGCGGGTCTTTAGTGGTACTGGGCTCGAACATATGATATGTCTGCCATGATCCGATACCTTGACCACTGGGCTACCGCAGGCCTCTCAGTCGGTCGAATAAAGAAACGTATAAGTATATTGGACATTAGTATCTTCTGTACATCTTTTAGAGACATATAGTAGGTTTCAAAAAGGATTTTAGAATGCGCAGTAATACCTATTTCTATTAATTTTACTGTAAAGTTGAAACGTACTAAAATTAACATCATATTTTAATTTATTATTTTTTTAAAAAATGTGAACTAAAACAGTTAGGTTAATTACAAAGATCACATATAAAAAAAAAATTTTAAGATGTATTGATTCATTGAAAAAATATTTCTCCAGTATAAAATGAATGGAATCTTTTTATATAAATATAACGCAAAGTGATACTAATTTCTATCACAGATATTATAATTTTCAAGGAAGTCTGAAAAATACTATTGTGATTTTTTTCATTTAACAAAAAGATGAAGCTCAACGAAACATATGAGCAACGGAATGATTAATGATTATTTATGCTTCCCTTTAATGAATGCAATCTAGGGAATTGCCGATGCGTAATTGCGTACGAGTGTTTGTGACGAGTGACTTGATTTATTTTGCAAAGAAATTAATTGTTTACGTTCAGTGTAGAAACAACGGGGTTTTTTCGTAATCACTTATTTTGTCAGATGTACATGATAGTATATCAATCAATTTAAAATATTCATTTGTTGTGTGTGCATGAATGCTTCTACACATTTAAATTTTTTTATTTTAAAATTTAAAGATATTTAACATTTAGTCTAATTTTAAAAAGTATAACTGAGTCACCTGACGAACCTCTATATTGCGAATTTTTCTATATAGCGAACTTTTTCCTGGAACCTTGAACATTTCACGTTTTTTATTCGTAAAATAACCTCTCTATAGCGAAGTGCTATTTCTGTATAATGAACTTTTTTTCTTTTGTGATTCAATTTTTGTTCTATCTTTTCTTTTTTAAGTATTTCTGAAAAAATTTCGAGTTATTCTCTCTTTAACACATTTTATGGTGGTCATAAATTAACTAGTTTTATTAGATTCTAACTAGCCGCGAGTAATAGAGTTCCAGACATTTCATCCAAGAAGTGCAACCTTTAACCCACATTGCCCAGTTCACTAGAAACATCTTCGATATCCTCTTTCACCCTCAATGGAGTTGTCCCGCGCCCTAGTTATAAAATAATGCTTGTATGCTTTAAATCAGAAGATGTCCTTAAAATTCATTGGTTTTAATATAAAATTATTTTCTTAAAATTGAAAATACAGTTTATTCTTCGACATTCTTTTTTCTTGGTTTCCTTCCTGCACTTCATTCATTCTTTCTTTTTTTTTTTGATGGATAAGATGTATGAAATAAATAGATATTAATTTACAAAAAGAAGTGAATAATTACTTTATATATTAATATATAGTTTTTACGAATTGAAAAATTTTTTTAAGTGATTCATAAAATATATTGAAAGATGAACCTCTATACTTAAGGAACTTTTTTCGTGATTTAGGGACTTCGTTATACAGGTTTGACTGTATATACATAACGAAGAAAAATTATTAAATCATTAATTCATTCATCTCGATATTTCCGGAACTATTAGACCTATAGACTTGAAATTTAGAAAGTATTTTCCTTTCATGGAGTAGACATCCGTTAAGAACGGATTTTAAGAAAATCGACCCCCAAGGGGCTTTGTGGAGCTTTAAGGGGATTTCTAAAGAAATATTTACGTTTTTGAACTATTAAGCGTACCTAGTTGAAATTTGGCAGACACGTTCCTTTCATGAAGAAGAGATCCGCTACAAACAGGGTTTTTCAAAATTCGAATCTAAGGAGCGTTGGGGAGAATTAAAGGACATCATAGACACATATTTCAATTTTTAAACTATTAGACGTATAGTGTTGAAATTTGGTAAGCATGATCCTTTCATAGAGTAGAGATCTGCAACTGAATTGATTTTGTGAACAATCCCTTATTTGAATTATTAGACTTACCGACTTAAAAATGGGTAGGCATGTTCCTTTCATGGAGAAGACTTCCTTTAAGAACGGAAAGAAAATAAATCGAGTCTCAAAGGAGGTTAAGGCACTTATTGATAAAAAATGTACGTTTTTGAACTAATACATTTAGACTTGAAATTTGGCAATCATATTGATTGTATTGAGTAGAGATCCACTAAAATAGGTTTTGTGGAAATAGGTCCATTTTAGGGGAGGAGGTTACAAGTGCGTAAGAGATAATTTTACTTCAATTTTTTAGAAATTATTAGTCAGAATTCCTGTCATTTTAAATCATGAGGGAAGAATTATAAAAATATTTTTCTATAAAATCGAGTGCCTTATGGACATAGTTATCAATAGTTTATATATATATATATTATATATATATATATATATATATATATATATGTATATATATATATATATATGTATATATATATATATATGTATATATATATATATGTATATATATATATATATATGTATATATGTATATATATATGTATATATATATGTATATATATATGTATATATATATATATATATATATATATATATATATATATATATATATATATATATATATATATATATATACTGGTGTGCAAAAATTAAGGACGAGACGGTTTTTTCAATATAACTTTGTACAAAAGCTTTCCAAATCAACACATTTAATACCGTAAGATCCCCAATACGTAAGGACATGTGTAATGTAAGCAACACTTACTAAAAGAGAAATCAGAGGGATAAAAAGAAGCTTGATTGAAAAAGTAGCATGGAGCGCAATGCGACTGAAGGCCGAAACATCCCTGTGATGGGTGTCCAGCAAGAAACATCCGGTCTTTAGTAGGGGATATGATCTCCCCTGACTGCTAGGCAGGTTTCACAGCGTCTGCCCATGCTGAGAATGAGGGTGTCAAAGAGTTGTAGAGGCATTGCTGCCCATTCGTCTTGCAGCGCCAATCGATGCTCCCGAATCGTTACTGGTGGTAAGGTACGAGCTGCCAAGCGTCTGCCTAGAAAATCCCACACATGCTCGATGGGATTGAGATCCGGAGATCGTGCCGGCCAATCCATACGTTCAATATCCTCACTCTCTAAGAGCTGTTCGGCAGCTACTGTGCGATGACATGGTGCATTGTCGTCCATGAAAAGGAACCGCAGACCCATAGCGCCTCTAAAAAGACGCACATATGGAAGAAGAATCTCGTTACAATAACGGGTCCCGTTGACTGAACCTGCATCGAAGATGTGAAGGTCTGTACGACTACCAAGCATGATGCCTCCCCAAACGAGAACACCGCGACCTCCATACCTGTCCCTTTCAATGATGTTCGAGGGATGATTGCGGCTTCCCCCCTCTCTCCAGATGAATATGCGATGATAATCGCTACTCAAACTGAATCTGCTCTCATCTGTAAAGAGTACTCGTCCCCATTCATTGTCTCTCCAATTCCGGTGTTCCCGGCACCACAGAGAACCCCTTCTCTGATGGGCAGGCGTTAAAGGTACACACCGTACAGGGCATCGTGCAAACAGACCACCACCGTGCAGTCTTCTGGCCACGTCAAAACGCGATATCGGTCGTCCAGTCGCCTGTGTCGTGTGTCTAGCGATTTCTCCCGCTGTCTGCCGCCTGTTTCTTCTGGCCTGTAAGACAATGTACCGGTCATCTGTGGGGTGGTTCCTCGTGGACGACCACTACTGAACCCCCGGATAATAGTTGTTCCTGTTGTTTGAAATTGTCTCCAAAGTCGTGAAACGATGCTGTGAGCAATTCCGAACTCTGCAGCCACACTTGTCACACTGCGGCCTTCCTCCAACTTCCCAATGATTCGACCTCGGGTAAAAGCATCCAGATGTCGTCTAACAGATTGATTATTCGCCATTCCTCGCTGAGGCAGCAACTCGGTGTGATTTTAACTGCTATACGGCGTGCAATCTTTTTGCCAGAAATACGGATCTTACACCGACAACATGCTTTATACTACTCAGACACTCCCCCATTACGTCTACCTGCATATCTGCGAATGTGCTACCGTACATCACCTTACTTAATCTCCTGATTGGTCTTTCTGTCCGCTCTGCCTCTTCGTTCAGCTGATATGCTAATTTTTCGACTTTGTCCTTAATTTTTGCACACCAGTGTATATATATATTCACACAAAATGAGGAAATACCCAACGAAGCGGGCAACGGCTAGTTAATTATATAACTCTTCATAATATTTGGATTCGCATTCACTTTAAATTTTTACCGAATCCCGAAAATACGTCGTTTCTTCAACAATACAGAAATATGTATTAGTAAAGTAGTTAATTTTTATGCTATGAATACAAATTTAAATAGTTTTTTTCTTTACATAACAAATGAAAAATAATACCTTTAAATAGAGAAAACTTTCATTAGGATATTTTTCTAACTTCATTAGATATTTTAATAAAAGTGAATAATTATGAAAATTTTGGCACTAATTTGATATTGTAGCCCTACACGACAAACAGTGCTAGTAGTAGACTGATGTGGAATCCAAGATGGTCGCCTAGCAGTAAAAAATTGTCAGGACAATAGTTTTAAAGAACTACTTTGAAATATTTTGAAATATATTCCGAATAAAGAATATAAGAATAGACTGGAAATAACCAATATCACTAATTAAATAATATCATTATAATATAATAATAATTACATATAATAATAATAATTGTTTTCTATAGTTGTATTATATTATACATAAAATGACTATATAATACGAATTAAATTTCATCAATAATGAATATAAATTGATAATTGCTGATTACTTTCAATGTTCCAGAAACTTTGAGTTCCTTTAATAATGTTTATTGAAAAAGGAACGTTTAAAAAATGTATTATTTTAAAATAAAGTAGAAATGTGCCAATTGCAGCTATACTTAAAAACACAGTCCTCATATTCTTTAAAAAATATTTTTCGGTACTTACTAATGATATTAGAAATATCCATATCCGAAAATAGACAACATACAACAGAAGACTGAAGCAGTAACTTTTAAACAATGATTGCAATGAAATTGGTTGAATTTTTCAAGAAATGAATTAAAATCGTCTGAAATTAATACGGTTACTGGAAAAAAATCCCAATAAAAACTTTACTATAATCTATGTCATCTCCATGGCAACCACATTACACCACACGATAAAAATATTAAAGTAACTATATTGTAATGTTATTGCCCTTCTTGGCGAACATAAACAACTCTAAGCGCGTAACACTTGTATATCAAATAAGCCAGTGCTTCTCAAACTTTCTATATTCGCGACACAATTTTCGATCTGTATTTTCATCGCGCCCCCCTTCCCCATACAATAACATGTGTCGAATGTAGTAAAAGTGTATAATACTTTGACGCTAAAGCTACAATACGACCCTAATTTTAAATCGTACAAAGTATTAAATTTTGTGTATGATAAGTCCATTGAAAAATCACTAGTAATTATTAAACTTGTTCTTAATCTAGTATTGATACTTAGTATCAAATATATTGTGCCGGACAGATATATTTATAAGTATACTCTCTCTATATCATAGTAAACGAGTATTTTTTATTATGTCAGAATACATTTTGTTTCTTTTTAGTAAATTTATAATTTTTTAAATGATCTTTCACTTTCGACTTTCCGATACGCTCGCGCCCCCCTTGTAGGGTTATCACGCCTCTCTAGGGGGGCGTGCCCCACAGTTTAAGAAACACTGAAATAAGCACCAAATTTTTTTCTATAATTAATTTTTAAACGCACATATATCAATTTTTCTAAATTGTGTAATTAGAAATTTGTTCAAAAAAAGTCGTTAATATAATTTGCATTATCAATTTTTGGAAAATGTACAACATCCGTTTCCACAAATGGTTTATTTCGAAAAAATCATCTAACTTAGGAATTTCCTGGGATTTTATCTTACGCATCGTATTATTTAAAAACAGTAAGAATTAACACAAAGGTTAGACAAGGGGGGAAGGTCCAACTTCTTTTTTTTATTTTCTAAGAATAATTCTAAAATATCTGTTATTCCAAAATCAATCCATCCAGTTTGAAATTATAGGAAGAAACATTTCACTGTTCTACCGGGTGTTTCAAAAGTCACGCACATCCACATGGTAATCCTTGTTACTTAAAAATCAAAAGGGTTGGTTGAGATTTCTGTCACTAGATGGCAGCAGGGTCCCTACCATAAGAAGTTTTGATCGTTTCAAGCATCAGTTTCACAATACTTGTTAGTTGTAGTCAGTTAAACACAACGGGAGGTGCATAATGTGTTTCCAAGAGCAAAGAATGGACATCGTGGAATTTTATTTCATTATAAAATCGCATTTCCGTGAGATAAATGTATTTCAGCAAAAATATCCAGGTGAAACAGCACCAAATGAATCAACGATAACACTTTTAGTGCAACAGTTCCATGATACAGGATCGGTTGTAGACAGGAAGCGATCGAGTAGAGCGTCTTTACTGAAAACGAAAGTGGCAAATGTGCAGAACGCTTTACAAAGAAGTCAATTCAAAAGACCATCCGTCTTTCTAAACACCATTACGTAATCCATATCCTTACTGAAAGTGATGAAAGGTACGCTTGGTTGCAGCAAGATGGCGCAACGTATCGCCCGTCATGGGTCAGTTTGGAAGTTTTAACTGAATTTTCCGATGATCATGTCATTTCCAAAGGACTTTGGCCACCTCTTTTACCTGACTTTTCAATTCATGATTTTTTTTCTTTGGGAATATCTGAAAAATGTCACCTTCAGAAATAATCCCCATACGCTTGATGAACTTAAGTGTAACATCGTTCATGTAATATCGGACATTAATTCTCACACTCTTCGTTAAGTGTCAATTAATCTGGTAAAAAGAGCTCGATTGTGTGTTCAAGAAAACGGACATCATTTTGAACATTTACTGTTATTTTAACCATGACTGACACCTGACAATAAAGTTAACCATTCAATCTTTATCCTTTATTCTTTTGTTAACACAAGTCATCTGTTTTTAAAAGTTAACCACTAAGTTTGATGTGCGTGACTTTTGAGACACCCGGTATCATAGCTAGTATGTAATAGTTTATTAACTTACTGAACCGATAAAGTATCCAAAAATAACATTTATTGTGTGTCAGTATTAAGGGATGAATTTTCCGTTATTTTTTAAACTACTTTACAGTGAAAAAAACTTTGAATATTTATTTTAAGAATCAACTTTGTACACATATATTTTTAATGATTACGTTAAAAACTTAAAAGCGTTCATTGTGATATTTTGTTAAAACATCTATTCACGCTATTTCAATCTAACTGTTTTCAAAATAAGAATTCGAAATACAAACTCAAAATGCATCAGCCATCAAATAAAATTAACTTCACCTTCTAAAAACATAATAATAATTTTAATGCAAACTTGAATATTATTTACTTTTTATATCAGCTTTACCATAAAACAAATAATATAATCAGAATGATCTCAGAATGAATGATAAACCAAACACAACCCTTTCTATCTTTAATTCAACTAATTAATGCCATAAAAATTGCAAGAAAAAAAGGATAAACTTTCGTTTCCAGATAAATATTCGCCAAGACTAAAAATGTATAACATAAACAATGAAAATTTTTAACTTCCAGACGACATTTTTATGGATACATTTATGAACTAAATAAATTCCCAAAAGGAAGACGATTTTACAAAATGTCCATTAAAAATATTTGTCAATAATGTAACATTATTTATAATAAAAATAACGTAGCATATTTAAAATATTAATAAAACTTATCTTATTTACAAAAAAGATATATTATATATATTTAGATTTTTAAACTTTTAATATTTAGAAGAAATAAAGTAATATTTTCCCAATATATATAGAAAAAAGGGGAAAAGCAATTACTTGCATTAGATGTTACATTGTATCGTAAGTGCATCTGTATTGATCAGTAATTTTTCTCTTTTTCCTTAGCTCTAGCCAATCAGATTCTTCGCAAGAAAGAGGAATGTGCAAGGTACAGTGTCACAACGAAGAACATTCCATTCATACTGTATATATGTTGTTATAACAAGATGCATAAGGAAAATATATTTGTCACCTGGTTATGGAAGCATTGAAAAACATTTTATTACTGAAGTATTAAAATTATAAATTTAGCGATCACATAAACAATTAGTCGCGATTGAACTGAAGTTTATATTTCAGTATAATATTTATATTTGTAAAAATTCCCTGAATTTCCTCCAAAAAATATCTCTAAGAAAACCATTTTTTTGTTGTTATTCGATTTATATTGAGGGAATTCATTTTGAATATTTAAAAATATTATTTCTGCAGGAAGATTTATGTGTTGTAATTATAAATATTTTTTGAACCCTCTTAATATTCTATGCATGTGTAAACTATTATTGTGTAACAATTACATGTCATGTATATTTCCTAAATATTTTGCATGAATTTCAGCTACATTTTCTTTTTGCTGCAAACACCAAAAGTAAAACTGATTATAATGCAAAAATTTTTAGCCATATTTATTTTAAGTATCACCAGTAAAAAACGAGTTTTTTAAACATAGGTTTTCTTTCAAACCTCACACGCCACTGTTTTATACTTTAAAATTTAAGATTAAAAGGGGAACGTTAAATACAATCGAATTTATTCAAAAATTAAATTCAGCGATAGGATAATTTAATTTGCTGGATTCAATAGTCAACTGCTTCACGTTGTAAGCAATTATAATTACGAATAAAATTTCATTCTTTAAACAGAGAGTTTTAAGCAATTAATTTTTGTTAATTATAATTAAATTAATCGTTTTGTCATTCAAAACAATCGTGCATAGAAAATTTCAGTTCAATTGAGTGCTTTAGAGTGTTAGAGAAAAACGCTTTTAAAGTTTTGATTCAAACCGCAAAGTCACCAACTTGGTCTACAAAAATAATGCTAATGTAGCCGTATCTGTAATTCTTTAAATAACGACTTTAAATCAATTAATTTTTATTAATTATTAGTAAGTTATGCTATTGTCTTCCAAAACAATCGAATATAGAAAAGTTCAGCTAGATAGGACGCTTTGAACTGTGAGAAAAAAGGTGTTATTTGACCTAGATGTAGTTACAATGTGAGAAGAAGAAAACTCATTTAAAAAATGTATGCACATGTTTGTTTATAAGTGGGTGTGTTCGTGTCTTTGATGAATTTAGTAGATAAAAAATATCTTTTATGGGGTCTCAGGGGTGTTAAATTTCTCTAGAGGTCTGAAAATATAAACGATTTTCAAACGGGTATAATTATTTTAAATTTAAATTAAATGATTCGAATCTTTTACATGTTATTTAAAATAGAATGGGGCTTCAGAAAAGTATAAAATGTTTGAAATATAATAATAATTTTAAAAGTCATAAGTATATGAAAATTCTATAATAAATATTAAGTATTTTTTGCTTTGCACACGCTATTTTCTAAAATATTAGCCTCTGATATATAAAACTTTATAGAATTATACAATGCATCATACTCTTTAAACCCTACCTAATTTTAGTATTATATATCTTTTGTATTTCAAAATATTTGTAAAATATTGCAATTTTTTAAATATTTTTAAAAAATATATATTTTTTATTTATTAAAATATGTAAGTTATTATTCTATTTATATAAAAGTAGCTACAAAGTATTAAGAATACATTTGCCTTTATAAATCAACTTATAGCTAGTAATTAAACCTACTCTTTTAGAAAATAGCATGCGCGACGTAAAACTTAATAAATATTTCTTATAGTAAAATTTCTTATTTTGATATGCTTATAATTTTTAAAATTATGATTATAATTTAAACATTTTATACTTTTCTGAAGCCCCATTCCTTTAAAAGTAATGTGTAAAAGATTCGAATTATTTAAATTAAATTTAAAGAAATTATACCTGTTTGAAAATTGTTTATATTTTCAGACCCCTAGAGAAATTTAACACCCCTGTGACCCCTTATCAAGCCATTTTTTATCCAAAACCTTTATCATATATGCAAGATAATTAAATCTGTTAGAATTACAGAGTAAAAAATTTGAAGCTTATTTTGTACAACATATCTTTTACGGTTTTCACTCTCATTTCAATGTGATTCCAATACGCAATATTATTTGTGACAAGTCTTTCACAATTACAATTAAACAAACTATTTCACCTGATGAAATTAATTTAATTAACTTATTTTCCTTCTATTTTTGTGTTACTTCAATGCGCTTCAATGCCTTGCGAAAAGGTTAACTGAATGAAAATTAAACGTTTGAGACCTTCTTTATTGTTGAGTTTCTTTTACCACTAGTCTAAAAAGAAAAAAAAAGTATTTGAAGGAAAAATATATTTTCCTAGTTAAAACAAAGGAAGCATTTTAGACATAGACTCGGTGATATCTCTAAGAATCCTGAGTGGCCGCGGTAGCCTAGTGGTATAGGTAATGGATCGTGGCTTGCCTATTCACGAGTTCGAGCCCAGTACCACTAAAGACCCGCCATGTAGGGCAGCGATGCACGTTAAATTTGTCGAGAGCTGAAACGTCCTCCCGTTGGTGTGGTATGGTAGTTAGGAGAGGGGGTGCCAGCTCAGGTGTCATCCACGTCACTTGACCATGGTTCAAAATTACGTGGTCCCTTGCTAAAAAGCCATCGTGTAGCTGAACCGTGCGACGCTAATATTCAATCAATCAATCAATCTAAGTATTCTGAAAACAGATCATACCATTATTGTGATTGTTTGACTATAGGACTTCCTGACAAATTGCAAATTATTCTAGAAGTGACCTTAACAGTGGCGTAAGGTACACCCACGCAAACCTCGCATCGCTGGGGACTCAGGATTCTTGGGGACTCAAAAGCCTGACTGATGTCAACTACTGAATCATTTGTAAGATTCAGCTCGGAGCCTCAAACCTTATTTAGCGGAGAGGGGGTCTTATGCTCACCATTACGTCACTGGAACCTAACGTCACACTTTAAAAGCAATTTGCGGGTTATTGGCGATGTACCTTGTAATTTTGAACCCCAGTCAAGAAAAGAGAACGACACCAAAGCTCTGCTAACTAGCACACCCCAACAACGGTAGAGCATTGAGTCTCGACAGATTAAACCAGGAATGGCGAACTATTGGCACGCGTGCCATTCAGGGAACGCGAACCAATATTTTGGGCACGCCAGCGATCAAAATGGTTTTTATTTTATTTCAAAATAACAAAGTTCACTATGAAGTATTACGAAGAAACGCGAGTGATCGGTCGTGGTGCGGTGGAGAATCTTAGTTACGCCTAGTAATCTTATTCGTCTTACCTTAGTTATGTCGTGAACTACGATTTTTTATGATACAATGTTTGTCTAAGCATAGCATAGTCAATTTCATTGACACAACTGGATTTTAAAGTTTGTTTGTGTTGCATTTACGATTTTTAAGTGTTATTTAACATAGCTAGTTCAGCAAAAGAATAAAAATGACAAGCCAGTAAGTGTAATGAAGAATTTCAAATTGTGTGAATCTAGAAATATGGCTTTATCAGTAAAGGTGATAAAGCGATTTTTGTTTTATGTACTGGAATAGTGATATGCAGAACATCGTCTGGAAAAACGGCCTTTTGAAACCAACAGCAAATCCTCTTGTCAAAAAAGTGAGTCACGGTAAAAATAATTAATTGCTTATAGAACGATTGGTAGATGACTCCAATTAAGCATGTATTCTACTAAAAGTAATATCTTACAAGCCTAATATAAGTTTTTTGTTATCCACACTCAATCTGCAACATCAGAACTCACACTCTAATGTTACTTTAATATAAATTACACATATCACTAAAACATTTACAACTATACAGTGCAAAAGATATTTTTTCATAGTAAATAAAGAGTTTTGAGTTCTTAGTATTTAATTTATTATTTTCTCAGTCAAATCATTTGACTGCACGTCTATACCTCATTAAACACTTCTTAAGGGGACTTGGCACCCTTTGAGCAATCTTCTTTATTTACGTATTTAAAAATTATATTTTAGCATTTTATACAATGTTTCTATTCAAGAAAATGTTACCAGATGAAAATTTTCATATATTATTCACACAATTTATAAAATTTTAATTTTTTGAAGAAAATTGGGAAAATTTTAAAATCCTACTCCTTTTGTAAAAATTAATTTTTTGACCTGAAATTTTTTTATAATACTCTTATGGATGATCTAAACAACTTTAGGGATCGATTTTAGAATAATTTCATTCGTTTTCGAGAAAAAAAATAAAATGTTGATATACAGGCTAAAAATCAACGAAAAAGCCAACATGTCTTACATTTTATTTATTTTTTTTAAATATTCAGTTCATGGCAAAATGGATCCCTAATTTTTTTACATGCTTTATTTCAACACGCAAGAAAAAAATGGAAGTGATTGGTAAATAATTGTCGAAGGAGTAGCATTTTGAATGCACTAAGGTTTCGAAAAACACAAACTGAGAAAAACAGGTTTAAAGTTTATAATTCTGAAAAAATTATTATTATAAACTTAATTAAACTTAAAATATTACTTTAAGATATTAGTTATACGTTTTACTTTAAAATAATTGCATTTTCATATTTTTTCAACCCACACATTTTTATAAATGATCAACTTTTAGAGAGTACTAATTGCCCATGAAAATTCAAGAAAAATGTTACAAAATTTTTTTTTCTGTCACGACAGAAATTTTAGCTGTTTTTCTTCTTATAATATTAAACTATTACATTTGTATGAAAACTATATCAGGAAGAAGAACTGAAATTATAAAATTATTAATATAAAATGCCTTAATTTAAAAATTTTACATGCACACATTTCACAAGGAAGAAAAATTACATTATTGTATTGCCTCGGAAATATTCTGCTTTTAATACTACACATTCTTTTTTATAGTTATTATTTCTATTTCTAAAATAGATTTTTTTTTATCATAAAGCATTTTTGAGCTTTTTTTTCTAAAAAGGGGGTGTGGCTGAATTGCCTAATTTGTTTTCAAATGAAGTTTTAGTCAACTTCTAACTTTCCGACATGCACAAGTGATATATCAATCGAAAGATAATAATGCAAAGAACAAGATTAAATGAAAATAAAAAAAACGATAGGTTTGTGATTTTTAGGGTACCAAGTCCCTTTAAGAAAAAAATGGCACGTTTATCAATAAATGTTCGCCCCCCCTGGATTAAACGTTCATTGGCTCCTTCCACACGTAGAGTCTTTAGTGGCTCCAGGACTTCCTTGACACTCTGGTTCAAGCTCGTGATCATAACAATAGGTTATCAAGGCCACAATTATTCAAGAAAGTTTTATCCTTGGACTTACTTTGCAAATTATACGTCTCAGAACTTGCTAGAATATCGGCGTTTTAATAAAGGATATTAATTTCTAAACTAAACTTAGTGGCGCAAAACCCCATGAGAGCTAATTCCTACTGTGCCCATCGCAAATTCCATGACTTAGGGCATTGAGATACATGCGCAGATGTTCCGCTTAGGTGGTCAGTCAGACGCAAATCCCCCAGTGCTTAGTCCCCAAGCAAGCTTGGTACTCATTTATAGACCTAATGAAGAGATGAACGGCTTAGTCGGCTTTTCCCAGACCGTGGCTTAAATTCCGGACATATGGTGTGAAAGCACGATACACTACCACTCAGCCATTGGGTTCATCAAATTCTCTTCTGATATCAGTTTTTAAAACCAATTTATGTATAAAGATATCCAATGTATAAAATTTCTTTCGCTGGAGAAGTGTTTTGATATTTTTAAAACACGCAAAGTATATTTAAATATACTGGATATATCCATTTTATGGAAACTGAAATTTAAATTTTGGAAAAAGGTTAGATTAAAGGTTAAATTTTGCGAAAAAAAATGTTTTCCTTTTAGACCTTGATTTTAACAAGCTAGAGAAGTAGTCCATTAAGCAAATTTGTCAAAAACAAAAGTAATACAAAAAAAAAAGTTAAGTCAATTCCTATTTAGATCAAGAAAGAAAAAAATTTATTTTAGCTACTTTTTATTAAATAGTTACAATTAATATAAATACGTATATACATATGACAGATTTACAATATTAAATGGTAATTAATTTTTATTAATTATCATTTAAGTATCGTATTGTCATCCAAAACAATTAGTAATACAAAATTTCAGTTGACTTGGGAAAAAAATCTTTTAAAGTTTTAACTCAAGTCGCTAAAAATGAAACCAAAGTTGCTGTATCTGTAATTCTTTGAATAATTAGTTTCAGTCAATTAATTTTAATTCATTACAATTCAATTATCATATTTTTACCCAAAACAGTAGTATATAGAAAATTTCAGTTCAAATGAGCGCTTTAAAATGTGAGAAAAAAATATTTTCAAATTATGACACAAGTCGCCAAAATGGTCGCTTAGTCGCCAAAATTGATGCCAACGTAGCTGTTTTTGTAATTTTTTGATGAATTGGTTTTGATCAATTAATTTTTAATAATTATAAAAAAATACTGATTGTCATCCAAAATAATCACGTATATAAAATTTTAGCCCAATTTAGCACTTTAAAATATATTTTATTAACAATTGAAAATTTGAACAAGATAAATCAAAAGAGAGAGAGAAAGAGAGTGTGAGCTATAATAGAAGGAATTGGAAAACATTTCTGAAACGGGAGGATATCACGGTAAATACTTTAAATACTTTTTTTTGTTAAAAATTAAATACTACTTTATAGCTTAAACATATATCATAAGTTTTTACTTAACCCCATCCCCCCTCCACTTTTTTAAATTACTTTTTTCTGAAATCGTAAACTGTTTTCATTCACCGCGTAAGATGGTAAGAGATATCAGGGTTGCAAATTGAAAACATAATATATCTCTTCTCGATGTATTATAAAAATAAAAATATTTAAACTTGTCCACGAAAATACCATGTTGTTTTTATACAATATATTCCTCCTATCCATGGTGCGACCGCCCAACCGGAACTTCAAACATCTTATAAAGGGTGTTTTTCTTAGAGGTATAGAACTTTAAATTGCAATAAAACAACGATGTATTATTCTATTGACATGAATTTTTTTGTTCGAAAGATAACCTTGTGGCATTACATTTTAAATATGATTTCTGGCATAGGACTTCCACGGCTGGCTCGGATGTAGTCCAATCTGGACGTCCAATTTTCGATGACTTTTTCCAACATTTGTGGTCGTATATCTGCAATAACACGGCGAATGTTGTCTTCCAAATGGTCAAGTGTTTGTGACTTATCCGCATAGACCAATGACTTTACATAGCCCCACATAAAATAGTCTAGCGGTGTTAAATCACAAGATCTTGGAGGCCAATTCACAGGTCCAAAACGTGAAATTAGGCGGTCACCAAACGTGTCTTTCAATAAATCGATTGTGGCACGAGCTGTGTGACATGTTGCGCCGTCTTGTTGGAACCACAGCTCCTGGACATCATGATTGTTCAATTCAGGAATGAAAAAGTTAGTAATCATGGTGCTATACCGATCACCATTGACTGTAACGTTGTGGCCTTCATAGTTTTTGAAGAAGTACGGACCAATGATTCCACCAGCCCATAAAGCGCACCAAACAGTCAGTTTTTCTGGATGTAACGTTGTTTCGACATACACTTGTGGATTAGCTTCACTCCAAATGCGGCAGTTTTGTTTGTTGACGTAGCCGTTCCACCAGAAGTGCGCTTCATCGCTAAACAAAATTCGCTTATGAAAATCGGGAACAACGGCAATCTCGTTTTGGGCCTATTCGACGAATCTACGCCTTGCTTGATGATCGTTTTGATGAATTGCCAAACCAAACAGAGAATAAATCACTTGACAGCTGTTAAATCGGTCGCCATCTTGGAAAGTAATGCCAACTTAAACTTCTATACCTGAAAAAAAACACTGTTTACAATTATTCCTACTTAAAAGCTTTTTCAAGTAGCTAACACAACAAAAGGACGCCATTCTTTTGTTATTTCGCTTTTGATGAAATCGTCTACAAATACTTTGGATGAATTGATTTCAGAAAAATCTTCAACGTTCGTCAACAGCTCGCAACTATAATTTTGTTTTTATAAAAGACTGATTTTTCCATATGATTAAAAAAAAATGGGTTTCAAATTTTCTTGTCGAAAACGTCGCCAAGCATATTTCACTCATTTTTACTTCTCGCCAAGAAGGATCGAAGTTCTAACATCATATGAAGATGGGATCACATTTAATAAAAAATTATTTCTCATATTTCCTCAAGATTCTATTCAAATTAAAATAAACTAATGCTTCTCAAACGTTCAATCCAATTTTCAATAATAATTCCCCCCTTTCGATACAATAACAATGTTTTGAATTCAATAGTAATGTATTTCGACGCTAAATCTACACAATACGACTTTAATCATAAAGAGTACAAATTATCAGGATATGTATTATTTTTTATATATATAACAAGCACATGGGGTCACTGGTAATTGCTAAACTTGTTCTTTACTTGGTATAGTTAAAAAAAAATTAATGATCAAACACATTGTGCAGTACTGATATATTTACAAATATATTATGTCAGTTTTAATGCGTATTTTATTTGTTATTACGAGGTGTGGCTATTAAATAACGAGACTGTCGTTGTAAAAAGTTTTATTCTTATTTTATACATAATTATTTATTATCGCCTTCAATGTACACCCCTTCTCTATCCCTGCAACACTCCATGCGAATTTTCCATTGTTGGAAACAGTGCTGGAAGACATCTTTTGTCTCCTTCAGTACTCTTGCCGCTTTCTCTTTAACAGCTTCCACGGACTCAAATCTTGTTCCTTTTAATGAAGATTTCACCTTAGGGAACAGATAGAAGTCACATGGTGCCAGGTCTGGCGAGTAAGGTGGATGCTCTAACACTCGGATGCTGTGTTTGGCCAGGAATCTCTTGACAGATAACGCGGAATTGTCTTGGCGCATTGTCTTGGTGGAAAATCCATGATTTTTCCTTCCACATTTCCTATCGTTTCTTTCTTATTCTTTCTCGCAGATTGCCAAGTACCTCAAGGTAGTAATGTTGATTGATTGTTTGACCTTCAGGAACCCAGTGAAGGTACACAATCCCATGAATATCGAAAAAAACAATCATCATTGCTTTAAATTTTGACTCGCTCATTCTTGCTTTTTTTGCTCTTGGTGAAGTTGGAGTCTTCCAATGCATGGATTGGCGCTTTGTTTCCGGATCATACGTAAAAAACCTGGATTCATCACATGTTATTACCTTTTCCAATAAATTTGGGTCATTTTTAATGGCATCCAAAATGTCAGTACAAACATTTTTGCGAGTTGCTTGTTGTTCAAACGTGAGAATTTTTGGCACCATTTTGGCGCACACTTTTTGCATGTTCAAATTGTCATGTAAAACTTGCCGTACACATTCTTTATCAATCTTTACAGTTTCAGCTATTGCACGAATACTCAATAGACGATCAGACCGAATCAAACTAGCAAATCTTTCGACATTTTCATCCGTTTTTGACGTTGAAAGGCGACCTGGCCGCGAATCATCTTCAACGTCTTGTCGGCCATCTTTAAAACGTTTGAACCATTCAAAAACTTGTGCACGGGATAAAAATTCACTGCCGTACACTTCTTTCAGTAAATTATAAGTTTCAGTAGCGTTCTTTTCAAGTTTGAAGTGAAATTTAACAACAATTCGTTGCTCTATTATTACACTAACCATTTTTTCGCCAAAATAAAATAACGATGTTAACGAAAATGAAGGTTATGACTAAACCGTGTTACTTACGCAAATGAGGCTTAGGGCATTTTGAAGAGAAAGCTTCACACTAAACAGATGACAGTCATTGGTGGACTACGCATGCGCACTTTTGCCTCCGCAGCGTCAGTCTCGTTATTTAATAGCCACACCTCGTATGTCATAATATATTTTGTTTTGCTTCCTTTCATTAAATTCATAATTTTTTTTAAATAATGTTTTATTTTCGACACTAGGATATGCTCACGCCCTCCTTGTTGGGTTATTACGTACCCCTCCTAGGGGGCGCCCCATATTTTGGGAAACGCTGAAACAAACCGATATTAAATAATTTCAGCTATATATTAGTAGAGTTGTAGATAATTTATTTTAAAGAAATCGTAGAGATTAATTTTTCTCTGGTATTAATTCTCCAAAAATACTGAAAAAAAAACATTAATGTCGATGTTCACCGGAGAACAACCATCGGCAGTGCTTGAATTGCAGAAGCTAAAAAATACAAAGAAACGTGTCAATCTCTCTGATCACTTTGTTTAAATAGCAATAGTGCGCCATGAAACGCAATACGGCATGTTACAAAATTATATACCGTTGTTCTTTTGCAAATTAAGAATACAAGCAATTTTCACCTACCCAATAGTGGTATTGGTTTATTCTTTTAAATTTCTTCTTACTTTTATAGTTTGCATTTATTGTTCTATTCTAAGTATAAAAAGAGCCTGTTTCCTTTTTTTTTCTTTTCTTGCATAGTCTTAATTCCTAAGAAATCAAATACGAGATATGCAAAACAAAAAAACGAGACTGCTCCAAAAAATTATTGTATGTACAGAATCAGTTCTCCTTGACATCATTACCTTCAAACTAGTTCAATTTTGCATTCCCACACTTCTGCATTCGGTGCTGCCATTGCTATTAACAGTTCTGGAATGTGCTATTTGGAAGGCCCTTCAGGAGATTCTCTCCGTTTTCGTCTGAACCTCTTCAGCTGAGGTAAAATGGGTTTCCTGTAAGCAATATTTAACTGTAGGAAATAAAAAAAGGTCACATGATGCCATATCAGGTGAATAAGGAGGATTCTCCATCATAGTATTATTTTTATTGGTCAGAAACAGCTTAACAAATAGGGCCGTGTGAGCGAGTTTATTGTCTTTGTGAGACAGCCATCTATCCCTTCCCAATTCTGGCCCTTTTTTCCCTAATGTTTCACGAAATTTTTAGTACTTTAATGTAGTTTTGTTGATTAATAGTCTGACCAGATATGTGAGAGGGAACCCCACTCATATTATGAATTTTGGCAATATTTTTGTGTGTAATCGCTTACCTTGGGCGCCCAGCACGTTCATTATCTTCCCCACTGTAGCTTCGCTCTTAAAACGGATTATGCCATTCAAACACATGTGCTTAATACAAAGTTTCATCTCCATATTTGAAATGTTTTCGTGACTGATTTCTTTAAGTTTCACTAGTAGCAGCAGAATGCTGTCATCACTCAATGACGCAATACTCCCAACTGGCGAAATCAGATTATGGCAAAACCGGCCACATGGATAGAAAAAGGGTGTGGGATGACGTCATCAAAACAGCTGTTGCCAGCTCCACTCTTTCTTCAAGCTGCAAACTTAGTCCTGTTTGTGTGTGTGTGTGTGTCAACCTTGTTTGCAAGTTGAATGGGTCGTTAATTTTATCGTGAAAAAAATATGGTATTATACATTGTAACTAAGTCAATTTTCAAAAATTTCATGCACATAAAATTATTTGGTCCTTAACTATTATACCTAAGATCCATTTTGTCAAATCAAAAGACGTCTCTAAATGCCACGATATGCACCCAATAGCTGAAATTGTTCCCAAGTATGTTTGAACATAATAATAGTAACGATGAAAAACCAATTGGCGACATTTTTCTAATTAGCAACGACTTTTAATTTGGCGAAATAAATGGGTTGATGGTGTAATACGTAAATGCCAAATTTTCTGCGTTTCTGCATTTTTATGAAAATGTATACAAGAGCTGTCATCAATAATGACTATATTAATATGAAGGGTATATACTCATGGACAAAAAAAATAGCACACCATGAATGAGTCGTCAAAACGAAACGAAATTTTAGATACGTAATGACTACTTTGATATAAGTAAATGATTAGAAAATCAAAGAAAAAGGATAATTTATTTTAGAGAAAAAAGGCAAAAGAACGGAGGATTTAATACCCTGTTGAACCCCCTCTAACGCAATTGCACGATACAATTCGATAAGGTATTGAGGCATACAAGTTCTGTATGTCTTAAAACTTACAAGTCGAAATGTCTTAAGACATTTCGTTCCATATTTACTGTAACCTTGCCTTTAGTTTGTTCAAATTCGTGGGATCTTGCTATCCCAAATGATTCCTGAAATGCTCGGTAAGAGACAAATCTGGGGATAGGGCAGACCAAGAAAGGGTATTAACAGTGCGGAGACACTCTTGTGACACCCTTGCCGTATGAGTTCAAGCATTGTCTCGTTGAAAAATGGCTCCTGGGAACCGTTGCATCAGTGGCAACACACGTGGTTGAGGGATGTCATGGACATACCGATGGGTTGTCATGGTGCCACGGATCAATACCAGGGGTGACCGTGTATTGTAGGCAATGGCACCCCATACCATCCCACCAGTTGTGGGAGTGGTGTGTAGCAAGGGCAGAATTGAGGCGTTCACCACGGGATCTCCACAGACGAACACGATTGTCATCACTACGGTAATTGAATCTTTTTCGTCGCTAAAGACGACATGGTTCTATTCCACTGTTGTCCAGTTTCCTCATACGTGGCACCACTCCAAACGAAGGCGTCAATTGCAGCTTACGTAATGGGCCCGCGATCCCAAATGTCCTTCAGCCTTGTGGTTCGTATGGTTCGAGACGACACAGGGGCTCCTAATGAAGGGGCTACCTGTGTCTGGATGGCAGCCGATGAAGCAGATTGGCTGTACGCGTGCATTTCTTACGATGCGGCGGTCTTATCGATGACTGGTTTGTCGAGGGTGTCCTGAGCTTGGTCTTCGTGTAAATGAAAAATCTCAAATCCACTGGTCCCAACACCTTCTCACAACACAATCAGAGCAGCCGAATTGACGAGCTACTCGCCTAGCTGACCACCTAGCTTCCATCATACCGACGATTATCCCCTCTCAAACTGCGACAGCTGCTCATATTGCCTTAAAATGATGTGTTGACCTGTCTGTCTCAGCGTTTCCTTTGTAAACGATTCAGCACATTCAAACAAGCTTTGGCTACCTTTTTTTACTCCACAGAGAGCGACGTTAAACATCCTCTCCCGTTTATATGTAATGTGCAATTTCGCTGCACTTCTAATCATTTGCATATCTCCCCGAGATGTACCTTCATGCAAGTTTAGTTACGATCACACGCAATTATTTTTTGGTGCGCTAATTTTTTTGTCCATGAGTGTATATATACTTATATTTAAAAATCATGATATCATTTTCCTATGAAGCTTAAAATGGTTTCAAGAACAAAATGTACTTCATCAGTGATTGTAATGTTCATTTTTCGGCAACTAAATTCACTCGAACGTATTGCAAACAAATGAAGGAAATCTTTGAAAAATTTTCAGCTGTCAGAAAGTGGGGAAATCTGGATATATATTAACTAGATTTAATGAGTTTCTTCTTTTTTTGCTTACTGCGGATAATAGCTGTGGGGTTTTCGTAAGTTATAATCCTCGAATTAGACACGCGTCAGCTTTCAACAAATAAAACTTGAAAACTTTTGCAACTAGTCTTGTTTTAATTGGAATTCTTGAGCTAATAGCACAGAGATGGTCGAATAGATATGCTAAGATTAGATCTTCTGTGGTTATTACTTCATGTAGAACTAGGCAGACATCAAACTCTTTGAATTAAATACAACGTTTTTTTTCTCTCTCTCTCTCTCCTATAATAAGCCATTCCTTTTTTTTCCTCCAGTACCGTTTCCGAAATTTTTCTTTATTTCATGCTTAATATTAACTAAATTTTTCTTAAAAATACGTTGTTTGATTACCATAAAATGAGATTACCAATTGTCTTCCTTCGGGAGAACAGTCATTTTATCGGTTCTGTCCTTACTCAAATATATAGAGTCCTCTTTTTCAATATTTTTAAACTAATCTATTAATCTCTGTATTCGGAGATGTCAAGCCGAATTGAAATAAGTGTTAGGTTCCGGTGTAGAATGAATTATCGGAGATATTAATGCATTTTGTGTGTACATAATTAGGCAGCAATTTCCTACAACACTATTCAAAGGATTGATGGTAAACATATTTCAGCTACAGAAGTTAATCCTATTTTGAACGATTTTGTCCTTCAATGATAATCACGATTTGAAGAAAAAATGTTCCTTTAATAATAAAAAGAATTTTTTTTTAAACTTAGAAGAATAAAATCCAGGCATAACTGAAACGTTTACCAAAAAGGTGCAGAGTTTTTAACAAACATGTTTCGAATATATCGAAGAAGGATCTGAAACAAATATAAGAGGAAGTAACGATTTTTAATGGTATTTTTTACTTCATCACCAATAAATTGAGCAGATATAGAAAATTGTGTTGAGTTTCTATCGGAATAAATGCCTGAATATGCAGAAGACTGAATATGTATAAATTCTGATAAATTAGAACAATAGCAAAAATCAGCATGTTGAAATTGTTAAAAGAGGGGTGGAAATATTTAACAATTTCAAATGTGAACACATTTCATATGAAAATTTAGTTATTCTTGTTGAATTTACGTTGTGCTGCTCTGGAACTAATGCAGTAGTTGAAAGAACTTTTTTCAATTGGTAGGGATTTTTGTACACGTGAGAAATCGAGATGATACTTTAGCTGTAGCACTTACCGTGAAATTAAATGTCACATTTTTTTCTCTACCACCTATGAAATTTGCATAATTATCGAAAATATGATTACATATTTTTAAATAAAAATATGTTGAATCGCAATATAAGAATATCTAAAAAAGATAGTATCTTGATTAATAACTAAATAAAGATGACAGATTTTTAAATGAAAATTTAAATATTAGATTATTAATTGGAATATAAATTAATACAGAGAGAAGAGTCCCCAAAACCTGTAGTTATATGAACCGAAAGTTGGAAGAGAATGTAACTGAAGTACAGTTAATTGGTTATTTCAAAATGAATTCTCACTGGATGTAACATCCGGGTTATAACGCGCACTTTGAACACAAAAAAATAAGCTCAAAATTTAAGAGTGTACGTTATACTCTGGGTATAAAAACGATAGCTTTAAAAATAACAATAGAGATGAGCACTAAAAATAATACTTCTACAAACATCGAAGTACTCTTAATTTCAAAGAAATGACATGTCTTATGAACTAAAAGAGTTATAGTTCTAAAAGTATAATATTTTTTCAAATGTCTGGGGTAATACCTTGAATAAACTAGCTGTTATACCCGTCCTTCGCACGGGTGAATTGAAAACTTAAACAATACACAAATTGAAGGATAAAGAAGTTTTTAATGAGTTCACATTTTATGTGAATTACAACTTAAACAATAAAAAAAGCTTTTTACGTATCACAGCTGGAAAAAAAAACACTGTTTGTTAAATTTTAAATTTTTAGAACTAATAGATGATAAAAGGATTTTTTTATCTATAACTCCCCGTATCTCTCTTGTGGGACGATTTTTGAAAACACCTTCCTAAGCTGATCTCTGCTCTGCAAAAAAAAACACATTATTACAAATTTTGTGTAATGGACGCTTAAAATAGTATAAATAATTTATATCTGGAAGTATAATATGTTAATATTACTACTTGTATTTATTTTATGTTAAAATTGAAATCAGCCTCACACTCCACCTGTTCAAGCTTTCGCAGTTCCTGTCACCTGGCGTAGACAAAGCAAGATGCAAAGTTGTGCTAATTACTTGAAAAGTATCGTTATATTTTGGACACTTCACACAATAATTTTGTAAATTATAGCCTATGTGTTATTCTGATGTATAAGTTACATTATCGTAAAGTTTCATTAAAATCCATTCAGTTGTTTTCGCGTGAAGGAGTACCAAACATCCACACAAACTTTCAGATTTATAATGTTAGTAAGGATGACCTCAAAATATAAAAGAACTGAAAACTAACATTTCAGATTTCTTCGTAAAAAAGGGGATGTGCGTTATACAGCTAACAATTAAAAAATACAGCTTTAAAGTATATGTGCCCATTATGCACTGTATTTTACGATAATAAATAAATGATATAAATTATACGTAACTTAAGATTAAGAAGTTATGTAAATAATATACAACAAGTAATACTTTAGGTCCAATAGTGTAAAAGAATAATGAAACAAATACGTAATTTTAAATCTGGATAATCCTTAAAACACACTGCTTCCTGTATTATGAATTTTTTACATATCTTTATTTCTTATTGTAAAAGTATTCTAATCCTATATATCCGCAACATGTAATCTTACATTTCATCATTTCATTGTCACATTGAATATTATTATATTTCATTATTTAATCATTTATCTTCAAAATATAATCTCATGTTTCATTATGTGTAATCTTTTATCTTCAAAATGTAATCCTACTTTTCATTACGTAATCCCTCCCCTTCAAACTGTATTCTCTCATAATGTAAGATTATAGGATGTAAATGTAGGATTTAACGGGGGCCAATATTTGAATCAAATATTTGTAATGCATTCTTAGTTATTTGAGTGTTGCTTCATCAGAATATCAAATATAAAATTGAAGTATAAGAAATGAAATAACAAATTGGTGTGGCAAGCCATGATGATAACATAAAGTTTTTTATTGTTTAAATAGAATTCATTGAATTATTTCAGAAACAGAGAGAGATCTTAAATTCAAACAAATAAATTACTATTAGATTAATCTTGTAAATACTTGAATTGTTGAAATGTCACGAATTTTGTGTAAATAACGTTTGAATTTATCTTAAAATAGTGTAAGAGAGTAATTTTAATCTGCATGTTTAATAAGTTAATATAGTACTTTCTATTGTATTTATTTTAAGATAATCTGTAATATTAACACAGTCAGCACCATCCCTTACATTATAATAACGTTTCAATGGGAAATTTCCCTCAGGGGGCTCACCTTCTTTAGGTGAGTACGGGTGTCACAATCCTGAGGTACCCTAGTGATCTTTTCCTATTTTCCCAAGGGGTTTACTATCTTTGGTAAACACGGGCTTCCCGAACCCGGGGTACCCTAGTGATTCTTCTCTATTTTCGACCCTTTTCTTGTCTTTCCATTTCTCCTTTGCTTCTTTTCCCGTCCAGACCACAGACCTATGTTGCAAAAGGAACTGTGTTCAAATTTTGTTTTTTTTTTTCTAGCGAAAAAACTCCCGTTTTATTACTCGAATTTTATACTTTGAATATTTAAAACGTTGTTTGGAGCAGCTTAGCCAAAATTGGCTCTTGCGCCATTAAACCCTACACTCACACTCAAACTCACATACACTCAATGGGAAATTAGCGAAATTTTGGAGATCTAGCCAAGTTGGCGTCAGTAGATGATTCTCGAAACTGCTGGAAAAGTCTATAAGATCATGACTTGTGATATAAGCGGATTTTTCTAGAAAGCGCTGGAAGGTAGCAACGCAGACTATAAAAAGTAGTTGTTTGCTGCAACTGAGTGAATTTTATTTCAGCTATTGTAGAGTTCACTTGCCTAAGGCCCTGTGGTTCCTTGCGGATAAACTTTGATGTTACGTACTTGTATTTCTAGACACTTATAACTGTGCCTGAGCGTTGTGGAAAATGTGAACACATTCTAGAATTGATTATGAACAGTTTACTGCTGTATTCTGTATTTCTAAGAATTGTTTGCGACACTGAATTCATCGCTCTTGAAGAACTGTTTTGTTCTTTGGCTCTGGTAGCATACAATACATGAAATCTGATCACGTAAAAATACTATTAAAACACAAGAAATAAAAGAAATCTGAAAAATATAACAAGTCTTGATGTTAACCTTAGATTTTATTATTGTTTAAATAGAACATTCTTATAATTATTTCCAAAACAGCTTTTAAGTTTGAACAAATAAATTGTTATAAGATCAATCATAACTTTTATCTATTTTTTACTAAGAAAACATCTTGTGATCTACTTCAATACACTCTGGAGATACCCATAATGTTTTGCAGCCTGTAGGAATACGATAATCAATACTAGACTTACAAAAAGTTTACACTAACAACTTAACTTTGATTGTTCGTTCCTATTTCTTTTTTTACCTATTAGAAGAATGTCAGTAAAACCTCTTATCTTTAAAAGTCTTGGATATTGCGTTACAAAGAAAATCGTAGTTAATTCTTTTTTCAAACTTGAATGCTATCATTACGTAATGTTTACTTTTCAGAGTTTAGGATTCTGTGATTGGCTACTAATGTATTGTAGCAGCAATTAATTAGAATTTGCTGAAATTCCACGCGCAATTCCATAACAAAAAATATTTGAATTTTAATCTGAATAAATTACGATGGTTTTCAATTATTAATACTTGTATTATCAAAACATAGAATTAAATAAATTTTAAATTCGAATTTTTCCATCAAAAAACCAAACTGATGTATAGAAAAAAATAAATTCAAATTAAATGAAAATTAATTGCTTTATTTAAAAAGTTCACCCTCTATATTCTAATTATCAAACAAGTTGGACTTCTAATCCAAAGATCGTGGGTTCGATTCCCACCTGAGATGGCCTAATTTCTGAGAATGTAATTACTTTCTACTATACTATTTTGGTGGAATAATTGAATTTAATTAATGAATAAAAAGTAACAAAAACAAAAATGATAATCCAACACTCTATATAGAAAGAAAGATTTAAAATTGCAAGGAAAATCACTTTCTATATTGCCTCTTACTATTGTGATCATATCATATGTTTATACATAATTATATTAATTGTAATTATTTAATAAAAATTAACTAAAATAAAAATTTTCTTCGTTGATTTAAGTAAAAATTGACTTTATTATTTTTTTTAATATTACTTGTTTAAGATTGATTTTCATTACTTAGCGTTGATCCGCTTAGACAGTTTGAGGTTTAGAAATCACTTTTTAGACTATTATACATTTATTTCAATGTTAAATTTAAAATTAGTATAATGTTTTGATTTAAATGCACTTCTCTTGCATGTTTATCCCGTTCCTGCTAGACCCAAATTAATCAATAAGTGAAATGTGTAAATATATATATATATATATATATATATATATATATATATATATATGTATTAAATATTTTATTTTGTTTTCAAAATACATATGTATATTTTGGTTTCAATTTTGAAAATGCTCAAACGGGATCAGTGATGGCTCAAAAAGGTTTGAAAGTAATTAACTAAATTTTTGTGTATATGTTCTGTATAATAGTAGAGAGTTTTAACTTTTAGATTTATCAATGACTGTTTTATTGCAAAATTCACAGTCCCTTATGTGAATATATTCACGCTTTTTTTAAAGCAATTTCATATAATAACTAAGATAAAGTGCTTTAGTTTTTATAAAATTTAAAATACCTCTTATATGAAGGTCAATTCAAAAATGAATAGCAACACATTAAAATTGAAAACTTGTTCATAAACTCTTTGTACAGAATGGGCCCCACCAATATAATTTTTTGTAAATTTTTACCAGTTTTTTCCTATTTTAGTAGTAATAATTTATTTTTCTTTTCTTAATTTTAGCATATTTTTCTTTTAATGTACTATATAAATCCAAAGACCACAAAAAAGATCTCCATATCTCCATTTTTTTAAAAAAAGAAAGTTGTCGCAAGTAGTCGAATACTTTAAGCAGAAGAAAATAAACACAAACATGAGGCAACGACATAAAGCCAACTATATGTCTCTCACAGTTACAGTTAGTCGGTTCTAGATTCTGAAAGAGAAACGTCGTAAATAAATATGGTGGGATTCAGACATCAGTTAAGAGATTAAGAGGATAAAAAGATAAATGTCTAGATAATGCAAGCAGTATTGTTTCTGACTGTTGATAAATACGATTTCCACTCGGATAATGTTTTTTGCCTTCTTTGAAATCATTTATCGTAACATATTTTTTTTTTATTCTGTAAGAAAAGAGTTACAGGGAAAGTTTTTATTATTGGGGACACAATGGAGGATATTCTATGTGTTTCTAGCAGGGCTTCGAAGCATAACTTTTGATGTGCAACATCTTTCCTCTTGTTTGCTGAATATTTGTGGGGGTGAATTCGTGAAAAGGGGGACGGATGGGTGTAACAGGATGTGACGTAACCGCGCGCTACTTAATTTGATCAATGAGAGTGCGTGGCTGTGTCTTTTTGCTTCGCTAGCATGGAGGTCCAACTCTCGTAGCCATCAAGCACTCGAGCGTTTGACTCTAAATCCGTTAGTCACAATTTTGGGGGACATAAGTGCGGCAGAATGCTTATTTGAAAATGGAGAAACAGTGATTTCGGTGGTCATATATATTTCTTCGAATCAAACGGTTAAAAAAATTAAAAATTTCCTGCATTTTGTACTTTTACCATATAACGAAGGTGGTTCTGCTCTTTTAAAAAATTATCACTCGCTTCCCCTGATTCTTAGTGGTGATTTTAACTTCAACTTCAGTTTGTCAAAAGCTGAGCCGCTCATAGCTTTTATGAATGATGAACTCAAGCTCGAAATGAACACAAATCAGAATGTTTCGACTGCTAACAGTGGTACTTTTATTGATGCTGTTTTTCAACGGTTTTTAAATACTTTGAAATCACAAGTATATGTATCATATTTTAGTTATCATAAGTCTATTGTGTCTCCGTTCTTTCTCAAATAGAACAACAATAATTATTTTTGTTAAAATATTGCATTACTCCTTTTGTTAATTAAATACAATTTTCATTAAAGATATAATTATTCGATAGAAAATTATTTCCAATCATTCCCGATTCATATTTTTTTCAGGAAAAAAGTTAATATTGCGTATTTACGACGATAACATGTCAGATGTTACACATCATATGCGACTACTGTAAGACTCGTTTCTTTCTTTTTCGTTCTAGTCTCCATTCCGTCAGAAATTACTGTTTTCGATTCAGTTTCGAATGAATATCTTAAAATCTGGATTATAACGCGCATTAATACTTTCAATCTGCAGTTTTTACTTTGTAGGCATATTCGCCGTTTAACGGGTACCCCCTAATTTACGAAGAAAACTGAAATGTACGTGCATAATGCTCTTATATTTTGAAGTCAATTTATTCGAAGTATCATTCCAATCTTGAAAAAAAATAATGTACTTCTAGAACTATAACCCTTTAAGTCAGTGTTTCTCAAACTTTCAATATTTGCGACCCAATATTCAATCATAATTTTCATCCCCCTCCTCTGTTCTTGATGTTGATTCGACATTTCTCCGTCAGAATGCAGGTACGTGTTCACTCAATAACGCAATGCTCCCAACTGGTGTGATGAAATAAGGTGAAACTGACTACATGGATAGAGGAAGTGCATGAAATGACGTCAACAAAACATTTATTGCCAACTCCACATTTTTTCAAGCTACATACTTAGTTTCCTTTTTTTGTCACACTTTGCGAGACTCACCTTGTTAAGGTGACACAAAGTGTTCCACAATTTTGTCTGACACCTTGCTTCTTTTGTGTCACACCCTGATAAAGCTCTGTAATACGAGTAAATTGTTTTAACATATTAAAGATTTATCATAGGGAGAACTTGCTAGCAATAGTTCAGAAAGTTTTTCCTAACATCTTTACTATTGAAATTGCTCAAAAATTTAGATTATTTTTTTTTATTTATATCTCTAAATTTTTTAGTGATGTGCAGTTACCAAGGATTAAAAAAAAATGTAGAATCCTGATTGAAAAGATCTATTTACCCATTTTTTACTTTTTATTGCTGTGTGAGGAAGAACTATTTATCATTATATCATTAAATATTCTTCTATCTCTAAAAAAATTTAAAAAATTAAATTTTGTCATATTTAAAAGTGACAATACATATTAAAATTGTTGTAGAATTTAATTAGACTTAAAAATAATTAATTTTTTTCTGAATCTGATAGAAACTTTCAATATTCTTTATAATTTCAAAGAAAATTAAAGCTTCCAACCACCTTGAAGATATCATCTTTCTGATCCAAACAGTTGAGTTACAGTTAACGTCGTAAAAAAACTAATCATGCGTGGATGAATTATACTGCTTGCCATAGATGATGGAGCTAAATATTATTCGGGAAAAGAAAAGCAGAGAAAATTTATTAAGTCTTCTATTTTAAATGAAAATTTATTTTAGTTAAAAAAAAAAGAAAAGACTGGAAAGTGATGAATACCGACTTTTCGTTCACGTTTTTCTATAACTAAATTTTACCAAAATTGCGAAGAAGAAAAAGCATTTTTACTAAAACTAGAAATGAGTTAAAAGGAAGTAAAAATGTTTCCATATGGCACAAATTTGATTTTTGTGTATGAGTTCTAGGAAATGAAAATTCTGTTTTCTGTTGAAACTACATCTTCTGAGAGTCGTTAAGAAGCAGAAATGCGAGAAACACGTTTTTCTGGAATTTTTACACCACAAGAGTAATTTTAAAAATGGCACATCACAAAAAGTATAACTTCTTTCTAACAGTTGTTTTCTTTGAACAAAAAATTTGTAGTCCTTATACTGAGATTTATTTTCAAAATAATTTTTTCGTCTTATATAGTATATATAGTAAGTATATTTTTTTGTTTAATGCCTTAATAAGTTATGAATTCATTATGAGTATTTCCAATACAAAAATGTATGAAACAATTTTAAAAAAAAAATATTCCTGCGTAAAATACTTTTGATATGTATAAGTACTGAATGAGTAATTTAAACTATTAAAATTTTGCTGAAAATAAAAGAGAAAACTCAAATAAAAAATTTATTATGAAAATTCAGTACCAAATGATGTATGGGTGAGTTTGGTTTACCACTACTAGCTATATATTGTATTTGGGACTTGGCGACGTCTTTTGATTTGAAGTTATTAGGTGTCAGTAAAATGCATAAGTAACAAAACTTCTATTAAAATTATTTTTGTATTGCTACTGCTTTATTACTTTTTTTGTTTTTTATTCACTTGACCAGATATATCAAGCCTTTTAAGAACCTACTCAATCTTTCCAGAATTTTCTTAGGATTACCATTCTTTTAAGAAATCCTACATTTTATAAAAGATGATTGTCGTTTGTCCCTGAAACTCTATTACTTCATGTTACATAGTATTTCTTAACTATAAGATAAATTATATCTGTAAACAATGGGAATTTGGTTTATGCTTCATACCTGCTTGAAACATCAATAAGCTAGTAGTTTCTTTTCATATAAATGCGCCATATTGAAAGTAATAAGCTTGAAAAAAAAACGTCTTTAGCACAGCTTATGGTACTTAAAGATATGAGCAAATATGTCATTTGTGATTAGTACTGAGTAGATGAATGCATCGCTTGCATCTCAAGTTAGTGCAAATTTCCGTAAATATTTCTCAATAATTTTCAAAAAGAAAAAAGTATTGCAGTATTATTAAAATCTTCATTTTGAGTACATATACCTGTAGATCAAATATACCTGATAAATCTCGAATGATATACGAGGGACGTTTATCAGGGACTTATGTAATTTCTCTCCTCAAAGTTTGGCAACAGCGCTAGTATTCACCACTGAATAATGGGTAGTTGGCAACACTTCTATACAACGTGTCACTTGTCTTCCTTTGTAATCATTGGAGCGTAGCACACTGTTCAACAGGGCAGCTCCATTGCCATTCTGCACAAGGAGGGCAGGGATTCGCTTTTTATTTGTGTAAGGTGTAAAATCTGCGCTGATACGAGCCATACCTTCCATCACTATACTCTTCCATTCCAATACCCTCAACCAAATGCCTATTGTCCGAAGTGGTTGATGTCATTGGATTACCCGATGTTTCATCGTCACATAAAGAAGTTCTCTTCTCTTTACAGATTTTGCTTCGTAATTAACAGATGTCCCCAAATTGCGCTTGCATGCTGTGCGCAGGTTTCACACCTTCCACAAACAAAAAGCCAATCACCGCCCTTCTTCACTTCTTGGTGCAGATGGGAAATAAGTTGCCATGTTGAACGGTCTGCTACACCCCGCTTGTCTTCCTTTGTAGTCATTGGAGTGCAGCAACAACATTGGAGTTCAACATGACAGCTCCATTGCCATTCTACGTAAGATGGGAAGGAAGGCAGGGAGTCGCTTTTTTATTAGTGGTAGGTGTAAAATTTGCACAGATACTAGCCATACCTTCCATCACTATACTCTTGCATTCCAATATCCTCAACAAACTACACATTGTCCGCCGTGGGTGATGTAGTTGGATTACCCGATGTTTTATCGTCACATAAAGAAGTTCTCTCCTGTTTGCATTTGTAATAAACAGCTGTCCCTGAACTACGCTTGCATGTTGTGCGCAGGTTTCACACCTTCCACAAACAAAAAGCCAATCACTGTCCTTCTTTCCTTCTTGGTGCAGATCGGAAATAGAGCTGTCATGTTGAACAATCTGCTACACCCCAACGACTATGAGGGAAGACGAGTGACTCGTTGCCAAAAAATTGTTGCCGATTGTCCCTCATTCAGAGCTGGATGCTAGTGCTGTTGGCAAGCCTTGGAAAGAGAAATTGCAAAATTCACTTTACTTTTTGACTTTCTCTCATATATAAATGTTTTAAATTAATTTATATTTGTAAAAGAAGGAATTCAACACAGACAAAACATATTTAAAACTAAAGTAGTTTTTTCGATAAATAAAAAACACGTCATAGTAAAAGGAGAAATAAAACAAAGTGTATCCTCAGTTCGAGGATAATGGAATAGTTCCGCCATTTTTCTTAAAAATAAAAAAGAATGTATAATCAGTGGGGTTTTAATCTGTCCGATCGATTCTAAAGCTTTATGCAAACCCACATCCCTTTCTAAAATTCGTGTACCCAAACATACAAGTAATGAAACAAAATACACATTTCATTGTTTTACATAATGTTATGAACAGTTGTGGAATCAAGCAAGTAAATAGGTTAAGAGAAGAAGAGGGAAGTTGATATTATGCCCTTATCATAAAGAATATTTTAATTTTTTTTTGTTTTAGTAGTCGATTTAAATTTAGTATTGAATGCTTTGAAATTCGATTAGGATTTAATCGTTAACTTGTGAATACATTTACTTATGGAAAATTGTATTCATTTACCAATATTCTGTTTAGATGGATATAATTATTCCATAAAAATATTTTTTTATCATGATGCATCTTCATTTAAGAGTTAAAGAAAAAATTTTTAAAATAGTTTGAAATCTATTTAATTTTAAATGTATTTCTTGTAGATTTTTAAGTTGATTGAATCACTGACATTTAACTGATAAACCATAATGTGTTTTAGACTTTTTAAATATTTATAATTAATATAACAAATCTGATTTTATATACTTAAGCCCCATTTGAAAACGCTTCATTGAATCATGTATGGATAAGGGTCGTCCAATTGAAATTAGCACAACGGCCGGTTGGATAAATGGTTTAATGATATTAACATAAATTAGTATACAGAGGAAAGAAGTAATACAGACGTAACAGATAGACTAGACAAAGTCACCTTGTAGGTTGAAACCAGTGTTCAAACGGTCCATGAGAGGATGGATACCGCGAGTGAAGACGTTCTGGGTACGGTCGTGGAACCGATTTTCCACAGCGGCTTGGACCTTAGCAAATAGCTGTCTCTCTCTCAACTCTTAGCTTTCTTTAACAAATTAAAGACGTGGTATTCCCACAAAGAGAGGCCTGGGATGTAAGGAGAATGTTCGAGAACCTCCCAGCAGGAATGCCGCAGCAATATTTGGTACGCCAAAGCCACATGAAAACGAGCGTTCTCTTTCAAAATGATAACCTCCTTAGATAGCAAGAGTTCATGGTATTCTTTCTCAATTCATACAATGGGGGACGACAACGCGTTGACACCATTTTTTGGCGTCCATGATGCCTTTTATAGCAGGTTTCCACGTTTTCCCACATGCATCTGGAGGGAACTGAGGCTATCGCATACATTCCCAGCACTCTGCGCGCTCTATAAGAGCTTGCGCATTCATAGTTCTCTTCAAATGGTGAACTTATTGTTATAATACCAATTTCCCACATGGGTGACCCTTATAATAACAAACAATATCTTTAAGTGCCAAAAGTTATACAATGGCAATAGTATTGAATAATGAATGTATACATAAGCAAAACGTTGCCAGGGCTTTCATTTGTACTCAAAGGATTCATGTGAAAACTTTTATTGAATATGGCTGCGTCGATTTCTTGATTGACAGGATTATGGCACCGAGACGAGAATTAAAATACATTAACCCTTTTGCTGGTGGTGACTAATAGGTCTAGCCACATAACCACTGTGCCTTAAAGCAAATGGTTCTACTTTCTTTGAAAATTTCACAGTAAATAGCTCATCAAATGTGTGAAATAACTAATTTATAAATCCCCAAAAATATTACTTTATTTCTAAATGTTAATACTAAAATTAAATAAATATAAAATGTGGATATGTACCAATTTCAATGTATATTTTATAGTAAGTATTCTAAATAGTATAATTATTCTATTCTTATTTTATTACACTTGCACTTTGTATTGAATTCTTATTGAGATAGTTATCAGCATAAATGTTAATTTTTCATAAAAGTTTATTGTAATATGATTAATTATTTCTGTCTTGAAAAGTAAGTTAAATGTCTTAAGTGCGCAGTGGCTATAGCGTCTAGCCACCACCCAGGAAAAAACACTGTCAGGTTTTTTTTAGCCAAAATAATGTTTATAGAAGATGAGAACATTAAATTTATATCAAGTACTTTATCGCAGAAAATTGTACTTAAATTTTGGTTAAACATGAAATGTTAAGATAGAGATAGGCAAAGGGGATATTTCATTACGAAAATTATTTGGCAATTCAACATTTCTCTATTCAAAATGTCTAGACTGGGAAGATGATACACAATTTCAGGTATTACCTCGCACCATGGATAACACAGTAACTGACCACGTCTACTTAATGATTCAAACCAGCGACATCCGAGAGTAGTCAGTATTACCAAAACAGGAACAATGTGCATAATAACTGCAGTAATTAACGCAGGACGTACATCAGTCGTACCCTTGAGGACAGTATACGAAATCTGGTGTATAATTACCGAGTCAGGAGAAAACTCAAATACCCGTTACTCAAACGCAGCACCTGTGTTGGGCTTGAGAACATATAGGATGGACACTAGATGAACGAAAAAAAAATTTGCTTGTTCATAAGAATCACGGTAAGATTTGGTAAGAGCACGTAAACTCATAAAACCAAAATTCACAACAATGCTTTATGCAAGTTGGTGGTGGCTGCTTACCAAAATATTTGATTTGCAAAACTCTATTTAACCATCTCAAACTTATGCATCTGAGACATGGACAATAACAAAACTAGAAGAACATTGAATGACATCGTTTATTAGAAAGAAAACGACACACCAAGAAGGAGTTACCCGATTGTATGAACTTTCGTATGCAGGGACATTTCTACCGAACATGAAAATGATTACAGTTTGGTGTCCAATGAATGAATAGGGTAAGCTACAGCGCATCGAAACTGCACACTCAAAAGGTAGGAAACTATTCTCAATCTGATGGACAAAATTTCTGTTGCATTGCGATTTAGGATACATTTCAACGACTGAAAAAATGTCTCACCGTACGATTCGAGTTCTTTATGAATAACTGTCAGAGTTTGAAAAAGGTCATATAATTGGTTTGAAAGAGGCAGGTTGGGCAAATCGAAGTATTGCTTGTCGTATGGGTCGAAAAGATGCGGCCATTAAAAGATGTTGGAAAGAATGAGTTCACTATGGCAGATTTCAGCGTCATGATGGCAGCTGTTGAATTAGGGTCAAAGCTGATCGGAAGGACAGATTGTTTGTCAGATCAGCTGTCACAGCGCCTGATTCATCGTTATCAGCTATCAGGCATGCAACCCGCACACGAGTGTCCACCATGACCATTCACAGATGGCTGATAGAGCGAGATTTACACTCATCTCGACTGCTACGTCACCTGCCATTCACGCCTGCATACTGTCAAGTAAGATTACCGTGGTGCTTAGCTCGAATAGGAATCATGGACTTCGTTGGAATCACTGACTGACGTAGAGTGTTTAGCAACGAATCCCACTTCCACCTATGTACTGATAATCATTTAAGACGTGTCAGGAGACGACCAGGGCAGCGTGCCGATCCTGCTTTCACTATCGCACACCACAAAGGCCCTCAACCTCTAGTTAAGGCCTGGGGTGTCATTTCTTTTGACATCCGGACCCCTTTAAACTTCATTAGAGGCATACATCAGGACAGTAGTACGTCGATGGTATTCTGAGAACTGTTTGCTTTCATTAATTTTCCAGTACTTTGGCTTCATTTTTCAGCAAGACAATGCCAGACGACATATGGGCTGTGTTGCTATGAACTGTGTTATAGCTTGTCAAACACTTCCTTGGCCAACCAGATCCCTCTCCATTCGAGCATGTCTGGCATATGATGTGAAGGCGACTGTATCTATCAGATACTGTTGATTACCCGGCCAGACAAATGAAGCAAAGTTGGTAAAAAATACCGCAGGAGACCATCAGATTGCTATATAAATTTATGCCACGTTGTGGGGCTGCTTGCATCCAGGCTATAGGTGGGTCAACACTTTATCGAGCTCGTTACTTTGCAACGATGTAACTTTGAAATAAATCATTCAATTTTTCTTAAATTCCAATCATTTTTTATTCTGTACATATTCTTTCTACCCACCAATTTTGTCTCTATTGGATAACTCGTTGGCGTTGGTAACTATTGGCGTTGTTTTTTTTTTTTGTTATGGGATGTACTTCGAAGTATACTTGAAGATGTAAACGAAAATAATAGCAGCAAAAAAAGATAAAATTTTGAATTATATATAATCTATAAACAACATAGCATCGTTAAGTACATAAAAGAAATAGAATGAATTGGATAGCCCTTACAATTTGAATGCCAAATGATATTGTTGTTCAAAAAGTACTACAGTT
This sequence comes from Trichonephila clavipes, assembly GCA_019973935.1. NCBI lineage: Eukaryota > Metazoa > Arthropoda > Arachnida > Araneae > Nephilidae > Trichonephila > Trichonephila clavipes. The sequence goes on along the minus strand of BMAU01000692.1, from coordinate 60,231 downwards.
CAAAGTCACTGGGATTCGGAAGTGTGGAAGACCAAGGCTGAGATGGGCAGACTCAGTGGAATCAGACTTCGGGATTATAAACGAGGAAACTTGGAGAACACAAAGGTAAACAAGTGGTCATTATGGATGAATCTTCGAAAGAAAACACTGGCATGCAAGGGGATGTCTTGCCAGATATGATGATGATGATAATGCTGCATAATAGAGAGGGTGTTTTCATGCAGCATATTTTGAGTCATCTGGTCAGATTGAACCAATAATTGAAAGAAAATGGGTATGTTCAACTTCTTGGATATCCTTTGCAGCCATTATGAGACTTTATGCATTTAAAAAATGATGAAATTTTTCGAGATGATGATGAGCCCTGTGGCCGGGCTAAAATCCTTCACGATTTGTTTGAGGAATATTCTGGATAATTTCAGCGAATAATATATATCCATCTAATTATCCAGACATTAATCCTGTCTTACATATATGCGATAAGTTGAAAAAAAAAGCTCTTGCTCAAAACTCTACACCAACAACATTTTTACAATTATGAATAGATATAAAACCGTCTAGATGAATATACTTCAGGAAACTTTTGACGACTTGTTAAATCAATGCTGCATTTTCTTGGGCAAAATAAGTTCCTTCAAGGTATCAAGGCATGACTTGTGGCATTTTCATCTGTTTTCCATTGTTTGATTTGATTAGAAAAACTCTGAAAATCCATGACCAGTAAAAAATTACAAGTACGTGTTTAAAGCCTGACAAATGTACATGATAAAACTCTATATTTTGAATAACTATAAAATACGTGATAAATAAACAATCAAAAATCAGCCAGCCTATCAAATTATGATGCTTTAGGACAAATCATGAAACTAAAAATGAGAAACCCTTCACGATTGTCACGGAAGTCACAAATCTTTACGAGTTTAAAGGAGGGGGGAACACTTAAAATTATAAGATGCAGAATCTCGGACATCACGCAAAGTAACAGCTATAGTTTAAAATTCTTGAATTCATTTCAAAATTAAATTATATTTACGTAACATTGGAGATAGCACAAAAATTGTGCATGGTTAATATTGTAGCAAAAATAGTTTATTTCGGTTACCATGGACACGGTCTACTCCTCGGACTCACGCACTCGGCTGCTGGCGACTTGCCAAAAATAACTTCTTTTGTTTTCTTTGTATTGACTTTAAGTCCGGGTAAACATTAAGTCGATCGCGATCGACCAGTGGACCGCCAAGACATTTTGGGGTGACCGCCTTCACATAAACCCTTAAACTCTCATACTAAAAGAAACACAGGTGGTTATCAAGATGATGGAAACACTCGCGAATAAAACTGCAACCCAAATTTGAGAGATGTTTTCAAGAATTTACTAGACTAGAATCAAAAGTTGCATTCATGGGTCACCCATTTGGCAATGTTGATGTGAAAAATATAACTAAAAATGTTACATGTTCTCTTTATCTCTCGAGGAAAACGAAGCTTTTCTCTTTCAAAAGGTCGTAATTTGTACAGAATAACTTTTAGAATCTAATAGACGAAGTAAAGTATTCCAATTTTAAAAAAGCTGCAATTTATTTAGCATCGTTCTTTCACTGTACCTATCTGTGTGAATCTACATTCTGAACGAAGAATATAATTAAGACAACATATCATTCCCGTTTCACAGACAACCACTTAGAATCCAATGCAAGATTAGCAGTTAGTAATTATATACCGAGGTATTCAAGATTGGGGCGGATAATATGAAGACTAAGTCTTCTACTGAGACTATAGCTACGATAACTAATTTTAAGTGAAAATTATTTATTTCTTGGTGTTTTGTGAATTATTTGAAAATGCATCATTTGATATTATTAAATTTATGGGTATAATTATTATATTTGTATTTTGTGAGCGTTTTACTTAAGATGTAGTTTTAAGAGAGTAAGCTTTTTTACTGTAGTTATGGTAAGTATACATATTCTGTATTTATCGTTATTTTAAAACAATTATTTTGTTTTTATTTCTAATGGCAGATTATGAACAGTTATTGTTATAATACAAATATTGCTGAGTTTTTTTTTTCTCATCACACAAGTTACAAGCTGAACCGCAACACCTTGAAAATACTAAAAGTAGACCGTTTTATGTAAAAGTCTGCCCACCCTTGCTTTAAATTTTGTGTATCGTGCTTATTTTTATTATTGTAATTCTTTCTTTCTCTCGTGTTTTTATTGTTTTTAATTGTACTTTGCATTTATAAAAAAAGTAATTGTGAATATAGTTATAGAAAATCCTAGAACTTTCGATGGCAGTATATAAGGAAAGGAAATATTCAGTTCGTGGAACAAAGTCTTGAGTTGCGACTAGCGACAGTTGCAGTCACTTTATTTGAGTTTCCAATTCCACAGTCGTATGATTAAAAATAATAATGGATAATTCGTATATAACTTACTTACTATTGAGAAATTAAACTTAGATAACTTTTGCTTGATCAATCACTAATAAGTTAAATAATCTGCTAACAATAAATAATTTTTTAATATAGTAAGTAATTATTTACTTAATCTTTATTTTGGAAATAAATTAACACCTTTTTTCTATAAACTGTTTATCCAACTCAGAATACTCAACTAATGGATCCTCTCTTTTACTATAATCACTCACTGCTCTTTGTAATCAGAGGTCTGGTGGGTAGTATAAACTATCACAACAATCTGTAATTTATTGTGATCGTTGCAAATTATTTGCATCAATTTTCAGTGCGACTATGCCCAAGTAATTTCCGTTTGTATCCGGTTACAAACTGAAGTTGCACCGCAATCTGAGATCCTCCAGTCGGTGTCTGCATTCTTAATGAAGTTTGGTAGAGGTCAGGTAATAAAGTTGAATTGACTACTAAGGGAAATGGAGAAAGTTTCTTTATTGGACACTAAATTATCTCATAAGAAAATATAACTAGAAAATTTTAATACTTTTACTTCACGTGAAATTGTATTTTACAAACAATTTTATACTTCATCTGGATCTTAATGGAAAAATATATTGCTAAGTGAACTACTTGAAATGTATTCTGTTGTTTTATTTATTTTATATGAGGTATGTAGATACAGTTATGCATTTTTTCAACTTCAATCAGGAATATCAAGTGAGCATTTCGTAATTATTTAGGGGGATAAGAATATTCGCAAAAATATTTTTAAATTTAAAAAAAGGTGAAAAAACACACACACAGTCACAAATATTCGACTTCAAATTAAATTGCCTTTATCTCTTAAAAACGAAACAAATGCAAGCAAATTTTTAATTGTTTAGTTAATTATACATTTGAGCCGCCCAAACAGGATAGTGATGCTGACGTCTGTGCTGAAGAGCTCGGATTCGAATCCTTTGAAGAAGACATTGATATTTGAAAATGTATAGTGCTTAAGTGGCATGGGGCATTTTAAATAATCGGTGAGCCGAAAATCTTCTCAAGAGTCCTCTGAGGGAATGGTGATCTAAAGACCCCTCACAACGTGGGTTCAGGGTTTCACTCTTAAAATTGGAATGGAATGGAACGAAATCTTGCTTCCACCTGCATAATGCTCAAAGCACCGACAAGAAACGAAAATTGTAAGACCCTTTGGATCAATGAATTTAGTGAGCCTCGATCTGATGTCGCTTTCAATCGGGTGGCATAAGTAACAGCAACAGCAACACTTTCTTTTGAAAGTCATTTTTTTAATCTTCTTCGGGTTAAAATCGAAGTTCAATACGCCTGATATTCACTTTTGAAATCACATATAAAAATTTAAATGTTTATAGTCTACTGCAAATTTTCTAAATAAATGTTTCCTATACGTAAAAAATTCATTCCGTGCAAACATGCGTATTCAGGTTTCTATCTATTTTAGACGCAGTTGAGATCAGGTGGCATAAAAAACAACAACAATCTATTTTTAATTTGTAAATGCATACCTTAAATATCAGAAACAATGAATTAGAAAAATGCGTGAAAAAACTCAAGCACATTATTCATGCTACACCGTTTTAAAAAATCAAGATAGTTTGCGTATTCACAGCTTAATTCCTCCAAAAATCCGCAAAGAATGGAAAAGCAAGTGCTTTCAAACCAAGACATAAATTCTTAGTGCATATTACGTAAATGTACCAATGCGTGTAGATAAATGAATCTTAAGCTTGTCAATAGTTAGAGAAACTCTTCCTTTAAGAACTCTGCTGTCGCTGTAACAACAGGTAAGATATGAAGGGCTGTAGGTGCTTTTTTTTCAACGTTATCATTTCCCATACATATATATATCAGTGCCACCAAAATGATCGGTTTCTCTAAAGTTGACAGGATGATTGCATTCCTTGGGTTCTTTCCAGATGAATATTGTCAGTGTGCTAAAAAAAAAAAGTCATGAGTTCTGCTCTATCTAAGAGTGACATTTATAGCTCCAAAACACTCATATTAAACTGTGTAAGGGGAGCACGGAATACTGGTTTCTGGACTTATTCCTCTTAGCTAGATGTCAATACATGGCTTCTCTCAATACCATTGTTCTACATACAGCAGCGAGTTCTTGAAACCAATCCCTAACAGATTTATCTCTATGATACCTACATTTAAAACACATAAGAATCCACTGCAGGTGTTTTGAAACTGGGGTGATCTTGTACAGTCTTCCTACTGACCGTACTCGATGACTAAACTTGTTTTTATAATTCTGAGACTGCCATACGAGCAACCAACGAGTGATTTCCACTTGTAATTGTCCAACTTCTAGCATACAAATAACTCTCTTTTGCAATTCATCACTTAAGTGATTCTGTGCAGTAATTTTAACTGTAATCTGAGAAGGTGGTGCTGTTTTCTTTAATAAATGAACCCCGCACACATAAATTAGGTAGTTTCAGGAAGCTTTACCTTTTTAACTTTGAATTTCACTTCCGTTGTTCCTATTATTACTTCACAATCTCCCTATAAATATCTTGTTCAAATTTTCAATCGTTAATAAAATACATTTTAAAGCGCTCAATTGAAATGAAATTTTATATACGCCATTTATTATGACAACACGGTAATTTTTAATTATAATTAATAAAAATTAATTAATTAAAACTAATTATTCAAATAATAACAGATACAGCCACGCTGACATCATTTTTGGAGAATTAGTGACCGTTTTGGCGACTTGTTTCAAAAAGTTTAAATGTTTTTTTCTTACATTTTAAAGCACTCATTTGAGCTTAAAATTTCTATACACGATTGTTTTAGGCGACTATACGATAATTTAATTATAGTTAATTAAAATTAGTTGACTGAAGCTAAATATTTAAAGAATTACAGATACAGTCACGCTGGTTTCATTATTAGCTACTTGGGACAAAACTTTAAAAGATTTCTTTTATCACGTTTTAAAACATTCAGTTGAACTGGAATTTTATATACACGATTGTTTTGGAGAAGACAATGCAATACTTCAATGATAATATACAAAAATTAATTGCCACTTAATGTTGTGATTCTGTCATATGTATATACATATTTATATTAATTGTAATTATTAGATGAAGAGTAACTAAAATAAAATTTTTCTTAGTTGACCTAAGTAGGAATTGACTTAATTTTTTAAAAATTTTTTTTGTTTTATAGAAAAAACGACCTTATTTACTATATATCAAACATACACTAGAAGCACAAATTAAAATCGCTTTTTTACCAAACTACATAACATCGTTTTTAAAAATAACAGTAACAGATATTTATGTTTGTTGTAAAAACGCATTTATAATTTTAATTTTGGGCACCAGAAAGCAAGCGTAATTTCTTCAAAATAAGATGGTAATTAAAGTTAGATGAATAGAACTTTATTACCTGTTTTATTATTTGTACTGATATTTATAAAAGAAATTTTTCGAATAAATAATACGGTGGTAGCCATTACGCACACTCATAATATATATATATATTAAAAAACATTATCTGGAAGGTTTTAATGAGAATGAGGTTTTTGTTCATGAAGTAAACAATATCGGAGAGTAAACAGAAATAATATGTTAGAAAATGAAAAGGTATTAAAAGCTACCGAAGATGTGATTTTAATTTAGTATATCTTCTCGTCTATATTCATTCAGGTTCTGAAACAAATAAAAACCTTTGTCTCCTATTTTGTCCCGTTTTTTGCTTACAGATTACTACTGAAGCATCGGTAGTTCGTTGTTTAGTTTTTCTAATTAAGTATTTTCTTAAATTAAAAATGTTCGGTATAATAACTCTCTTAATTGTGCTGAAGCAGCCGAAAAAAATAATTTTCATTTTTGATGCTTGGAATTAAAATTAGAATACAAATGTTTTGTGTAAAGTACATGCTTTTATGTATGTAAATAAATATGTTTTTTATTAATAGTATATAAAAAACAAAATTGGGGAAAAGTTGCAGTAATTTAAGTTGCATTACCAATTGTTTTTTCATACGTTTAAAATTTTACCGTCAAATTTTTCTAAAACTAGCGATTCTTTAGAAAATCTCTGTATTTGAGTTACATTTTAAAATTTTAAAACGTATTTATGCTTAAAATAATTAAGAAAGGTTCCTTTTTAAAGTTAGTTTCGCAGTTTGACATTGGGTTCATTAAACGGTTTGTTAATGTAGCATTCTCTACAGCTGTACAACGTGACTTTGAAATCACAAAGTCTAATTACGGGATGAAAGCAACACCAAATTGATGAGATTTCCAGTTATAAGTGAAACTAAACTCTGTATGCATTATATTTTTAAACATAAATGTCAAGAGATACCTAAATGTGTTATTCTGCTTTTTTCGCACGACCTTTGTCATTTTATTAAACATTAATTACATCAAGGAAGTCTCAAGTCTTACAAATCTCTACATATTCTTCGTTTCATCAAAATTTATACTGAGTACGTTTTACCTATTAAAATACAATGTAATATATTTTTATTAATAAAGACACTCAAGTACACTCAAAAAATTCTGAACTCCATACCTCCTTTAGCTCTTATCTTAACCCCACAATCATTTCTCTTTATCAATTTCTTCTAGTTGGTAAAGAAATTTTCAGGAGATTCTGTTTTACCTATCTTGAAAAAAATTCCATGATTATAATTTTAAAATATAGAAAGGCTAATTTACTGTACAACACATGTTAATTGTTCTAAATAGATAATTTTTTTAGAAAGTATATTATTATATATTTGGTAATTAAGCTAAAATTGGAAAGCTAAAATCTTATTTTTTTTGACAATTTGAGATTTTTACATTTTAATCTTTTTAAAAATACCTTACTTTAACCTCTAGGGTATTTAGAAGCCCTTAAAACGTATTTTTAAATAATTGTTGAATTTGGGCTACGCCCATTTTAATGGTGAAAATTGTAAACAAATTACTTTGTTTTTGCTTAAAAGTATAACGACTGATATAAACCAAAACATGTATCTTTTATTTTAAATTGAGCGTTTTATTTTTTTATTTCCTAGTCGATTAGAAATCTCACTGTATACATTAAAATCAATTTATCTCAAAATGTAAATTTTAATGTGCGATGTACCTTTTCCGAGAAACTACTGTTCACAGGTATGTAAATTTTTTATGAATTATTTATAATGATGTCTAATATATACTAAAATGAGCTTTTGTAAAAACTCAAAATTTAATTTTTACAAATTTTTTTAAGTAAAAAAAATGGGTCAAATTTCGCAATGTTTGATAAAATATTTCATAATTTATTAAAAAATTCGAAATTAGCTAAAAGCTCATTTTAGTATAATGAAAGAGGTGTACTTTAATAGTATGAAAAATTTCAAGCATGTACATAAAACAGATTTTGAGAAAAGGTACATCGAAAACAGGCAATTTAACATTGTCAGTATAGAGAGAGAGAGATGTTTCCAACTCCCCTTAAATATCTTATAAAACAAAATATTTCTTGCAAACGAATGTAATTACATTTGACGCTGTTTTCTTAATTAGAATCTCTGAAAAATACATCCCCAGCTTTATAAGAAATTATACGAAAAATAATTAATAAATTAAAAGAAAACTAGTCGTTTCCCGCTCACTTTCGTAATAAAATATTTACACACACGTATATATATTTAAATCCTAAAAATCTTTTGAATTATATCGATAAAATATCTTACAGCCCTCATATTTTGATTGAAAAATGACTTGAATTTTATCAAGCAGAAGTATACTTATCTTTTACTCTCCTACATCCACCAGAGACAGGAACGATTTCTTCAAAATCAATTTTTAACGGACCTCAATACAACAGAGGAAGCATGCTTGAAGAATTTTAAGTCTTTAGGTCTATCTCGTCAAAAATGTGGCTTTTTTTAGTATCTAAAACACCCCGGAACCCCTTTAGGAGTCGAGTTCTACAAAACCGTTTTTTGTGGATCACTACTTCTCGGTAGATCTCTACTCCACAACGATAGAGTATGCTTGACAGATTTCTTATAAGTCTGTAGGACTAACTGCTCAAAAACATTTTTTTATTTATAACACCTTGAGAGTCTATATCCGTAACACCTGTTCATTGAAAAAAATACACTAATCGCTCAACAAAAGAGGTATATTTGCCAAATTTCAAGTCTATAAGTCTAAAAGCTGAAGAACGGAAAGTTTTATCAAAAATTCCCCCTCAGATTTTCATAACCGCCCTTATATACAGGCGTCGATTTCCGTAAAATCCTTATTTAGAAGATCTCTACTCAACAAAAGGAACATGCTTACAAGTTTCATGTCTGTAGGTCTAGTTGTTTCAGAGTTGAAAGAGTCTAATTGTTCGTAATGAATGAGTCGTTTTCTCTTTTATACATACATATATGTACCGTAAAATCCGGCTTATAACACGCATCTGTACTTTCAAGAGACAATATTTAGTTTTTAGGTATATTCGCCGTATAACGTACAGCTCGTATTTTGTGAAGCACCCTGAAATTTACCTGCGCAATGCTCTTATGTTGTGAAATAATTTATTCGAAGTATTATTCCAAGCTTTAGAAAAAAATAGTATACTTCTAGAATCCAACCCTAAGTTCAACAGAAGCATAATTTCTTTTGAATAAACAGTATTTCGACGTACACAGAGGTCTCATTTTTTTCTATGCTCATCTTTGTTTCTTTTTTAAAGCTGTCATTTTTATACCTGGCGTATACTGCGCACCCGTAAATTTGGATCTTATTTTTTGTGCTAAAAGTGCGCGTTGCACCCAGAATTTTATGATAATAAACCATTCCTTTTCACACAAATTTTTTTTCTCTCTTCTTGTTATCGCAATTTAATGTAATGGATTTCTTTTTCAATAAGCGACTAATATAAAACATGCAGATTTATTCTGTGTTTTTTCATACGAGTTTTTTACTGCTGTAATTTAAATTACCTAGGAAAGAAAAAAAAATATGTATTAATTATTAATTAATTAATTAGATTAGAATTCTTATTGTGATATTCTAAGACTCGTCCGCCATTACTTGCAGAATACAAAAAATCTGAACAACGCCAGACATGCTCAGAGAGAAAACTCAACATCATTACTGAACAGATTTTAATATAAAGAATCTACAGAGCCTCGGATATCCATAAAAACTTTACGCAGCGTATTTTCGGAGCTCAGAAGTCAGATATATTCGGTTTGTGGAATGTTATAAGCTGCAAGGGGGTAAGAAATAACCTGCAATGAAATATTTTCAAAGTCTACCTCCTCCAGTTAATCCTCAGCGGTTTCAAAAGGGAGAACCAGATCCTCCTAGAATGAACGAATAGTTAGAATTTCTTAGCAGGAAGTATTTCCAACAGTTTACTTCTAAAGAAGTATTTTGGTTTTATGTGAGAGGATCCTTGTAAATTCCAAAAGGATGAAGATTTTTTCCTATTCGTAGTTTAGGCAGAAACTGCAAAGGATCCTTACAAGCGAAAGTTGGGTTTTGTCAACAAGATTTCGTAGTTTTCGGTTGATTACTTACTTGAAAAAAACATTGCTAGAACGTTTTTACCTTATTAATGAAAAAAGAAACTGTTTCGAATTTTAAGTACGCTAAATGTCTTAATTTATGAAGAAAAAGTGAGTGATTTCTCTAATTTTAATTATATGTTTAGCTTTGTGTACAAAATTTTAAAAGATACGATTTTTTTTTCAAAATCACAAAGTCCATTAAATAATCTTTTATTGGCATGCTAACAAAAAAGAAAATTTCTTACAGTTGTTTTAACGTACTTACTCCCTTAAGTAATTCACACATGTTGCCAAATAGATATAAAATAAACACAATAATGAGAGAGAGAGAGAAAAGTACTGCCGAAGTAGGCATTTTCTCAAAAATATTTTCAGTATTTTTTTTTTCATCTTCCTTAATTTTATTTAATGTTAATGCTTTTTTGCATATATAGATTACAATTTTTGATAAATTTTATTCTGAAACATTTTAACTTACACCTGACATTTTTAGAAACACTGAAAATAACTTTTAATAAAATGACTTTTTTCAAAAGTTTGTTAATATTAAATGTATTAAAAAGTTCAGTGTAGAAAAAGTGGTTCCAAAAACTGTTTAACTTAAATTTTTATTCCTGGTAATAAGATCTATACAAAACAAACGTTTACTACACATAATATTCTTAGTGAAAAGTATTTTCAATACCCAAAAATTTTTTCACTATTAAATAAATTATGAATGAAACATGTTGTATAAGTTTGTAACATCTAACACGTAGTACTGTTATATGAAAACTTTTAGAAAAATGAAATGGAAATATTAATGCCATGTATTTAGCTTCAAAGAAGGTATAAATATTTGAAAATATATTATTAATTAGTATCCAGAATTCAGATCTTTGAAAAATTATTTGCTTTCAACTATTTTACATTTTTGTGTAGGAATCTAGAACTTTTTCCCCTAATAGGCAGTACATTAGCAACTAAGTCTTTGCAGTCCCCAAATCTAAAGGACATTTCATAGTGCCACCATCTAGTGGCAGTTCTCGCCACTAAATTAGAACGTTTGAATTATTTTTAATTCAAGCTTTTTTCGGACGCTAAATATTGCTGTGATTTAATTTTGCTGAGAGTAACAGAGCTAAAAAAGGATGCTCGAGGGATCTTTTACATGCCACATAATCATATGACACGCGTGACTACAATTTTCACATCCACTAAATCATTGACTGTAGTCAAAATCGAATCCGTAACCTTGAGTCATACTACCTCTAAACCACCAAATCGGGGGAATCTAGATCTTGAATTGAATTAAATAAAATCTCTCCGTTCATCTTGTGACGGGTCTATCCGCATTCTTTCAATTAATCCTCTTGAGGAATATTGGGTCTGTAAAATTTATTCTATTATAAACCTTTCCCTAAGGAAGAAGATGTGAGTATGTAAATTAAGACTCGTATATAAAGATTAAAACTTTAAAGTCAGAGTAGATAGAGGTTATCTTCTCCTCTTTAAGTCTTAAGTCTTTTCTTTGTTTTTATTTTTAATTTTCGTCAAAAAAGGTCTAATGCAACTCCATACATTTAAGTATCTTTTTTCTTCTTTTTTCTGATTTCTTTCTGCTTCCAGTTATTAATAAAACCATTCTAAATTACATAGATGTTTTTCCGAAAAAAATAAGTCTATATTATCAAAGAAATATTCAATTATGATTGAAAAGATACAAGTAATGTTTCGCTTATATATATATGTGCATATATATATAAAATCTAAAAATAACAACAACAAAAAATAGAAATACAGTCGAAACTCGATTTAACAAATTTCGCGATTTAACGAATTTTTCTCTTACCTAGATTGAAGTGAAGTAAAAAAACTATTTAACAAATAGCAAACCCCGAATTAACGAACTATTTTAGCAGATGGAATTTTTTTATTAGTTTGCATTAGAACTTTTTTCTTTTCAAACGACATTCTTTTTGGTCAGAGCAGAAAAAGACTTTCCTTGTAAGGAGTAAATTTAAACGGAAAAGGGTGAAACCCAGTATTAGACTTTACAGGTACAGATAAGTCAGGAGGATAACCTATTGTGAGAGTCTTTGGTAGGACAAAAATTCCTTTCTTATCTCATCCCAATCCATAATACAAAGGATATTTTAGATTTTAACGATTGTTGTACATTTTATAATGGACTATCTTTGCAACAGAAGTTAAGGAAATTGATGATTGTCGAAGCCAATGAATAGCGATTCTGATGCAGAAATTGATAATAAAACTCCTATCAAAACTGTTACATTTTGTAATGTTTTACGTTTTTTTTTTTTTTTGAAATTGCAAACATACCTCTCTCTTATGTACCGGGATGCTAATGACGCAGTATTTTTTTGGCTGCATAGTGTGGTAACTCTTTTGAGTCAGGATTAAAAAAAGTATTTCATACATCTATTAGTTAGTACTTAAAATTTTCCAATAAAATAGTGCTTAATAATTCAATAATAGTAATTCAATCAATGAACAACTGATACAATTTCTAACTATGGATATTTCTTGTGCTTATAGAATTTCCAAAATGTAAGTGCAAATAGTTTGCATTTTGTTTGTATCCCGACATAACTAATAACCCCGAATTAACGAACAAAATAATTTGTATCAATCAATTCTTTAAATCTGGGTCCGACTGTAATTGAATTTTCAAATGGTTAAGTTATCCGACAACGTTCGGAACCGGGATTTTAAAAAAGAGCAGAAATGGATAATTTTCATGATATTTAGTGTCACTCAGATTCGAATACATGCATAAAATTGTTTCAAGGACATTTTGACAAAAAAAAATTTATTTAAATATCATATTTTGGCAAAAAATTTACTTAGAATAATATTTTTTCCAAATGTTCTCCTTTTGTGAAAAATGGTTCTGTTATAATAATATTTTGAATTTTTGAAAAATTCACATTATTTTCAAGGTTACCGCCAATTGAAATAATTATTCGCGTTTTTTCTTAAAATTGCTCCCCTCTGTTGTCATAAAATATGAATAAACCCCCTTCTAAGTTATATATTTCAAAAATTCTAGTTGAACCTCTGACACAGGCAAAATATTATTCTAATAGAGGCATTTTTTACAAAAGGAGAACATTTGGAAAAAAGATTATTCTAAGTTAATTTTTTGCCAAAATATTGTATTTAAATAATTTTTTTTTGTCAAAATGGCCTTAAAACAATTTTATGCATATATTCTAATCTAAGTGACACTAAATATCATGAAAATTATCCATTTATGCGCTTTTGAAAATCACGGTTCTAAACGTAGTCGGATACCTTAACATTGGATGCTTACAATGTGAAAGTGAAGGCGGGTAAACAGTGTAAAAATCAACTAAACTATCGGACAACTTTTCATTAGAAATATTGTTAAATTTGTTTGTGTTTACTGACACCTGAAGAAAGCTAAGAGCATAAGAATAACGAATGCTGCTGTGAATGAAACAAACCAAACAATGAGCTCAAAAGGTAATTATCATAAAATCAATTATCAAACAAGTAATATAAAAGTATATTTTTTTAAGTCATTTTCCACTTAGATCATCATAGAAGAATTTTATTTGTTACTTTTTATCAAATAATTACAATCAATGTTAATATATATATATATATATATATATATATATATATATATATATATATATATATATACACTAGTGACCCGACAGACGTTGTTCTGTACGCTTGTCTTAAATCGAAAAATTTCTAACATTTTTAAATAAGTTGTAGACTTCAGGACCGTTTTGATGAACATTTTTGTAAAAAAAAAGTTATACAAAATACCTGACGTCATCACACACACAGTTACCATAATTTGTCCTTTGGGTTGCGTGCAAGTAAATGTATACTATGCACTAAGTTTAGTATAGCAGAAGCTATTCTGAATGGAAACTTAAAGGTATTTAATTAAAAGATAATATATATATATATATATATATATATATATTCATAACAAGGTATATTTTTATAATGCACAATTAATAAAGCTATCGTAATGCCATTGAACGCACAATATTTTTGGTTAATCCTTGAGGGGTATAAACAAACAAATGCGATGGTTTGCCAAACTCCGTGCGAAAAAAAAATATCCCCTGTTATTTCTTTTTTTCTTTCTTTCCGCGCATTAGCGGAATAAACAGCACACAGGGGTAACACATTTATGCGTTTTAAGGTTTTTAATTAATATATTTCTAACTAATGGCTATATGGGTCCGAATTGTGAATCTAAAGCATTCTCGAATCCACTTGAGCCCCCACAAAAAATGTCATCAAAATCGGTCCAGCCGTTTAGGAGGAGTTCAGTCATATACACACGCACAGGATAATTACACATATAAAGATATGACAGAATTAAAATATTAAGTGGAAATTAATTTTTATGAATTATCATTAAAGTATTGTATTGTACTCCAAAACATTCGTGTATGCAAAATTTCCGTTCGACTGAATGCTTTGAGACGTGAGACAAAAAATATTTTAAAGTTTTGACCCAAGTCGCTAAAAAGGAAGCCAACGTGACTGTATTTGTAATTCTTTAACTAATTAGTTTCAGTTAATTAATTTTAATTCTTAAATATTAAATTATTTTATTATCACCCAGAACAATCGTGTAAAGATATTTTATTTCAAATGAGTGCTTTAAGATGTAAGAAAAAAACCTTTTAATGTTTTTTGACACAAGTCGACAAAATGCTTGCTAAGTCGCCAAAAGTGATGCCAACGTGGTTCTATCTATAATTCTTTGAATAAATAGTTTTAATCAAAAATTTTTTATTAATTATAATTAAATTACCGAATCGTCATCGAAAATAATCGTGTTTATAAATTTTCAGCTTAACTGAGCGCCTTAAAAAGTATTTTCTTAACGATTGAAAATTTGAACAAGATATATAAAAAGAGATTGTAAACCAATAATTGGATATGAAAAATAACATCTTTAAACAATTTTCTAATTATCATCACAGGTTTATTTAATAAGAAACACTGTTTAAGGCTAAAAATAAATTATGCTTAACCGATTCCTTAATCAATTAACCTTTAAAAAAAGAATTTTTCCTAATCAGAAACCAAATCTTTCGCTTCATCTGATTTTTCTTCTTTATATTAGTCTCAAAAACTTCGAATTTGTTTAAATTCTTCTTATAAAATTATTTTGAATTGTGTAAGATTTTAAAAAAAGGTAAGTAAACTATTATTAAAGGAGTGTCACCACAGATATTTGACAGTAGAAAATTTTTAACTAATCTACTTCAAAAATATTTTTTACCGAAGAATATATTTTTTGTTATAAGATAATCATAAAATTAATAATAATGGATTTTCAATAATTTTAAGCAAATGCGAATTGTAGCACATAAATGTTTTTTATTTTCCATACTTATAATTCACATATTCTAAAGCTCTTTAATTCTAAATTTATTTAGAATTATCCATGAGATATTCTCAAACGAAGAGCACGTTCCTGATTTAGCTGCTTTAAATTTCATACACTAGTTTAAGTTAAGTTTAAATAGTTAAAACTGAGCTTATCTTGAACCACTTATCACATGATATTCAGAAAAGGGACCTCGTTATAAATCGTCTGCTTTCAAGTACTCAGTAATTTTGTAAACTAAATATCGGCTCTAAGTAATCGGAATCAACTATCATTTAGATTAGAGAATCATGAGAAGTTTTCTATCATATTCCTTAAAAAGAAAGGTGTTCTTTAGTCAGAAAAATCTAGCTTAAAAGCTTATTTGTCACCATAATTAAGTGAACTAATTAATAACTTAATCCAATTTATTTCTCTTTAGCTATTACCGTTGATAGTTTTAAACGAGTACGATGAAAAGTAAGAAAGGTGTTATATTTATTAGAATTTTTTGATTAATGTACCGATGTTTGCATAAAAAAATGCTGATTAATTACATAGGATTCTGTAATTATATTTATGTGCACATTGAAGGAATTCGCTTTTCTTACGTTTCGTAAGTAATTTTGTTCCGATCAATCGAATCTATTGATCCAGTAAGCTCATGTTCATTTCCCGAAGTGTTTTATAAATAACAAAGGGAACTGCGTTTTCTAGTTAAGTATATAATAACGTTCCGGAACGTAATAGAGACGAGAAGTTAGTATTGTTAATTGTACTATTTCCGAAAGAAGAACAGCCGCCAACCCTAATTGAGTTTCCAATGAATTGAAATTTGCTTCAGTGATTTTTATATTTGTTTATAAACGTGGCCCTTCAAAGTGACACGTAGGCTTTAGATGACACCCTTCGTAATATTGAGATGATGAGAGATTGACTTATCTGAAAAGTAAATTTAAGTCACAATTCGCAGATTATTCGTTTTTATGTTAAATTATTATGTTTACCTCAATTAAAGGCTGTTTTTTTGGTTTGCCTTACACGATCGAAGCTTAATGACATCTACGTGTGCTTCAATAAAAAGAAAATTAATCACTTACCTTTTCATAGCTAAGTAAAAACTCTGAGAATTTCTTTTTCTCTGTGTTTTCTTTATATATTCTCTCTCTTCCTGTATTCTTTCTCTTTCTCTGTAATTTCTTATTGTACTTTTTCTTCCTCTCTCCTTTCCCTCTTTCCTCTCTTTCTACTCTCAATTAATTAATTTATTAAATAACGATCACGCAGAAATTACCACGATAAGAGATCCCAGAATTATATTTAATTATGTTCTTATTGAACATTTAACTTTAATCTCACTCTTAAAACTTTAATGAGACTTTAAAAACAAATCTATATTTACCGCTCGGAATCTCAATTCTTCATGAGATTAAATTATCTCCAACAATAAAACTTCAATTCAAATTCACTATAACTTTATGTTTCAATATCTATCTCCTACTGCTCTAACTTTACTATTTCGTTTGACTTGAATACTGAATCTAATCTGCATAACAAGGAATCCTGTCCGCTTTTTGGAGTTGATTGGAAATAGGTAGGGAATTAAATTTCCCTAAAAAGGTCGACTCAGAAGGTTAGTGATAAAGTTCCGTATAGATTCGTCACATAATGTTCACGAACAAACAACTGCAACTGCAGACAATTTTAAGTGTTTTTTAATAACAATTTCCTTCTTAAATGTAAAAATTGAAATCACTCGAGAATTTAGATCTTGTTAAAAAATGTAGCTATATTTTAATAAAAACTTTCAAGGTTATTGTATTATATAAAAAAGTAATTTAACTCATATGCCTTTAATATAAAGTGTGTTTATATTTTTTCTCGAAATTCTAAAGCGTCTACACACACACACACACATTAAAATTTGACGACAGACTCAGATAAATATGTGAGGAAACCGTTCAATTAAACTTATTAAACTCTGCCGTATTGAATTTGTTATTGCCTTTTCGATTGAATCAGGTTCACTGGTGTTTATAACCCTTTCGCGGACAGTGGATAATAGGTCTAGCCACATAATTAAAAAATTTTCTTCAAGCGGGCGATGGATATTTAGTCCATCGACATACATTAATTGAAGCTAAAACGCATAAAAAATCAATAAAGATGGTAGCACGATACCTTGTTTTGCATTTCATGCTCTCTAATTGTAGTTAGAAACAGTTTTTCTCGGTGTAAATCTACAAATTGTATTTTGTTTCTATAAATAAAACTTCTGATCTATGAAAAAATTTCGAGAAGTCTTAAGTATACTTTTCTCTCATCTGAATGAATTAAGCAAATGTGCAATTAAAAGAAAAAGTTTTATATAGGTTTTTGGAAAGCTTTTAATTTTTTTAATGATAAAAATATTTATTCAGTTCATAGTTATGACTTTGAAGATCTTTTCAATTCCATTGATTTATATGATATTATTAAAGTAATTTTAGAAAACCACAGTATGTATAAACTTAATATTAATTTTAACAAATTTAAAACTCTCATAGATTTTGTCTTAAAAGAAAATTATATCAGTTTTAATGGTTCTTTATATAAACAAGAGAAAGGACTCCCACAAGGGGGCTCAGCTAGTAAAGTTTGGCTAATCTTTATTTACCTTTTTATGAATATAGTTATGTTATTAATAATGACTACTACATTTTTAGATATATTGATGATTTAATTATTTTTGGTAAAAATGATAATTTAAATCCTATTATTAATTTCTATCCGTCCTACTTAAACTTAGTTAAAATTAATAATAATCCAATCAAAACAAATTATCTAGATGTATCACTGTATATTAAGAATTTGAAACTACATTCTAATATTTATGATAAAAGAGATGCCTTTAATTTTAATATCATCAAAGTGCTTTACTGGAAATCTAATTTATCAATATCTATATAGAGAAATATTATTTTTAACATATTTATCGCAATAAAGTATTAGTTAGCGATAAAGCTAATATTTTTTTAAATCTTAAAAAAATTTTTAATCACTATTGAACATGGATACCCTGCAAATTTTCTTTGTAATTATATTTATAATAGTTTTTTATGATACAATTTGTATTAATGTAATTATTTACTGTTATTATGTTTTGTAATGTTTTTTTAAATTTAGACAATATCTAATTTATCCTACAATTATTATATAGATGGCGCCACATGCTTTTTTTTTAAATTATTAATATATATATTTTTCTGAGTTTCTTTATATTTTACGCTAATTTTATATTTATTTTTATTTTTATGATTTTTTAAAAGTATATATATATATATTTCTTATTATCGTATATCGTATCGCAATTAATCGTTTCTTATATCGTATCGCAATTAACTTTATGCGGTTCTGCCCTCCCTATTTGGCGGGAACACGATACTGCACTCCTGGCCATCGTTATAAATACGTTTTAGTAGGTTTGTTTATGTTCATATGTTCTTTAGTTTAATGATTTAATATTTAAATTCTACACATATATAACTCTTTCCTTTCCTCTTGGTACATAGTGTATGACAAATTACAGGTGAAGGTTGGCGCCGCAAAACTTGTTTAAACCTGCAATCCTGGTTCCTAAGGCCAGGAATTTTTCTTTATACTATGTGCCTCCTTCCTACTTTTAGTTATCTTAGGTATATAACTATATGATTATTTTTATATTTTTGTTTATGTATATGTATATGTGTGTGTGTATAAATTTATATATATGTGTATGTATATGTATATGATTATATATTGAAAAAATTCTTTATATTTGATTATATATACATATACATATATATATATATATATATATATATGTATATATATGTATATATATATGTATATATATATATAATATGTATATATATGTATATGTATATATGTATATATATATATAATATATATATATATATATATATATATATATAATATATATATATATATAATCCAATATAAGAATTTTTTAATATATAATCATATACATATACATACACATATATATAAATTTATACACACATATACATATACATATAAACAAAAATATAAAAATAATCATATAGTTATAAACCTAAGATAACTAAAAGTAGGAAGTAGGCACACAGTATAAAGACAAATTCCTGGCCTTAGGAACCAGGATTGCAGGTTTAAACATGTTTTGCGGCGCCAACCTTCACCTGTAATTTGTCATACTATGTACCAAGAGGAAAGGAAAGAGTTCTATACGTAAAATTTAAATATTAAGTCATTAAACAAGAATATATGAACATAAACATAACCTACTAAAACGGATTTATAACGATGGCCAAGAGTGCAGTATCGTGTTCCCGCCAAATAGGGAGAGCAGAACCGCATAAAGTTACTTGCGATACAATATAAGAAACGATTAATTGCGATACGATATACGATAATAAGAAATATATATATATACTTTTAAAAAATCATAAAAATAAAAATCATAAAATTAGCGTAAATTATAAAGAAACTCTGAAAAATATATATTAAAGATTTAAATATATATATATATATATATATATATATATATTTAAATCTACATTGCATTTGCCTGTTAACTGTTTTTGTTTTAAAATAAATCTTTTTTGATAATGGAAACATCCTTTAGATTAAAATAGATTTATATTTTATCAAACAGCTATGTTTGATTTTACTATAATAAATTACTTTTTAATATATTTCGAATCTCATTATGCATATTCTTTACTATGGATGGCACATGATTTTCTGTGTGTGCGACTTTCAATTCTTCTCCTCCTTTCTAATTGGAGTGCGCAAAAAGTAAAAGAGGTAGTCAGAGATGTTTTTTTTTAAATTTAGAAAAATTATTCACACAGGACGGTTGAGATAAAAGGCAATATATACTTAATCGTCTGAGAATGACACCACAATCAAATTTCAACAATGAGTAACGAAAGATCAATTCAAAGGGAACTCCGTAATTTTCAAGAAAAGGGCAACTGTAATATTTTAAACATTATTTGATCATTTTATTATTATATTATATAAAAATTATTATATTATCTATATCTGGATGCATGAAAAATAATGAAAACAATAATAATAAAAATTCATTTTGTTTTAAATTTTCAATCCAATAAATGTTTTTTTTTTCCAAATTTGATACAAATGTACATATTTTTATGTGCGGCCCGCGAGATTATAATGTTTTTCCGAAGTGGCCAGCAAGGTTATTTGGGTTGGACACCCCTGGTCTAGATAGGTTCCGAAAAAGTTCGTAAAAGTTGAAATACTTTGGTTTAAAATACCTGGTTACCCTGATTGAAATACCTGCCCCATCATACACCCTGTAATCCCTTTAAATTCACTGTCTATGAGCCCGCAACCTACCGTTTTGCTTTTAATGAAATCTGATAATGACTAACTGATTGATTTTTTCAGTAAATGTGATAAAGATAATTATGTTTAAAATTAATAATCAGGCTGTCATAAAAAAATTCCAGACATTCACTTCTTTTACTTGTTCTTGCTTTTAATTTCCAGAAAAACCAATTATTTCGAAAAATTGTGGGGCCTAAAACTCTTGAATACCTGAGGTAATGATTTGATCTTTTATGAAAATAATTTTCCATTTAGTAATAGAATTTATTTTAAGTTAATGGAAGGAATTAATGAAGTGATGAGTTCCAAAAATGAAATAATTGAATGATGAAACCATTTGTATTCAAAAAACATGAATAACAACGAGAGGGAATTTTTTTATATAAAATTATATTTACGCAGCACCAAAAAATAGAAATTATTGGATAATCATTCGCAATATTTTTACATTTACAGTGCATATTATGCATGTCTAAGCACATCTATATTTCTTTCATTGATTACTTTCTCGTTTCTAAAAGTAATTGCGCAAATTGCCAAATCATGAGGAATACGTCAATTACAGTGAATTACTTAGTGTCTTTTAAAAAATAACAATTGAAATGGTGTAAAAGAAGTTCAAACGTTTCACTTATAAGAACATGTGCAGAATGAATTTATTCTTCTCTATTCTGTTTTAATTTTTTTTTTGTAAATTAAAAAAGAGTTTAATCTTCCAAAATCTCAACTGCACTTGTAGTTTTATTAAGTTCTCAAACAAGAATAACAAATTCTAAGCGTTTGCTACATTAAAATAACTGGAAATATTTTGCTTATTCTCTCTTTTTTTTAAATAAAAAAAAATGGATGCAAAACTTAATTTAAAAACTTTTAGGAGGGAAAAGATAGTTAATTAAACACAATAGTAAATATTGTTAAACTTTAAACCTTCTTTTTTAAAAAAATAAAATTATAATATTTTTAAGTAGCTCAAAATGTGTATACTGCTGTTTGTAAAAAATCCTACACCCTGAAGAAACCATCTGAATTAAATGAAGTTTAATGCACAAACAACTTGTATTAGTACAAATAAATGACGGAATTTTCAAAGAAAAAAAAATAAATAAATAAAATAAAAAAATATTAAGTGTCCGAAATCAGTATTTGGTGTAGACACTATACGCATTGCAATTAATGCTGATATACGGCGTGGTATGGAATCCAACAGAATTTGAATGTCTGTTTGTGAATAAGAATTCCATATTACTTGTATGCGCAAGCAAAAGTTTATCTTTTGAAGCTGCAGGACGCGGATCACGAGCGAGACGCCGATCAACTAAATCCCACACGTGCTCAATAGGCGGCATATCCAGCGAATGAGCAGGCCAAGGAACAAGTGACATGTGTTGGGCTGAACAGAAGTCTCGAACAGTCTTTGCAACATGTGGGTGTGCATTATCTGGCTAAAAGATAAATCCATGGACGCCTTAAAGGAAGGGAAAGACTTCAGGATGAAGAACGAAGAACATCAGGGACGCACCTGTTGCTATTGAGAGTACCCTAATTCGCAGCAAATTGGGTCGTCCATGATACGAAATCGAACCCCAAACCATTACTCCGGGTGTTAGGCCACTATGTCGTTCGATAACGCACTTTGGAAAGCAGCGTTCACCGGCATAGCATCTAACACGAATGCGGCCATCATGGTCCCACAAATTGAAGCGTAATTCGTCTGAAAAGACAAATTGATGTCAATCAGCTTGCCAGGTTCTGTGCTAATAAGCCCTTTGCAAACGTAGCCGTCGATGGTTTGCCGTGAGGGGGATCCTGTATAAAAGCGTCCTTGCACGCAATCCACGGTGCAGCAGACATCGAAGAATTGATGTACACCTGTAGCAGGAGACCAACGTGCTGTCAACTACCTGGAGGAAGCTGTACTGTCATTCACCGCTATGAGGAGCAGGTGTCGATCATCGCGCGCTGACGTTACCTTCCGTCAACCACTGACAGTTTTTCGATTTGTTCGGGGCTCGTCGGTCTACTGCTTCCAAACTCGTATCAGTGTGGAAATGTTCCGCTCCCCACGAGCTCCTATTGCGTGAAAATCCTCCTTCTTGTGAAGGCTGATAATCCTCCCCCATTCAAACTCCATAAGTTGTTGGAATTTCTTCTTATATCGTCGTGGAGGCATACATAGGTCTCACTAAACTTTCGCCACTTACAAATAATCATTAACTATTTTCAATGTCCTGCTACAGCCCTCTATTTTTACGCTTTCAGCATCAGTTTAGAGGTCTCTGCGCACCCCACGCATGCGAGGTGGCTCTGAAATTTTACTACTTAACGTAACATCCTATAATTGATATATGCTGCTAAGTTCATTTAACTCTGATGATTCCTTCATGGTGTTGCATTTTTTACAAACAGCATTGTATATTAAATTAAAATTAATTTCAGATCATTTTACTCTCTTATCGAGTTAACAAACAAATCACCATTTACTACCTTCAAGCATTATTAGTTATGAATAGAAATCAGAGCTCTTAATGATGTAAAAAAATATAAATAACACAATCAGTATTTATTGATTCCGTATTACTGTGCTTCTGTGTTTTTCTCAATCTTTTCATTGTTAGTCCACAAGCAGATTGAATACATAGAGATATACATCATCATAATCATCATAAACGGCTAACAAGCCCAATTATAAGCCAATGCCTTCCTCTGAATATTTATTCATAATGACTTCGGATTTATCTTTGATCTCCAGTTTTTTTCATTAACTGCGAAAAAGTCAAATTCCACCAAATCAACTCATCTCAAGCACGCTCTTCCACGCCTTCTGTTTCCACTTGGTCTGACAATGAATACTTTCTAGTGGTAACTACTTTAGGCGTGTTTTTCTGGAGACTAAATTTCAATTAAGCGTAACGTTCGGCTGCGTTACGCTCAGCTGGTCTTACATGGCTCCATTCGGCAATCGTGCTCGTGTCGGTGACGCTTGCTTGGTTGAAACTTTTATTGCTTATTAAAAACTTTTTAGGTGCGTTTTTTTAGGTTTCTTTATTTAAATAGTACTATCATGCAGCCCACTTCCACGAAACTCCAGCGAGTGAACTAAAAAATAGAAGCGCAATTGAAAGTAATTGAAAAAGATTATTCTTATGTAGGGGATCGAAGATAAAAAAACGAAATACAGGAACTAATTTTGATTCAGTACAAAGAGCATATAGGCACAAAATGTGCCAAAAGAATTGTAATTCGAAATTTTAATGAAGTTAATTTGCGAGAAAGATGTCAATAATTTGATTTATATTAGTGGTGACAACTAGGAGATTACGAGAAAATAAAAGTATTGATTGTGAAAAAGTACAAATCATCTTCTTTTTGTTTGCTTAGTGAATTTTAAGAAAAGTAAACGGCTTTTAGGGTATAAGCTTTCCTAACCTTATACAGTATACGGTATTTACCAGCGTAGCTAGTTCTGAGTGGGCCTCGTATCAAAATTTTTTCCACTCCCTTTATGGGTACCTTAATATATTAATATTTTTTTTCCTCACGTATGTTGGGCTCCTATTACTCGGAGGCTCCATATCATAGATACGGCAGAAACTTCAACCCGACGGTGTTAGTTAAGTTATATAAATTGCACTTACGTATTATTGCAACGGTACTGGCAACATTATACGAAAGAAAGCACATGGCTGTCAATTCGGTGCGTGCTACACATGGGAAATTAGAGTTGCCAACTTGGAGAGTTTTCTTGAACTTTGGCATTCTTGCGATTGCCCCCGTAAGTAATTAATAAAAATATATAATATTTATTATATAAATATAAGCTACGTAAGTAATTTACATTAAATAAATGTTTTTAAACTTTTCGACTAATTAGCATATATATCACAAATTATTAAAACATTGTCCTTTACAGAAGACGGATGAAATAAACAAATCCACCGATAAATGGGCACGCAAAAAAGTCCCCTTAATGTGAAAATATCCTAAAAGAAAAGCTAGTACTTCCGAATAATTTAATTACTTTGCCCAGAATAAATCAGAAGTTTTCACTGATATCGTGTGATCATAAGCCCATACTTATTTTTATTGTGTTGTCGACATCCATTCTGGTCACATGGGCCATTTATCTTAATGTCTTTAATAACGTCAGATTGTTTAAATATATATGCTGTATAGTTCAAAATTTAACATTTTTTTTTACTCCAATTACCATTTATATATATATATATATATATATATATATATATATATATATATATATGGCGTATATATATACATATATATATATATGTATATGTATATATATACGCCACCAAGTATACTCCATAGTCTGTCTTTCAAAAATTACGATTGTATTTTTCTCCAGTTTTGTTATTGTCCAGATTTTGGTTGTATATGTTAAGACAGGTCTGACTATCATTTCGCATATTAAGAACTTTGCCTTTCTACACAGGAATCTGAATATAAAAAAATTCTTAACTCAAGACAGGCTTAATTGGCAGATATAGTCGTTTTCTTATTTCGGGAGTTATTCTGTTATCGTTAGTAAAAATTGAACCCAAGTAAGTAAAACTCTTTAATCTTTCAAATTCATAGCAGCCTATTTCAAGATAGTTTTTTTTTTTAGGAATATGCAATTTGTTTTAATGGATGCATCAAGGCGTTCTTTCTCACAGCTGAAAAGAGGCAGTCTTCCGTGTATATTAAAACTTCCAAAATATACACATACATTAAGTAATAAATTAAAGGAGTCTATTATGAATTCATATGCGCACCCCATTGGCTTCTTAACTAGCCTTTAAAAATTACAGAGGAATTACTAAACATTCTACGGTTACAAAACGAATTGAAGAAATATCATTGGAAAAAAAATTCTTTATACTTATGTGAAGGTCTCCTTGGACCTCACTTTGAGAACGAGAATAAATAGGAGTCATGTAAGAACCAGTAGCCATTTTTATAAACAACTTTCTTTATTTGGTTATCTTATCCAAATAGAATCAAAGACTTTTTAAAAAATATATCTAACTAGTATTATGAGGTTTTAAAGGTAATGTCCTTTAAATTAACTTAATTAATGATCCAATTAATTAACAATTAAATAACGATCACGCAGAGATTACCACGATAAGAGATCCCAGAATTATGGTCTATGTTCTTATTGAACATTTAATTTTAATTTCATTCGCAATAATAAGACTAATATTTACCACACTGCAATTCAGCTCAGCTCAGCTCAGTTTTTATCTGAGATTAAATCTTCCAACAAGAAATCTTCAATTTAACTTCACTATAACTTTCTGCTTCAATCTCTATCTCCTACTGCTCTAACTTTACTATTCCGTTTGACTTAAATACTTTATCTAATCTGCATATAACAAGGAATCCTGTCCGCTTTTTGGAGTTGATTGGAAATAGGTAGGGAATTAAATTTCCCTAAAAAGGACGACTCAAAAGGTTAGTGATAAAGTTCCGTATAGATTTGTCACACATAGAATTATACAAAAATACTTTTTGGAAAAAAAACTAGCTTTTACATATTGAATTTCCAAACAGAATTATACTTCTCAAAGCTATATAATAGATAAATTCTTAGGAAGAATCTGCAAGAAAGAAAACTTAAGCAAAGAAAACAGTATTGTCAATTGTTCTGTTGAATTCGAATTTGTATATTTTGTTTAATTTCATGAAAAGCATTGGATGAAATGTAAAAATACTGCTTCGAAAAGAAAATACAAATCGTATACGTAACGCGAAGCAACAAATACGTGAGTGTGGGTACAGCTAATCCAGGAACGGAATTTACAAGCGCGCTTGGCAAAGTCTGCATTTTATTCACGCACCTTCTTGGTATTTTTCTATAGCAGTTGGTTGAATTAAAATTAAAACAGTTAAAATGAGTAATAACCATCTTTGGATTATAGAATGAGGGGGCAGATTGTGGGTAGGCTAGAATCAGGCCAGTCTCAAATTCAGAATTGTGAAAAATTTAATTTAAAGTTCAGTGACATGTTGAACTTAACCCGGGGTCACTCGTGCCTGTTTTTGCTACCGTGGCTACTTGTGGGGTGTAGAGAACACCTCAAACTTTTAATATTTGTATTTAAATATGAAAAAATTTTGAAGTCAACTATCATACATATTTATAAAGTACAAGATAATTTTTGTATTATACAAATAAAATTATTAAATTTATTGCACACAAATGAGACCAACATTAATTTAAACTAAACATACAAAATTTTCATCTTAAAATGCATAATTTTATATTTTTTCATAAACCACAAGTAAAATGTAAAAACTAGTAATAAACATACTTTATAATTAATGATTAGGATAGTAGAAAAATAATATTTTAATCATTTTCCAAATATTCAGAGCTGACTGTATCCATATCCTTAACTGTTCACAGAGAGTTCTCAGCATCCCAGATAGAATTTTGAAGGTCGTTACTTTCCAATCGTCCGAGTAACAGCGATTGCATCAGACCTGAAGGTTCAATGATCTAAAATGTGCAGCGACAGAAAAAAACGTGGTTCTGCACATTCTTTTTGGAATCTTAGGAGACTTTTCTTGTTGCTGGGGTGTACAGAACACTCCACGCGCGTGATCATGGGTTAAGGAAACAGTTTCAGGATAAAGAATCCGCCGAAGAAAAGCCTGGTCAAAGTCGTCCAAGAGACACAACGTCGAGAGAAGATTGCCGTTTCACTGTTACATCGAGATGTAACAGGAATTGTACAGCTTTCCAGCTCTCTCATGAGTTATATGTGGCATAGAGATTGCTGCACGGATCAGTGGGTGAAAGTTCTCTTCACCGATGAGTCCTGGTCAATCTATCCTGTGATTCTCGCCATACTTTCATATGAGAAGATCTAAGTACCCACTACCTGCCCTCCAATATCCGATAAATAGAACATTACAGCAGCGGAAGCTTGATGGTCTGGGCAGATATCACGTTAGATGGCCGCACACACCTCCATGTCTTTCAAATAGGCATTGTGACTGCTGCCAGGTATATGCAGGAGTTTACCTTTTCAGAGGTGCAGTTGGCCCTGGTTTACTTTACATGGATGACAACGTAAAGCCATACAGAACTCATCTAGCCATCGAATTTTTAGTAAGTGAAGATATTCGCCGGATGGATTGGCTAGCTATATTTCCAGATTTCAAATTTATAGAGCTGGCGTAAATATTAAGTCGATCGCGGTGGACAAGTGGACCGATAAGGCGTTTGGGGGTGACCACCTGAAGATTAGCAGTTAGTCATTTATTCGGAAATATTCAAAATTGGTAGACAGAATGCAGACTAGTAAGTCTTCTATTATTATATAATTACGAGAACTGGCTTAAGAAGAAAATGTTCTTAAAGTACATTTTGCTAAAAATGTATAATGTTTT
Organism: Trichonephila clavipes; assembly: GCA_019973935.1. NCBI lineage: Eukaryota > Metazoa > Arthropoda > Arachnida > Araneae > Nephilidae > Trichonephila > Trichonephila clavipes. The sequence goes on along the minus strand of BMAU01000692.1, from coordinate 32,127 downwards.
TAATGTTTATTTTGCTATGTTTGCAAATAACTGCATCATTTGATATTATACACTGCTGGACAATTGCTAAGGACGGATCACAAATTGCTATGTAGCATAACATTAAGCGATACATGAGGCCTAGTAGGATAAAATATAGTTACCACACTGTTCAGACATTAGAATAAAGAATATTTATTGTTCTGGAAAGTACAAACGCTGTGAAACATCGGAAAGAAAAAAAAAGTTCATCTGATCTGCGTACGGAGAAATGGAACAATGCATCTAAATTCAGCAGGCACCTTAAAGAAAGGTATCAGTACGGGATATGTCCACCGTGGAGTGTGATGCAACATTCCACACGTCGAACCATACTTTGCACAACATTATCCAGCAGCTGTTGTGGCAATTTATCCCATTCCTCTGTGAGTGCACGGATGAGGGTGTTCTTGTTTGTCGGAGGATAGTTTCGACTTGCAACTTGCCTCCCCAAAGCATCCCACACATTTTCAATGGTGTTTAGATCTGGAGAACGCGCTGGCCATACGAGACGTTGAATACCCTCGCTGTCTAGACACTCCTGAACAGCGAGTGTTCAATGACATGTTGCGTTGTCGTCCATAAAAACAAATTTATCACCGACAGCACCACGGAAAAGACGAACATGAGGAAGTAGAACTTCATCAATGTATCGTTGGCCCGTCATAGTCCGATTCGCAACCACATGTAGGTGCGTGCGGCCATTGATCATGATGCCGGCCCTCACCATGATACTGCATGTCGAATATCGGTCCTTTTCCTGGATATTTTCTGGATGATAAACAGTACCACTCTCGCGCCAGATCAGTTGGCTTCTACAATCCGATGACAGACTGAACCTACTCTCATCTGAGAATAGTATGCATGTCCAGTCCTGTTCAGTCCAATTGTGATGCTCACGACACCATTGCAAACGGGCAGTACGGTGCTATCTGGTCAATGGGACACACACAACAGGTCTGCGTGCGTATAGTCCTCCTCTCCTCAAACGTCTGGCAACAGTTTTTCGGGAGATCTGCTTTCCTGAGGCAGCAAGAAACTGATTTGCCACCTGCTGAGCTGTGGTGCGCCTGTTCCTTTTTGCTGATAGGACGATATATCTGTCTTCTGCAGGCGTCGTACTTCTAACACGGCCTCCCCCGTGCCGTCTACTACACATTCCAGTAGTTTTAATTCACTTCCATAGCCGTGAAACAAAGCTGTGAGCGATGTCGAACTCCCTGGCAACATCTGTTATTTTTCGCCCTTCTTCGATCTTTCCAATAATTCGGCCACGCATAAAATCATCTATGTGATGTCGGGAAGACATGCCAAAAATTTTAAGTTCGTCTATTAAATCTTTTCTGTAAAACTTTGACTTGCAACAACAACTGTCCACACGCGTCAAAACCTTTAAAGCTCTTATGAACGCTATCACGTGATGAACAGACGTGGGAAAACATTTGCATACTCATCTTTCTTCTTACTAATATCCCGCACTTATTCTAATTTTCCACATTTTGCTTCCTTTCATTTTGTGGTTGCTATGGATGATAGTGTTATCCGTCCTTAGCAATTGTCCAGCAGTGTAATATTTGTGGCTATTATTATTATGTTTGTGTAGCTTGCGTTTTCTCTTTAACGCGGTTTTGAAATTGTGAGTTTTTTACTGTAGTTATGTAGGTGAGTACATATTCCGTATTTATTTGTAAGTTGTAATAACTATTGTAGACCTTTTTCTTACATCATTTTTTACACCACTGGGTGGACCACAACACCTTAGAAAAATTAGAAGTAACCCTTTCCCTGAAAAAGTCTGCCCACTCTGCTATAGAGCATTCCTTGGACCTTCAGGGGAGGGTAACTAAAGCTTTCAAACCCCCCTCTGAGATCCATTCAAGACCTGAAAACAGCATTGTAGAACGAGTGGGTGACAGGAACTCATAAAATCCCTTTTTTCCTGAATAAGATCACTGTGCGAGGCCTATATATCCGTCAGAGGAAACATACCCCCTATCTACCCTTTTTTTTTTTTGCTCTGTTGTGCAACCGCTGTTTCATACCTTCCGTCTCCGATGAATATGTTTGCGCACTATCATACGTGTGCATTATAACTGTAGAATGATTATTTATTTACTTATTATATATATAAGCTCTATAAGCTAAAACAATTTTCATTACAAAGTATCAAAAATGTTCTAAAGATAATCAACTAAATCTCCTAATTTTAAACATTAATGTATCATAGAAAAACAAATACCAAAATGGGCTCAATCCATGTGACGTCACAGTCACATGATAATGATAACCACGTGTTTTTAGCCAATCCGTTCAAAATCTCATGTGACTTCATAGTTACATGATAATGATAACCACGTGTTTTTAGCCAATCCGTTCAAAATCTCATGTGACTTCATAGTTACACGATAAAAGCGATCGTGTGTTTCCATCAGTTCATGCGCTTCGTTGCCAACTTTGGACCTTTTTAGGAATTTTCGCTTAAAAAATACAAATTTGTCAACAATAATAATGTACAGGTGGTCAAAATGAATTTTATTCAAAAGTGCATGCATAAAATAAGATTTTTTGGAAGAGGGAGGGAGGGAGAGATTTAAGTTATTTTGAAAAAATTTAATTTTTATAACATTTGAACATTTATACCCAATTACAAAATTCGAAATTTTATCTAAGCTTTACAAAGAGAACAGCAAGTACAACTAGTTTGATCTCTGTTTTGAATGAAATGCGGAATACGCGTTTGTCTTTAACATGCGACCGTCATGAATTGAGTCCATTATGAGAATCTTTATTTGGCCTAAAATCATATCTGCTACCTAGGCATTCCATGTCTTACGCCGAAGAATTCTTAGTATTACAGCTAAAATATCAAACCAGGAAGACAAATCTAACATTGCATTTTTTACATTGTTTGTCTGGCAAATATTTATCCTACTACAAAAAAAAAGCCGTAGCAAACAAAAATAAATAAAATGTTAACTTTACTGATTATTTGTCAACTATCCGTGGTACCTTCTGTTTCTATTTGTAATTGTTTGTCTGGATTTCAGCAAGAATTGTTTGCTCTTGATTCTCTAGACGTAAATATAGATATCTTTTTTTGCTACTTTATATTAATAAGGCCAATATAATAATTCGTTGTTGAAATACAATGAATTCTTATCAGATGTTAAAAATCATCAAAATGTCTCTTTTTGTAAGTAAGCCTTGTTCTTTTCGATAATTTAATAATAGCAATCGAAGCATCTGTTAAATAACATGAATTAAATTAAGACAATTTGTAATTACTAATTAAATTAATCATAAGCAAATTAATACCTTTAGTTTCCTTTTTGCTGTTTTATTGCATTGTTTGAAATTAGTCTTGTTAACATGCTCCACCATCAAATTATACATAATCATAATTATGTTTCATATGTATCAGAAAATGACGAGTCAGTGTTCTTTTTAAACATTTAATTCATGAAATTCTTCGGTGAATTAGTGTTGTATAAAGCCACTCCTTTTGTTACTTGTTGGTAGATTCAATTAATTAATAAAATAATTCTCTTAATTAATAAAATTTAAACATAAATCATTTTTATATAAAATGGTATTCTAATTCCTTTTCATTCGATTTTCTTTTATTTGTTCCAGACTTTTCCTATGATCTGTCAATTAAAAATTCTGCAGTAAGAATACGTTCTAATTTTGGTATTGTAATTGATCGTATGTTCCTGTATTTTACTAAAAACAGTGAGGCGCATGAAGTAATTGGTTTAAAGAACATAACTGCATTTAGCATGTAACCGTAACGTCATAGGAGTAAAGTCAATTCACATTTTTTAAGAGATAAATATAATTGAGTTTTTTTTTATTTTTTAAACTAAGAACTGTGTAGTACAAATCACATAACGGTTTTAATGAGGTTTTAGGTAAAAAAAAAAGAAAGCGTGTATCAATTTGAACACGCGTTAGAAGTTAACTTATTTGCCTTACATGTATTGAATTGAAAAATAAAGTCTTATTTTGAAGTAATCTTATATATAATTAACAAATTTATTATTATCATTATTATTTCAAACTGTATTTAAAAAAAAATAATTAGGATGGAAAAGGTATAAGTATAGACAAAATTTTCATTTTCAATGCATAATACTAAAAAAAATTTTATTGTATGTACTTTGAGAAAAGTATCATCATTATTAGTCTAAATCAAAAATTTGCATCGAAACAAAAATGCAAAATATTCCATGTGTTGCAAATTTTGTCGAATTATAACAAAACAAACTTTCCAGAAGTATTCAACTAATGTATAGTTATAAATTCTTGGATGCATTGTAATAATAGTGATAGGGTGAAAGAAGAAATTAAAGTTTTTTATGTATAGGAAATCATTAAAATTCTTGAAATTTTTAAATAAAAATTTGCATTTACCTATTTTTGTAACTTATCATATAAAATAAGTCATATAATAACTTATCATATCATTATCATTGCATGCATACATTTGTAAAAAATTGCTTGAAGAAGTTAAATCAGGTGAAAATATGAAATTTTAAAAAAAATCAAAACGCATGGAAATTATTAAAATTTTTAAAAACTATACTCATTTTTTTTCTCACAAATTTTTTTATATGATTTTAGTTTTAAGAGTTACATAGAGCCAGTAAAAATTTGGGACATGTTTGTAAACAATTTTATTGCCCACTGTAGTCTTAAAATACAAATTAATGAAGCACTATATAACACTTTCACAACAATCAAATTAATTACACCAAAGCATATATATGATTTAAAAACTCACTTCTTAATCTGGATTTAGAAATTCCATTCAATTGAAAAAATTTATAAACACAATCTTTTATTGCCAAACTATTGGAAGAAATGTTGTGTTGCCATAAAACTTTAAAACAATAGATTGTTTGTATTATTTCCTTGAAAGAATTTTAAAACTGTATACCCAACAAACTCACCTTAAACTAATTTTTGACAGATTTTGAACCATTTATAAATCCCTACTTCGGGTAGATTAAAGACTCACTTCCGATTTTTTTTAATTCACAAAATTGATTATAATTTTACTTCTATGAAACGTTAAAACAAAACAAAGTATGTATCACAAAGCTAAAAGAGAAAAGGCTTGTTAAAGCTGCTGTTGAATGAGGAGAGGGGGGTGGGTGCTAGCTCAGGGCTAATAGACGAAAAACACAAAAGAAATTTTAAAAGCCGTAATTTTTAATCTATTTTTTCAATCTTTGAACAGATTATGGATAATACTATTCTACGTATGGAAAAAAAAAGTTTCGTTAGATTATTTTTTTATAAATAATGAAATTATTAAATATTTAATTAAAATTTTGGGTAATTTTGAAAAATCGCAAAAAAAAAAGATTCCGTCATTTTTTTATGACTGATTCTAAAAGAGAAAAGCATGAACTTGTTTAGAATAAAATATCAATTCATTAACTCGAAAAGAAACTTAAAGGGAATGATTTAGAAACCATTTTTATAAAAGCGTATCGATTTTGACTCATTTTTTAAAAAATCGTAAAAAATAGAAAATATCATTATTTTGTTAAAAAAATATACAATATCGTGGCGAAAAAAATGATCTTTCCAATTCTGTAATTATTTTTTGTCTGTGATAGATAGTACGAGTTAGATGGCGTTTTTTAAAACGGTGTGGGGGGAATTCGGAACTTCATTCATTTCTACCTTACGTTTATCGCCAACCGTAACTGGTAACGCATCACGCGTAACAGAAATTTCTCCCTACCGTGCCATAAGAAGTTAACTTCAATATGACGTTTTGCAGAGGCACGGATAAACAAGGAACTAGATTTAAATAATTATTTTGTTGGATACCATTTAAAATCAAAACTGTGTAAATTAAACTTTTCAATTTTATTATCAAAAACATTTTGCCAGAATATCGCAATACGGTGAAATTTAAATATTTATTTAAACTAAATATAGTTTACCTCAAATTCTTATATTAGCAGAGAAATATTGGCACGTATTTGAAATAAATTGTATTTTCGCTAAGGTAACTGGGACGTCTGCTACAGGGGTAAAATGAACTTTATGTACACCAAATTTAAATGGTTCTCCTTTACTTAAATTAAACGCAACAGAAGTAAAATTTTACGTTGAATTATCTGTATATTTATGTACCTGTTAGTGCAAAATACTTTATTTTAAATTACAAATAAATCTGTATGAGTAATAAATAATCAATAACTATTTTTTTTTTATTTTCGAGGCATGCTCTTACATTTAGGTACACTGCATAAAATGCAATGTATAAATAGCTATAAAAGTTTACTGAGTTTTTGCAAACATAACAATACATAAAATAAATGAAATGAAATTTTTAAAAATAAATTTATATATTTTTTTTAATTTTTAAATTAAGTGATTTATGAGTTTCCTTTAAATTTTATGCAGAAATTGTGCTATATCTACAATTTATAGATGCTTATTTGAAAAAAATTCATTCACTTTGTTGAAAATTTATGAATGTTATAATATACAAAAAAATATCAGACTCATAGTCAAAGTAGATTTTGAGAAAACTGTACCGGAATCACTAAAAAATGCATTTTGAAAAAACTGTAAATAAAGATATCTTCATCTATGATTAGTAAACAAATATTTTTCATACAATATGAAGCAACACCATAATTATTTGGATTATTTTGCATCATTTCTCAGCTTTTGAATTGTAGTTTATATTTATAGATTATTTAGATGTCTTTTTTAATTACTCTCCTATTTCATCAGCACGTGTTATCAACGATTCACACCTTCTTCCATTTAAAATACCAAAATTTTTATATCAATAAGTTTTAACATTTTTACTTCACTTTGAACATCATTGTCTGTGATGAATTTAAAAAGTTAGGAGGCAAAGGATAGCTATCTGGGACGGTTTGAGCGTTCAGCTTCCGGTAGTCTATGCAGAGACGCATGCTGCCATTTGGTTTCGGAATCAGAACAACGAGAGAGGCGTACGGAGATTCACATTCTACTATGATGCATTGCTGTAGCAGAGAATCTAGCTCTTTATTCAACAGCTCTTCCCTGGCTGGATTCATTCGGTAGGGAGGCACTGAAATTGGTGGATTGTTTTCAGTGTTGATGCTATGTTCGATAAATGGAGTAGCTTCTCCCCCTACTTCGAAGATAGAGTGAAGATTTCCAAGTAAGCAGTCTAGTTCCGCACGCTGAGAACCAAGGAGTTCTTGTCCTTCATCTTCCCGTAGTTGGTAGTTATTTATCGCCACAGGCCGTACATTAACAGAAGTACTCTGATAAGGCGTTGCGAAATTGAACGATTTTCGGAAATCGTCCCAAAAAGTCCAACAGTTCTTGCGGAAATTCAGTACTATTCCAGCATTTTCAAGAAAGTCAACTCCAAGTAGAGTGGAGTTGTTTTTGGCATCAGGCAAAATTATAAAGGGAGTTTTAAACTTTCTACCTTCCTGTATGACGGTTTGAAATGTACGTAGAACTTCTTTCTGAGTAACGATTCCATCAGCAAAGGATAGAGATATTACTGTCTTTTCAAAAGCAGCTCCTTGTTGGAGAAGGATAGTGTAAAGAGTTTCTCCTGCAATCGAATGACTTGCACCACTGTCCGCAAATGCAGTTCCTGAAACTTCATTTATGCTGATCCTGAGTACAGCATTTCTGTTTGAAGGAGAGAGACTGTTAATTCGCAGAATTTCAAAATGAGCTGGATCACCCTTTGAAGGATTGCAGTCAGGGCATTTTGACTTGATGTAGCCGGGCTTTCCACATCAGACAGAGGATTCCGGCTTTCAAATTGCGAATGTCCTCTAAATGATTTTCTTGGTTCTTCTTTTGCCTTATCCACCGTTCTGATTTGTTTATTTATTTTTGAGTGGAAAGAAGCTCTTCTTACATCTGTTAAAACTTTATGATTTGACGTCTTACTTCGAACAACTTCATAATCGTCTAATTTTTGTACTAAATCAGAGGAGCTTTTAATATCTCCCCAGATATCCACGAAGTGTTCTTTAACTTCCTTCGCAACTCTTTTCTTAAGCTGATCGGTAAGAACCAAATCCTTAAGGGAGTTAAAGTCTTTCACTTTTAGGCTATGTAACCATCCTTCTAAGTAATTATTTAGTTCGTACGCGAAGTCCTTCCACAAAGATTCGGGTTGTTTTTGATGAGTACTGAACTTCATTCGAAACGATTCAGCACTCAACTTGAATCGTTGGAGTAACACTTGCTTAATGTGCTGGTAATTTTCTAATTTGTCTTTGGGTTCACGCAAGATAATATGAGAAATGTCGATAGGTAACATAGGTAGAAGGTGTGTTACGTAATCGACTTCACCTATGTTAACTTGCTCACACTGCCTTTCAAATATTTTTAGATAGGTGGAAATATGAGAATTTTCCACAAATCTGGGTATGAGGTGTTGGATATTTATTTTCTCTGCGGTGGCAGCACTAGCGTTAGTTGAAGTAGCAGTCATGCTTAACTTCATGCTGTCTAGTTCTAAAATCAGTCCCTCTTGTTTTCGTTTGTAATCATTTTCCTCCTTTTCGTCACGTTAGGCCTGAACCCTAGTTTCAATAATTGTTTCTAAAAGGGTTTTAGTAAACTGTTCATCATAGTCTTTCGAAGTTAGGATTAAATTTTTAAAGTCTATTACTCTCATCATTTCTCCTATTTCGAGGCTTAATTCTGTAGCTAGTGTTTTTAAGTCATCTTTGCGCGCTTTAGCAAGATACGCCATTGTTTAAACTTTAGAAAAAAAAGGGGGTCAATAATAAAGTCCGACAGCCACAAATTAAATGCAGTTAATTTAATTTTAAAATAGTTAACCTTTATAATTGAGAATCAACTAGTCACTAGAAGAACAAGAATTGGATATTCGAACACTAAACTATTCAAAAATATTTTATAGATATCTTACAGGAAACAAAAGCTAACCTTTGAAAGCAAAATGAAAATTCAAGTAAAAAGAAATTCTGATGAACTTAGTCAAAACAACATAAAAATTAATCCTTTGAAGGAATAAAAATACTGCTTAAAAATATTGTAGATATTTTACAGTAGGCAAAATCTTAGCTTTGAAAATAAAAATAATTCACATATAAAAGAAATTCTGATGAAATTCAGTCGAAACAAAACCAATGAATGAATCTTTTGAAGGAACAAAAATACTTTTTTTTTGATAAAAAAAATTAATAATTTCTTTCTTTTAAATTCACAAAAGTCTAATATGTGATCAAAATTCTTCAATATAGTTAGAAATAAAACACAGTATAACACTTAAATAAAAAAAGATAATACACAGGAATCTTGCGTCATAAGTGAATTAATGAGTCAGCAGAAAAAGTGAAAAGTATCTCTCGATGATTAATAAATTTTACAGAACAAACAGTGAAAACTCAAGGTCAGAAATAGGGGTAAAAATTCCCCAAATAAGTACACTAATAGTCATAAATCCCAGACAGGGACAAAATTGAACAAAAGTAGAAATAGTTTCCTTACTAGAGAAAAGAATTACCCAAATAAAATTCAACAAAAAGTCAAAATGAATAAGAAAACAAAACGAAAGAAACTTATCTGACGATCCGTGAAAACGAATGTAATCCAAATTTTCTAATTTCCCGTAGGAAATAAACAATCCAACTTCGTAGCTGGCAGCTACAACTTCAGAAAATACTTTTAGAAAATCTTTATGAACTGGCAGTTCAGAATATTGAAGATAATTTTGTTAGTTAATTTTAATAGGATTGCTAGTCTGACTATTCGGCCGCTCGCTGGGACATACAACACAGTTACCCACCCTTTTGTACAATTGTAACCTGCACTCAAAAAAACACCGGCAGCTAGCTCAAATAATTTTAATTGGTTGTACATTCTAATTGAGCACAGTTACAAACACATAAAAAGCCGTTAATCTTTATACAATAAGAGGTTTGCGCTGGCGGACATTGGCATGCCCTTTCTACACCGTGGTGGCAGTCAGACTGGTTACTTGTCCATCCGGCCAGGAGAGGGACCATTCGTTACAATACTAATATTAATTTTTATCCACATTACTTAAACTTAGTTTAAATTAATCATAATCTAATTAAAACTAATTACTTAGATATAAGATTGTATAGTAAGGATTTTAAATTACATAGTAATATTTATGATAAAAGAGATGCCTTTAATTTTAAAATTCTTAAATTACCTTACTGAAATTCAAATTTATCTATATCTATATAAATAAATATTATTTTTAACTATATTTTTCGTAATAATTTATTAGCTGGCGATAAAGCTAATAAGAACATAAATTGAGCATGGCTATCCTGCTAACTTTCTTTACACAGTTATATTTCTAATAGTTCTCAGTGATAATACAATATGTATTAATAACTATTATTGACAGTATGTTTTAATATTAGTATTTTTTATTAATTATACAATTATCCAATAGACGACGCCACATGTTTAATTATTATAAATTATTAATATATTATTATTTAAATACTTCATGCAATAATTTATTTTCTACAAATATTTATATCAATATATATTTATGGTTTTTTAAACGTATATATATATAGAGAGAGACTTTATATTATTCTATCATAATTTTTTAACTTTATGTGGTACTGACTTTCCTCTGTTGTATTTAGCTGGAAACATAAATAGTTGATATACTCACGAAGTGAGTCTTACTATTTACCTTATTGTATCGACTTTAAATCTATACTGTGAGTACTAGTAGGCTATAATTTTATCTTTATATTTTAATAGTACAGTGATTTTATTTGTAATATTTAAATTTCTCCTAATACTATTCTTTCCTTTCCCCTTGGCACATTGTACAGATAAATTACAGGGGGAAATTGGCTAGCCCTAAAACTTGTTTAAACCTGCAATCTTGGTTCCTAAGGCCAGGAGTTTGTTATTGTATTACTGTGCCTAAAATTTCCTACCTTGAATAGTTATACTTAGGTTCTATAGCTATCTGTGAATATATATATATATATATATATATATATATATATATATATATATATATATATATATATAAAATGTATATATATATATATATATATATATATATAAATGTATATATATATATATATATATATATATATATAAGTGTATATATATATATATATATATATAAATGTATATATATATATATATATATATATAAAATGTGTATATATATATATATAAATGTATATATATATATATATATATATATATATATATATAAAAATGTATATATATATATATATATATATATATATATATATATATAAATGTATATATATATATATATATATATTGTTCAAATTTTCAATAGTTAGTAAAGTACGTACCTTTTTCAAAGAAACTACATACTTCGCATGGATAAAATTTTTACATTAGTTTATGTGCTCTATTAATAACATTTTAATAGAGGTTTAATGGTTTTAAAAACGGAGGTTTTTAATTTTTGTTAAAAATTAAATTAATTATGAATTTTTTAAAAAATTGTCCATTTTTTCCCTTAAATGTGTAGTTTAAAAAAGTTTCCTAAATATATCTAATTCCCTCCATTAAAATGTGTCAACATGTTAAAAATCTGCTCACTAAAATTTTGAGGTTTATATGATAAGTAGTTTTTAAGAAAAAGGTACATATAAAGAGAAAAATATGACATTTGGAGAAAACAGGTTTTAAAGTGTAAATTTGTAATTTTTTGAGCCTTTATTTTTTTTAATACTTTCTAGATGCATATGAAGCATTTTTTACTCTGTGCTCGCACAAAAGACTCTTCTTGTTTCCTTTTTGTCATTATTTTTAACAATTTTGTCTTTTTCTGGGGATCTCAAAATGATTTTGTATTGTTGCATGAATTCCACGTATATCTAGTTGTTTGAAACATGACACACATTTATAACTTGGTTCAATATCAAAATGTTTTAGGATCATTAATTTTGCTACATGACTCATATTGAACTTGCGATAGCCATATTTACTCCTAAATTAGAGTCTTTAATTCCAAAAATGTAGATCTTGGAATCATTGACCATATGGTGTTATCAATTGACTCCTTTGAATTCTAGGTCTTACCATTTAAACATTTGCGCGCGCGCGCTTAACAACATAGGGTCACTTAGATCTCTAAAATATGGCTTCATTTAATTTATTATGGTATTTGGCACGTGTGTGTGTATGTGTTTATGACATAGTGCCTTTCATTGCATTCGGCTTCTATCTTTTGAAACTTGTACCAGACATTTATAATCGCTGGACACAGTCCATTTTAAGGGCTCTCGTTTGAAGACAGAAGATGAAAATAAATAGCCCAAACAGCAGTTTTTATGCTGTGTAGATCATTGATATTATTTCTAATATCCATATACTATAATGCCTTAGAAATTTAATATTAAAATGTCAGTAAGTCGGTTATTACCTCTTAGGCTTTTTCCATCAATTAACATTTTTTTTTTCTCTTTTTCGCTTTTAAGATCGAAAAGACGTGTACCCATACACTTTTGAATAAGCCCAATGCACTCTAGTTTTCCCACTTGAACATCATAAGGATTCGCACTCATCAGAAACATCAGCAAGGGAAAACACAGGCCCTCCTAGCAGAGATCATTTGATAAGCGTCAAGGTGTAGCTTCATTTAAAAAAATAAATAAAAATACATCTAATTATCATATTTCCCCATACCACATATCATTTTAAACAGAAATACATAACATTTAAAAAAACTATAAAAAAAAAGTGAAAATCGATGATTTTTTGAAAATTTAAGTGCCGGCCTTAAGTGACTAAATAGAAAACGACTTTACTTGCAATTTTCCATTTTCCTTTTTATAAATGGTGTTGAACTAATTTTTTTTGTTTGTTACTATTTATTCATTAATTTAATTATTCTAATAAAATAATATAGTATAAAAGAACTCGTATTAGGTTACCCCAGGGGGTTTTGAACCCACGACCTTTGCAATATAAATTCAATTCGATATCCATTGGACTACAGGTACATAAGCTGTTAAGCTATTATTTTTGTTTGTTACTATTTATTCATTTTTTTAACTTAATGAATTAATATTTGGAAAAACAAAATTAGCATCAAGTGTCCTCCATTACAAGTTTTAAAAAATGTCCTTGAACTTGAATGGATGAATAGAAAGATAAACTTATACCCAATTTAACATGGGCTCCTATGGACGTGCCGGACCCCCTTAACAGCGTGATTCTGCCATATGTACAGACATATTTATATTAATTGTAACTATTTTATAAAAAGTAACTAAAGTAAAATTTTTCTTTGTTGACTTAAGTAGGAATTGCCTTAAAAAAATATTTTTTTTAAATTACTTGTTAAACTATAGGAAATAAAGTTAGCTGAAATAAACTTTAGAAAATTCCATTTAAACTTCTGTAGAATTAAGAAAATATGTCAAGAAAGATTTGCTTATATAAGGCAAGGAAACGTTTAAGTATATTGTAAGCAATTCGACGTCATTTGCTTAAAAAATTAGAATATAAGCATTCTTTCTTTTTTCCCTCTGAAATATTTTGTTTTAAAGTACCCCAAATGCTTCAAGGGCGAAATCTTTTAAGCTTTTATTGCTTTGTAACTGCGTATTTAAGGTGTTTGCTAATACTTTCCGTCAGTTCAAAACTGATTATTTTGCGAATTTGCCGGAAGTTCTGTATACACTAAAAAGGCACAATGGAACATTGTATATTCTTTATGTTTAAAATAACTCTCACCGAATATGGATCGTAAAAAAACTGCTATATATATTTTTAAAACCATTTCAGAAAATTTACTAAGCCCAAACTGCAGTTTTGAGATAATAAATGGAATTATTTAGTATCTCCTTTAAAACTTGCAATCGATAAATCTTTAGTTTTTGCAAATACATAAACAGTTTTAAAAAGTATGCAACATTTTTTTACTCTAATTCTCAAATCTCAAAGACTGTATATAAATGTATAAAAATCTAAGCAAATTCATTCATACTTTTTTTAATCAACAAATCAAGCAAAGAAATATTTCGTTTGCTTCGTTAAATGCTATGATTTATATTGTTAATACTAAGTGTTTCTGAGAAATTAAGCATTATAATAATAAACAATTGTGGACAGTTTCAGTTAAAATATAAATTTCTGATGATAAAGTACTTATATAAATTTTTACTCAATTTTCTAGCTATGAAAACAAAACTAACATATTTAAGATTTTCTATAGGCATATTTTTTCTCTTTTTTTCCGTTTTTAAGGCATAAAATTTTTTAAGCCTTTGATTTTCTCCCTTACTTCTAAAAAGGTGGTTAAAATCATAGAAAAAATAACTTAAAAATGAAGAATAAAGCTTTAATTGTTCACTGAATAGTGCCGTGCAAGCACTAAGAAACATTTAGTAATGCTTCTAAATATAAATTTAATCCCGTATTTTTACAAACACCAAATTTATCCTCCAATACGTTGTAGAATTCAAAAGTTTCTGGAATGAGGCTGTAACTTAAAACATAATACCAATTAAGTTTCTGAAACACATCCTACTTCAAAATAAGATCCTTGAGCAAAAGCACACATTTTCCCATGACTTGTAAAGGTCATCGAAGCATTTCTGAAATCCATTTTTATTCATGTCCTTTAATTCAATCTGCGATGCACTTTTCACTTCATCTGCATTTTGGTTTTCTTTTAACATAAGGGGAACGATATGGGGACACACCTTATATATGTTAATATCCTTAGTCAATATCCATTGACATGTAGACGATGATATCCTAACTGATTCTGATATTGTTTGAAGTCTGTTCTTACCGCAGCAAAAACCTTTTCGATGCTTTCAGCGGTGCGAGTAGTCTGTGGATGTCCTGACCATTTGTCGTCTTCGACACTTTCCCTGCCTTCCCTGAAATGTCGATGCCACTCAAAAGCTTGCATTCGCGAAAATGTATCAAACCCTTACACCGGCACAAAACTTCATAAGTTTCCGTAGCACTCTTTACAAAGTGAACACAAAAATTAATATCAATTATCCACTCAACAAATACAATTTATTTCAATCACCGAAAGCTTAAGTACATTCGCCAACAAAAAAAGGAGCTGTGGCGACTCACTGACCATGAAATTTGGAACAAATTCTTTTTAGAAATGGGGAAAAATGCAATAACACCGAATGTATTATCACGTTATAGGCTCAGTCCAGGAACTTCTGAATCCTACTAATATTAACTGTAACATATTAACTACGCAGACAAATTAGAAATTATGAACATAATTGGTAAAGATATCTATATTATACACTCATGTCCATAAATTAAGGATAATTCAGTATCACACAGAAACTGAACTCTAAAATAAAAATTTCACCAGTAGAATTATCACAAACATGTTGAAGGAGAATACACAAATTACAGGAAACCACCAGATGGCGCGGATAATACGTCACAATGACGAGAGTGTAAGAGAGGAGTATATAAGGAATGGTGAGAAAGAACTAAAATTGTTCACAAGCGCTTTAAAAGCCTTTCAGTGCAATAACCGCATAGTTATGGCACAAAGGAAGCATTTGGATGATTTTTTACGTGGTAGAATTATTGGACGACTAGAATGTGGACGTACCCAGCTGGAAGTTTCCGAGGAACTTGGAATCGCCCAGAGTGTCATCTCCAGACTTTGGTAACGATTCCAAGATGATGGTAATGTGAGTAGATGTTACAGCACAGGTCTCCCCCGAGTTACAACGCCGAATGAGGACCGGTATATATATATATATATTTGGCCGTTACTGCCAAAAGAAACAGATGGAGCACAGCATCAGACTTGTCTCGTCAGCTCTCTTCAGCTACCGGTACGATAGTTTCAAGGCAGACCGTCTACAGACGCTTAGGGCACATTGGTCTATATGCTCGTAGGCCTGTCAGATGTGTTCCCCTTACCGCAACTCACTCTGTCGCCTGCTATTAACCTGGAGTAGAGAGCATGCATTGTGGACACCACAACAGTGGTCTTGTGTGATGTTTTCCGACGAGTCCAGATTTAGTTTGCAGTCTGATTCTCGCCGGACTTTAATATGCAGAGCGCCAGGTACCCGTTACCACCAAGAAAACACCATTGCACGACACCGTTACGGTGGTGCAGGATGGTTCGTTTGAGGAGGAATTATTCTTGGTTCCAAAACTGACCTGCATGTTCAGAGTGTAACGATGACAGGCCACATCTAACGGGATGTCATTCTGGAACTACATTTACGTTTTTTTCGGGGCGCCATGGGTGCTGAATTTCCGTTTATGGATGACAACGCCCGTCCTCACCGTGCAAACATTGCAGACGAATGCCTTCAATCGGACGATATCACCCGTATGGATTGGCTAGCATACTCACCGGACTTGAATCCAATCGAGCATGTGTGGGATATGCTTGGCCGACGAATTGCAACCCGTCAACCCCCTCCCACGTGTCTACCGGAACTTCAGAGGGCATTTCTTGATGAGTGGTGTAATATTCTCCAAGTTCAGATTGATAATTTGATACTCAGCATGCCTAGGCGTTGTAAGTCCTGTAATTGCATCGTCCGAGAGACATACTCCATATTAACCATCATACTAATCATGTTATACTGTAAATACGTTCTTTTTTGAAATTTGCTCCAAGGAGTAAAAATCGCAATTTTTATTAATTATGTCAAACATATAGCATCTTTTTTGCTCTTTACTTTTGGTTTTATAAATAGACTTTACAAATAAGTCAAATTTGTTTTGCTTCTGTCTCTTTCTTTTCCTGAACTTCATTATCCTTAATTTATGAACATGAGTGTGTATATCAAATTCTTAATTAGTTGAATTTAAGTAAAGGATAAATTACTAAAACAATTCGAATAATTTTCTCAGTTTTTTAAACTAAATCAAAAGATAATTAATAAATAATTTAATTTAAAATTCCTTTCAGTAACAAATTTAATTATTAAACTCACATCCACTCATTACTGTTTCCGTTATGATTTACAAATAATGTTATTTTGTAATATCTTTTTGCTTTCAATTTATTGCTTAAATTATTAATTGCACCGTAAGCAGACAAGTTAAACACATTTAAATTAAAAAGGAAAACTTAAGCAATCGTTTGATTATTTATGTCAAGAATAATTCATTTTTATTTTTAAAATATTATGTATCAATTCTGGAGAAATTCAATGGATTCGAACTCTCGACACACCCGTTACCGGAGGATCTGGAGTAGTAATGATTATTGCTTATATCCGATCTCTTTGAAAATTGACTTAAGGTAACAAACACCAAATGTATACCTTCTACCAATTATGTTATTTTGTTGTACTTTTTCTGTTGGTTCTCGTACTTTTAACTAATTGCTATAAATAAAGTGAATACTTGCCGAGAAGCGATGATTAAATAATGACTTTTTTATTCTTCATTATATGTATATGGGCTTTCAAAGGATTACTTCCGCTTATAAATTTCTGTACAAAAGGTGTTTGTCTTAAACAGCTGTATTATCCAGGAAATTTTACCCTAAAATTGTAAAACTATCCTTTATACTTTATAACTCCAAGTTTTTGGCATTTCCACTTATTTAGGTTCCGAAATTAACAATAGGATGGATTGTACTACAAAAGATAATTATTATGGCTAATAGATGACTTAATGGAGTACGAAAATATTTGTAATCGAATTTAATCAAAAGAAAAAGAAAGGTTATATTGTATAAAGTCTTTCAAGATCAGTATAAACTTATGCATGTGAAACTTGGCTCATTTTTCGAACAGATGAGAGCATGCTAAGTATCAACGAAAGGAAGGATTTAAGATTTATTTTTAAATGAATCCAAGAAAATGACGCGTGTAGAAGATAAATTTCAGAGCTCTATCTCTGTCACTCATATAAAAATTCTGATATCCTTAACCTCATCAAAGTACAACGAACTAAATGGTCAGGTCAGGTTGTCAGAATGGATGAAGACCGCACCTCTAAAAAAGTCTTCAATGTCCAATGGTACTCGGAGAAAAAGGCAGACCAAATCTAGGATTGATTACCAAGAAAAAGGTTTCATATTTTGAAAACCAAAAATTGGAGAACACTAGTAAAAAGAAGGGAGGCATGGAAAAAGCTTCTTGAGTAGGCCAAGGCCCATCCTGGGCTGCCGAGCCACATAGGAAGGATATAACTCTTATCTAATGGCCTACAGTGTGGCAACCAAGCCATTGCAGACATGGCATATCCCCAATTGTAGGAACTATTTCATTGATGGCACCATCTCCACTACCAAATTTTGACGCTTGAATTTATTCAATTTAAACTCTCCTCGTATGCTAAATGGTGCCTTGATTTAATTGTTCTTGAGCTAAACTAATGCTCAAGGGATCTTTTACATGTAGCGTAATCATATGATATGCTTCCCTACGATTTTCGCATTCCGAAAATCTATCGATCCCGCTTGGGACAGAACCCGCAAACGTAGACTAGGCAACCGTACTAGACCATAAACCGTAGGTGGGCATGCTACCTCTAAGCCCGGGGTAGGCATTAAGTCGATCCGATCGACCAGGGGACAGCCAAGACATTTTAGGGTGACCGCCTGAAGAGTAGCAGTTAGTAATCATGTACCAAAATATTCAATATTCACCGATAGTTTGGTGACTAAATCATTTATTGTAACTACAAGAGCTAACTTTTATTTTTCAATGTTTTTTTTAATTGTTCGATAATCAATGCATGATTTCATATCATTATACTTGTGACTATTATTAAGTTTGTATCTTGTGTTTTGCTTTAAATGCTGCCTTAAAAGATTATGTTTTTTGTGGTAGTTACGGGGATAGGTATATATTTCTTATGCATTACTAAGTTATAATAAATAATGTAGACATTTTTCTTAGCTCACCACACCTATGCCACTGGGTGGAGTGCAGCACCTTGAAAAATTGTGAAGTAACTCACACAACCCTAGAAAAGCTACCCGCCCCTACTCTAAGCCATCGAGTTGACTCGAATACGTAACTTCAGAACTTCGTTGGGAAGTTTTTTAAAAAAAATGTTTTTACAATTTTCCATACTAAACAAATTAGTTAATTTATTAGTGTGAAATATAAGCATTAAGTAGATAATTTTCATGATATTTAGCGTCACTGAGATAAGAATAAACGTATAAAATTGTCTTAAGGATATTTTGACAAAAAAAAAAAATTATTTAAGTACTATATTTGGGCAAAAAAGTAACTTAGAATAGTCTTTTTTCAAAATGTTCTTGTTTTGTGAAAATGCTCCTATTATAATAATATTTTGCTTGTATATATCTCTAACCTCTGTACAGATGCCCAACTGAGAATTTTGAAAAATTCACATAATTTTCAGAGTTACAACCATTTACATAATTATCGGTGTTTTTTAATTAAAATTTCTCCCCTCTGTTGTCGTAAAACATGGATAGACCCACTTCTAAGGTATATATTTCAAAAAATCTAGTTGAGATTCTGTACAGAGGTCAGAGCTATATACAGGCAAAATATTCTTATAATAGCATTTTTCACAAAAGGAGAATATTTTGAAAGTGGGTCATTCTATGTTAATTTTTTGTCAAAATATCGTACTTAAATAATTTTTTATTCTAAAAATATTCTTAAAACAATTTTACATACAATTTGTAATCTAAGTGACACTAAATATTATAAATATTATCCAGTTATACGTTTTTACAAAACCATGGTTCCAAACGTAGTCGGATACCTTAAGGAGCCTGCCTACGTTTGGAACAGCGATTTTACGAAAGCATATAAATAATTGTTTTTTTATATTTATTGTCATATGAACTAAAATATACATGCAAAATTGTTTTAAGAGCATTATTACTATTCAAAATTATTTAAATACCATTTTTTTAGTGAAAAATGATTAAAATATGAATTTTTTTTCAAAACATTCTTCAAAAATGGAAAATATTTTAAAATAATAAAAATTTGCCTATATATAGTTAAAATTTTTGAACAGAATCTGAACTAGGATTTTTGAAATTTGTAGGTTAGACGTGGATAAATTCTTATTTTAATAAATCAAATTAAATCAATTTTAACAAAAAAAAGTATTACTGTTTCAATTGATGGTAATTCTCAAAATATATAATAAGAATTTTTCAAAAATAGTAGTTCAGGCACTGTGTAGGTAAGTTCTAACTATTAATAGGCAAAATATTATTATTATAGAAGCATTTTTATTAAAGGAATCTGTTATAAAATTACGTGATTTTTTTTCCTTTTTGTCAAAAAACGCCATTTCAATATTTTTTTTCTCTCGTAATAATAGTCTTAATACACTTTAATAGGTATATTGTAAATCGACGGATTCTAAATATTAAAAAAAATTCGTTCACACGCTGTTTCAAAATCATGGTTTAAAACGCAGTCATCTTAAAAAATGAATGAAGTACGGATGTTCTTATAATTCTAAAAAGTGTTTAATATGAAGTCGTAATTACAATAAGATAAAAAACCAAAACTGTTTGCGCCATTAGTAAAAACATGTTGTTCCTTGTGAAATTACTTCCACTCAGGTATCTCTGGATGGCGTGGGAGGGAAGCGGGAAAACCACGCGTGGGCGGGTCACACAGTTATTCTTCCACCATAAAAAATAGTTCACTCGCTTCACCCCAATTTACTCCTCCTGCGAGTGATATATTTTTTTCAAACAATATTAAAAAAATAGACACATACACAATACACATGAAATATAACAATAAACACAGTGACATAAAATCAAGAGAGTAATGAAATGTTTTGCATTGAATATTCTAACTTTTATACATTCATGACTTTCGTAAGAAAATCACACAGCAAGTCTGACCAAAAGCACACAGCAACCGGTCAGCCAGTGAACCCCGTAGAAGGATTGTGTGGGAGTGAAGCGGGAAAACCATGCATGGGCGGGTCACACAGTTATCCTTCCGCCAAAAATTAGTTCACTCGCTTCACCCCAACAAAACAAAAAAGGGATTACTAAATACTTTCCTTCTTTGATAATTATAACATTCCAAAGTAGTAAATATTCAAAGAAAAAATACCTAATTCATTATTATTTTCAATTTTATATACGAAAACAAGCTGGAACTTTTTGGAAAAATAAAAGGAAAACGCGTTACCTTCTTAAGTAAATTATCCCTAAATTAGTTCGCTCGCGAAAGAGAGTCCGGTTTCTGGGAAAATGTGTTTATAAGCCCCAACTTTATCCTAGAATTTTAAATTGAAGCTTCTGCAATAATTATCCTTGATGAGCAAAAGTTAGCATGAATTCCTATTTTACAATTACTTTGCGTTATTACTTTTATGAACAAATGGCATTTCTGTTCCTTTAGTTGCCAAGTGTTTAAAAGGTAGAAGTTTAATTATATTTAAATTATTCAAGTTGCTTAGGATACTGACATTCATTGAAGTATGTTTGCTGAAGATTTGTAGAAATGTTCTGAAAATTTGTTAAATTGTATTCAACGCCTTTTAAAAGGGGGAATGAAGAGATTCATTTAACTTAATAGTAATTTCCCGAACTTATAAATCTGCTAATTTTATTGCCTTATAAATTGTACTTAGTATTTTTAAAAAAGAGGATAAATTGGAAACGCAATTTTAATGAAACTGTTCTAATATTATTTTTCGGAATATAATACTACATCCTGAAATACAATGTGATAAAACGACACGAAATTAAAATTTAAAAAAAACATAATCTCATAAAAGTATATTTTTTAAAAGAAATATGTCTCCCCTTTTATAAAAAAATAAATAAATGCTATTTTATATAGAAGGGATAAAAATTTAATTTCTTATATTTGAAAACGTTTAGAACACATGCATTCGGTCAGTTACTAAAGAATTTTTTTAAAGTTTAG
Source organism: Trichonephila clavipes (assembly GCA_019973935.1). Taxonomy (NCBI): domain Eukaryota; kingdom Metazoa; phylum Arthropoda; class Arachnida; order Araneae; family Nephilidae; genus Trichonephila; species Trichonephila clavipes. Next base: position 10,225 of record BMAU01000692.1, on the reverse strand, counting down.
TTATAAAATGAATGATCATTTAATTTTTGTACATTTATAGCATATTACTGCATATTTGTTTTATCTTTCAAACTGTTTGAATCTTTTTTGAGCCTCAGTCTATTTCCTTAAAATTTTGTTATATATTTTTATCTTTAGAAAAGTTTCGTTTGTTCTATAACGGAAAGCACGCTACATTTTCTTCAATACACACACACAAAATAATCACAATTATTCTCAGAACTAATTTAATCTTTGAAAAACCTCCTGTTTATTGTTAAGCTCTGGCTCCCCACATCGTCGAGTCAGTCCGTTTTTCGATCTCCCGTTTGATCGAATAAAGGGACTTATTAAGACCTCTTGAGGCTCTAGGCCCCTACACAAAAGTAGGCCCTGGTCCCAACACAAATATAGGCTTCACATATGACCCAAACAAATATGCATGATTTACAATCACACAAAACGGCTCGATTGACTGCCGTGTTTTGACAGAATGAGTAATGATGGTGTATGGTGGTAGGCTTAGGCATATACATGGACGACAGTCATCATATGTAGCAAGTTGACATATCGTCAAAAACTCCAAATTTTCTGGAGAATACAACCGGAAAAAACATTTGACTGTAGAAATTATTCAAATCATAATCTTATTAAGGCTGAGTCGAGAGCGAGACGAGACTCCCATTATGACCGAGACCCTAGACCAGGACCCAGTTGGTCCTTTCCTTAAGATGTCTCTGATCACTGTAATTTCGACAGAAGAGTTCTTTAAAAAAATATTTAAGGTATCCGACTACGTTCGGAACTGTGATTTCCAAAAAGCGCATAAATGAATAATTTTCATGATATTTAGAGTCACTTAGATTAGAATATATGTATAAAATTGTTTTAAGGACATTTTGACAAAAAATATTTAATTACAATATTTAGGCAAAAAATTAACTTAGAATAACCTTTGTTCAAAATGTTCTCCTTTTGTGAAAAATGCTTCTATTATAATAATATTTTGCCTGTATATAGCTCAGACCTCTATACAGAGGCTCAACTATGCTTTTTAAAAAAATCACATTATTTTCAGTGTCACAACCCATTGAAATAATTATCGGCGTTTTTTTTAAATTTCTCCCCTCTGTTGTCTTAAAACAAGGATAAACCCACTTCTAAGTTATATATTTCAAAAATTCTAGTTGAGGCTCTGTACAGAGGTCTCAGCTATATACAGACGAAATATTATTAGAATAGAAGCATTTGTCGCAAAAGGAGAATATTTTGAAAATGGGTCATTCTATGTTCATTTTTTATCAAAATATTGTACTTAAATAATTTTTTATTGTAATACTATTCTTAATACAATTTTATATACATTTTCTAATCTAAGTGACACTAAATATCATAAGTATTATCCATTTATACGCTTTTGCAAAATCACGGTTCCGAACGTTGTCGGATACCTTAATACTAAATAAGGTGTTGCCTGATGTTTTTTCTTGTAACTATTTAGCATGTGTCCTAGCCTCGTACTAAATGTTAAAAAATATTGAAGTGCTGTTTAACTTAAGCAAAAAATTGTTGTGACCGTTTACCGTAAAAAGCTCAAGTGCCTAAATTTCATTCCAGGTGTAACAGTAATTAACAAATAAATTATTTTTTATTTTATTGTTCCCTTCATCTATATAACATAGAACATAGTTTCCGCATAGGTAGATTTTGAAATTCTAAAAAAAAAATTCCCTCCCTATTCTGCAAAAATTTAACTTGAAACGTAGAAAATGGTTTAAAATTACTTTTCCTTCAAAACTCGATAATTAATTAGCATTGTTTTTTGGCAACCTGAAACGATTTTTCTATTAATTCTTAGAAAAAACACCTAAATACTGTAATAAGCTTACAAAGTGATAGCACCTAATATGAGGGTTTACAAAGTGGTGCTTTTTCTTGCATACTGTTTTATCTCGGATATTTAATTATCGCGAATACTTAATTGATAATACAAATAATATCATACAATAATTAAGGAAAATGACGAAAGTAATGTGACAACTGTATTTTAACAAAAAGAATTTTGTCATCTACTTAAATAATTCATTGTGATGCTTTTTGATGTTAAACACATTTATTTTTTCGTCGAAATTTCATGTCTTATTGCTTTCAAGATAATCCAGATTTAGATTTACCCAATTACCACTTACACATACTTAAATAAAATTATTCTTGAAATAGAAAAATAATTTATAAAAAAACTTCTTAAAAAGTACATTAGTTAATTTTAAATAAACTATTAAACAACAGTTTGAGACAGATAAATTTTAAACAAAGATTTTTTTGGATTCGAAACTATAGGATTAAAAATTATGCAATCCTTTGCTTAAATCTGTTTTCAGTTCCATTCCCAAAGTGGTAAATAGTTTTAAACTAAATAAATTTCCTTAACTAATTAATACGTGGCTTTTTGAAAGGCTTAAGGATTCAGCAACAAAGGGATCAGGTGTTTTCAAATTTAGAAATAAATACGATAAATTTTCCTCTAGTCTTTATTCCAACAATATATGGTAACATAGTAATTTACTTTAAAACCAATTTTTATACTATGTGTTTGTGAGAATTAAAAGTACAGAGAATCATCACGTGTGTGTGTGTGCGTGTGCTTTTTAGATACTCATCCGTTTTTTTAAATCGAACAAAAACTTCCTAAACAATAGTTAAAAGTTCAAATTTCTTTATTAAATTAGAAATTTAATGCGTAAATCCAGAGTAAAACAAAACTAGACTAAATTAAACTTTTCAGATGGAATTGACATTCGAAAAAAAAATTATTTTTGCTTTTCTTAAGTTCTCAGTTTTATGTGAGACAGTTCAGACTGTAAAACTGAAATTATTTAAACATTGCACAATCCCGACTTCAGTGTGTGATTTGCATAATCTTACGTTAATAGTTGGATGCTCAATAATTTTACATTTGGCTCAGATCATCATTTTATTGCAATCGGAGTCCAACATATGAAGCAGCGTAGAAGTCAGAAGATCAAATTTAAATTCAATTCCTTTGTCAACCAAATTTAAGTTCCTTAATACACTAGTGTGCGAAACTTAAACAACTTTTTAAATCAGCTTGGGTTTAATTTTAAAGGTTCAACGTAGCAATTAAAGATTGATGAAAGTATAGTAGCTTAAAAATGAGAAGCGAGTATGCATTATGAAACAAAAAAGGGAAAGATTTTTAATAACAGAATGATGTTAGTAAAAAGCACTGTCTGAAAGTGGGAAAAAACAGCAAACCTAAGTTCCTTAGTAAGGGATATGTCCTACTCTAATACAGTGATAGCGCGACACCGTCTGTTAATTCTCAATACAAAACTATCCAGCAGTTGTTGAGGTAAGAGCTGCCATTCTTCAAGGAGTTCAGTCTTTTGGCGTGTTTTTGGAGTATATGTGATCTTCCTGCCAGGTGTCTTCTAAAAGCAAACTGCTCATGCTGTGTGAACGACTTCCCCCTGAATTCGCTTCCTCACCGTCCTGCCTACATAAGGGTGTGGGAGGAAACAAAGCATGACCAGAAACATCCTTAATACCTATTATTTATTATTATTCAAGCACCCTAATCTACCACAAGGTTAAACTACAAGAAGAAGCTATAGGAGTGATATAAAGAAAGCAATAACCCTAAGTGAATAAGCGCAAGTAAACAGCTCAACTTAACCTAATCAATTTAGACTATAAATTCCCAGTCCAATAATTTAGTATAGTGGCGTACTTCCTTCTTAACTCCCGTTGTGTAATTCAATTAAATATCACCTTAGCAACGCTGCAATAGATTCTCCGCTCCTTCTACCTTACAATTATCAAACTCTTGACTTTATATACTAATCTGCATATCAGGGTTTCTTCTTGAAAGGAATGGCTGTGAATTAAACGTGAATGCAAGCCCAAAGACTCTCCAAGAGGATTCCAGTATGAAGTTCGCGTAAAGATCCGTCACATCTGAATGGGATTTAAATCAGGAGAGTAAACTGGCCAATCCATTCTGCAGATATTTTCCCTTTCTAGAAACTCCTCAAAAGCAAAGGTCATGTGTGGACGTGCATTGTTTTCCATAAAAATAAAGTCTGGACCATTGGCAACTTGAAAGAAACACACATGTGGGAAAATAATCTCATATCAGCAACGATTAAGGTAAGGGAACTGCTGTCCAAAATCTGGAGTTGCTTTCTTCCATTTAACATAATACCCTCCAGGATTATCCCAATAGTCTCTTTCTGTGATGTTAATAGAGTGAAATCGTATCCTTATCTCCCTTAATATCAACTCGCACTGAGAATCATTGCTCAGTCTTTTCTTAACTTTTCTTTAACTTTGAAATTACAGGAGTTGTTCATACAAAGACCTACCTTGGATTTTAGAACAGCAATATATAAGAAAGAATAAAAACCAGAGAGATAAATATTTAAAATATATGAATTTAAAATATTAAAGTGCTTCTCTTTCTTTTCATAAATATATGTATTGTTTACACATATGTCATTTCTAATTTCATACATATAAATATTGCTTATCTAAATGGTCTCTTGACAATATTATATGTTAGCATTCTCTTTTCTTAAAGTTCAATTATCCCTGTAGCTTCTGTTTTCTAAGCATTTAAAATATTATTTAATACTCCTTTAGAGAAAAGGCAAAATTAAATATTACTTTTTTATATAAAAGCAAGGAATTCTACTAAGATTTGCCATTTTTAAACTGAGAGAGAAAAAGCTCTTAACTGTTTAATGCATAAAATGATTTAAATCATCAAACTATCTGCTAGGCATTCGACAACACTTTTCTTGATTTAAGCAAATTTATAAATTCCAGTTTTATAGAACTATTTATATACTGCATTTAAAAATATGTCGAAACCCATCTATCTGATTCTTCTTTATTTTTAATCTGTTTGTATTCCATGTGATTGCCTAAAGTTAAAAAGAAGTGATCGAGGGAAATGTGTCTTGGAAATAAAATGGATGGAGGTCAATTCGCGACCTTCAATGCAAGGCATTTGTTCTGGTTTCTACAGAAACGTAAGGAAGCAAATTACCCATTTACTGAGTCTCCACCTATTTCTTATTTTATGTAAATACTTCCTTATTGCTTCATTACCTCGGACACTTATATAAACAGTTGACACGCTCTGGAATTGATTTCAACGATTGTCTCTAATTCACCAACATTTAGAATTGCTGATCTGTTTGAGCATAAGGTATTCGACTACGTCTGGAATCATGATTATGCAAAAGCATACAAACGAATATTTTTTGAATACTAAGAATAACTTAGATTAGGATACACGTATAAAATTGTTTTAAGTATAGTATTAGAATAAAAAATTATTTAAATGCAATATTTTGACCAAAAGGGAACATAGAATTAACTATTTTCAAAATAATCTCCTTTTATGAAAAATGCTTCTATAATGATAATATTTTCCTTATGTATAGCTAAGACTTCTCCAGAAAGCCTGAATAAGAAGTTTTGAAAAATTCGCTAGTTATCACCAATCGAAATAATTATTTTTTTAAAAACTTTATCGACTCTGGCGCATTAAAATATGGATAAATCCACTCCTGAATTATATATTTCAAAAGTCATTGTTCCGACTCAGTATAGAGACTATATATAGGCAAAATATTTTTATTACAGAAGCATAAAAGGGGAATGTTTTGAAAATAGATATTTTATGTTCATTTGTTGCCAAAATATTGCATTTAAATAATATTTTTTTATTGTAACAATGTGCTTAAAACAACTTTATACGTTTATTTTAATCTAAGTGACGCTAAGTATAAAAAAAATTAGTATGTACACCTTTGCATAATAACAATTCCGAACAGAATATATTTTAGATTATCATCTAGTCATTCTTGATATAATTGTATTTTTAAATATGCAATAAATTTTTATTCGCTTGTATAACGTTTAACTCAAGTTTTAACTCATAGCGTGTACATGCACTTATGTTCACAGTTAACACTATATTTCACAGACATTTTTAATGCTAAGATAGAGATTCTGCCAACAAATGAAGTAAAACACATGTCAATGTAAAAGATAAGAAATAAGTAGAATTTTGTCTTATATAAAAAAAGTGTGAGCAATCCTTGAAGTTATTTAATTGATGAAATATAACAAACCTACATGGTTGCATAGCATAAATTAAAAAAAACATTTTCAGTTAAAAATTGCAAAAAGTAATTAAATAAAGTAAGCTTTTAATTTCAAAGTAATTAAATTTTTATTTAGAAGATTTTTCATAAATGAAAGATATTTTTACAACTTTCGTTAAACCATTAAAAATGCCAAGAATAAGGAAAAAAACTATTTCATTAACCAAAGTCTTGTACCAACATGGTTATAATTTTCAGTATAATCAAACTAGGTATCAGACGTCTATTCTGCTGAGCTTTTATTGAGTCATCTTTAAAGAATCATACCTACAATGATATGAAATGGACCTGAACGTTATTCTGAAGCTTCTAATTAGCCTGCAAATATTTAATTTTTTCAATAAATACACCTTTTCCCATCAGTCAGCCATGACTTAACCTTGAATGATTTTCATCAGTTTCTCGAATACAAAAACATTCAACGTTAACCCGAGGGAAGACGTGCACTCGGTACTAACGTTAATGGTCACCTTAAACTTTTTGTATAATTATTTTTATTGTGCATGACAAAAATCATTATTACAGGGAATAATTTAAATGAAATAATGTATACTTCCCTACTTTTAAGGACTTTTCAATTTTTCTCTGATAATATGAGAAAAAAAATGTCAGTCAAAACTTAACCAAGAAGTTTCAATTGTTCGTGACTGTAATAAGGAACACAAATAACAGACACTTTTCGCTGACATTGCTTGAATGTTATTTCAAGGCAAAACTGTCATATTTTGTTTAAGTTATTGTAGTTTTATTGCCCTTTGATGATCGACAAATGGCAAGCTGAACTTTTTCTTGTTTGTGTCTTTTTGATGGGGAGAAGAGTGTCTTGAGATTCACTTAGGACGTTATATTATTCTTGATAAAATTCTTTAGGTAGCATTTGAAATTTTTTTTAATTCAAACATTCCATGTTCATTGCTTTTCTGTAATTTACTTTCGCTTGCTGATCAGTTTCAACTTCCTCCAATAGAAATCACAGAGCGCCATTTGTTTTTTTTTTATATTCTACTGATTTACATTAACAAATCATAATAAGTCGTACAACACAGCAGTCAAAATCACAAAGTTTTTCACAAGATGAATATGGTGCATGTTCATAGAAAATATTTCGGAACAAAAGTGGTCGCGCGGGGAACTCAGTCAAAACAAGTACCTTAAGATTGAAAAAAAAATTGTTTGACATTCCCAAAAAAGAGGTCATTGGTAAAAAAACAGTGTTCCTAGAATTAACGATTTCGTGAGCCCGGGGTGACTCTGTGCCCCGCACGCCTGCTCCCAGATTAAAGGTGCACCATAAGGCATCCTGAACATTATTAGCGACGTTTTGAGCCTAGGTCAAGTAACGAGGATTACACCTTAGCTGGAGGCCCCTTTCTAAGCTGCTACATCATGCTAAAGGTAGGGTTTTGATCTTGATAGATTTAACGTGATCTATGTGGCAAGTCTTCAGTAACACTAGGGGTCGAACTCATGACACACTGGTCACGAATTCGTCACGAAAAGGTAAATATTAGATCAATAGTAAAACAGTAAACAGTAAAAATAATAGAACTTGTGAAACTTTCTTTTTCCGAACAGGAGTAGCATAAATAGAGATGGTTTAATATTATTATTTTTGTTCTAAATCTCGATAGTATTCGAAATTTTTTGACAGGAGAATCAATTTACAGGCAAATATTGATCAGATTGGAAATTGTAGATCTTTTAAAAGATTTTAAATAATAGTTCATAAAGAGATCACATTCTGTAATCAATTATTTTCTTAAATTTTAATCACAGATATCTTTTTCCATTTTGCTACACCAGAAATGGCCCTGGACAGATTAAGGTAATGTTGTAAACAGAAACTTAATCTACACTTTCAAGTATATTTATAGCTCTGTATGCTCAATATAAGATTTAAAAAACTTAATCTATAAAACAAGATAAAATTTTTTTTCTTTTATATTGCCTTTTAAAAGGACAAAAAATTGATATCATCTGAAATTATATTCAAAATGCATTTTTCTAAAATAATTTCAAAAATACATTCGAAATAAATAGGATTGATTAATAAAATATTGCCCCAAACATGTAAAAGAGTCTACAATACTCGTACATAATAATTTTTTCTTTTTCACTTAAATATATTTTCTACATAACAGTCAAATCTAAAGGAATACAATTTATTGTTTCAATTTCGTTTCAGAAACTGCGATTGATACGTTTGTTTTAACAATACTTTTGGAATATTTCTACGGGTCATCATAGATTTAGAATAAATCTAAATCATAACTTTTCCTCCTAACACCGAGAATAATAGATAAAAGAATTTATGAGTTCGAAAATAGTATACTCCAAAACTCTTTTACGAGATGATGTTCTCGTTTTCGAAGATTGTTTCTCAAAATATATACTCTATTAATATGCGTGATATGCAAAACAGTTTGACATTTATTCTTGATGAATATAGAACGCAAAAGAAGTTTTTATTATTATTTTTTTTAAAATTGAATCTTTCTTTAACAAAAAAAAATTGGTTTTGCAAACGATTTTTTTTTTCGAATTTGATTAAAGTAAAAATGTTTTTTCCTGATCCAAAAGTTTCGTTGTTCTAGTTCACAATAAAAAATAATCACAACTGTAGACTAAACAACGGCCTAAAATATGAATATTGCAGTACGTTTATGTTTTCAAAGGCGAATTGTGTGTTATTTGAAAATAACGAATAGCTTCTTTTGTTCACGTATTGAATTGAATTTTGAAACTAGGAAGAGAAACATTAAACACAACATAAAAACCCTAATGCAGTATGCAGTACATTGAAATAAAAATATCATTATAAAAATACTGTTTTGTGAGAATATTTATTAAAACCACATAAATCAATTGAAGGTTATTAATAATTAATGAAATTACGAGTAACATCTGAAAAATTGAAAGAATAAATTCTTGAAGGAATTTTGAGAAGATCATGGGAATATTTTTTTTTTATTCCTATTACTGTGAAAATACATTTGCTTAGGGATTAGAAATTTCTTGTAATTTGTGTTAAATACATACAAGCAGTCAGAGAACACCATTAAATTGTCCAATGCTTTATAAGTCTAATTTTAAAAAATTATTTTCACTTACCCTTGACTAAAATGTACTCTTTCCTCATCATGTAGTTGTAACATTCCTAGATATACTACTTAATATAGCTCAATATAGAGGTGTCAATATCTGTGATGTTCACATGATATTTCGATGATTTACTTCTGCAGTACGTTTGATTTTAATTAAATATTGATAAAGAAATGGAATTTTTTTCTAAGGGAAGTGAAATTAACAATAACAAGTATGACTTCTAATTAATCATTCAAGTAATCGATAATTAATTTTAATCTTAAACTAAAATTTGTTTCATATTTTTCTTCCATTTATTACATTTTTCATAAATGAATTTGCATAAAATTCATTAATGATTTTTTATGAACTTAAAAAGATAAAGTTTCACAGTTATGTCAAAAAAATGTATTTTTAAAGATCGATTACGGGTTAATGTGAATTATGGATTCTATGAAGCACTATTGATAATTATTTTTTGTCACTGATAAGTGATTTGTCATTCACAGCTTAACATTATTAAAAAGAGCATATCTTTGGATATGTAATACTCACATAAATAATGGTTTCATATATATTTAATAATCATTCATTTTTAATAATACTGGGAATTATTATTAAAGAAATGATAAAGACAAAAAAGAAATAATTCATCGAATGCAAGAATTTACGGTTTGAAAAATAAGGACTACATATTCGATAGAATCAAAAAAAGAAAAATTCTACTTTTTCTTTAACATTATGTCAATTGTATTTTAATCCCAAAACCACACCTAAGCATATTTTTTACTCTATATATGAATTCCTAAAAATTACCCGTAAATAGTAAATAATATACGCACAAAAGTAATCGTCCTACAGAAAAAAGGAGCAATAGTTCCAAACCTGTTATATGTAAAAAAACAAGAAAAAATTAATATTAACAAAAAAAGAAAGCTTTTACATACATTTCTTATAAAGTTAGT